>CM062289.1:110414303-111014303 GCA_031216915.1 Pictodentalium vernedei | reverse complement strand
GAACGTATTAAGCTCCTCGTGGCTAGTTGGTTCACCTGTCTAAATTGATTATCAAGCAGGAGATAACAATGGGGTAGAGGAACTCCGTAAAAGCTTAATGGCCCTATTCAGTTTAGACACAGAAAAACAAGAGGTTCCAAAAGAATAGAGAGAAAGCAAGGTTACATTTATACACAAAAAAGGGGGACAAGGATGTATTGAAAAATTATCGGGGATTTCTGTCAGTAGAAAAGTTTTCTGCAATGTCCTGTATGGGAGATTAGAGGACGTGATCGAAGAGAATGGGTTTGGAGAGATCCAGAGTGGCTTCATGTAGGGAATGAGAGTCACTGACCATCTTTTCACACTGACACAGATGATAGAATCTGCGAAAGCCAAAGAGAAAAATATATTTATGGCCTTTCTGGATGTAAAAAAGGCATATGCTAGGGTATGTGATGAAAGCTTGAGGCTGTGGGCCTGGTAGGTGAAGTTGTTGGAATTCTGAAAGAATTATATAAAGATGTGAACTTAGCCTGAGTAACATAACAACAAAACGTGTGCCTATGGAGATAGGCCTAAAGGAATTCTTATTTTGCATTGTACATCAAAGATTTAGGAGATGAACTCCTGCATAGTAACGAGGGGGTAGCAGTTGGGGGCCTGAAGATCCCAGGGGCTATTGTTCGCAGATGACGTGGTACTGGTGTCAGAAAGCGAAGATGCTAGAGAAAATGCTGGCAATTGTTAGGATATATGGGAGCAAATGGAGGCTCGAACTAAATGAAAGCAAATGCAAAGTTATACCAGTGGGTCGTAAAGTAGAACCTACTGGAAAGTGGAGAGTGGGGGAGTTCTGTATTTGGAAGGTAGCAGGAAACATCTTAGTGTAGAAGAGACATGTGACTACGAGTATTTAGGGATAAATATAAACATTACGGGAAGAGGCATCTACCGAAACCACAAACTAACTGTGAAGGGGAGGCGAATCCTTAATCAAATGAAACTGATGGGGAAAGACAGCTTCAATGAGGCTTTCGTGGGCAAAACAGGTTGGGAAATGATGGATGCTCCAAGTATAACATATGGTACGGAAGTGATACCTCCAAACCAAATGCCTTTAAAGAGCTTGGAAACCTACAGAACAACACAGGCTGATTGATAACGGGGTCGAGTAATGTCGCAGCACTAGAAGCAATAAGGGGTAAACATGGGTGAACGAGGATTAAGGACAGTATAGACTTAATGAAACTCTGCTATCTTAACTATTTTGTAAATCTTCCCGACAGCCGATGGTGTAAATTAATGTTACAGAATATTTATAATTCAAAGATAAAGATAGAGTGGAAAGGCCAAGTGAGGGAGTTAATAGAGAACTATTCAATGGAGATCCTGGACTTAGAAGTGGGCACAAACCAGGGTAAAAAAATTACCAGAGAAAGAGTCATGGCGGATTGTAATCTGAATTGGTGAGATGGGGTCAAAGCAAAGAGGTCTTTGGGTGGGCTGCATGATAAAGAGGAGCCAGGTTTTAAACAGTACCTTGATGGCACCTTTAGTAGGCCACGGTTGTTCAAGATGGGGTCGCGGTCGCTGGAGCTTAGGGGAAGAACTGGAAAATACAGTGAAAAGGAGTGCCAAATGTGCAATTTAGGCGAAGTGGAGACCCTGCAAATTTTCTATTAGGATGTCCAAAATATCAGTCTAACAGAATAAGATTCACCGGTATTATGGCGGGAAAGATGAGTGGGAGAATGAATGGTATATTGTTAGTGGGTGACACAGAGGAGAGGGTTATCACGCTTATCGGGGAGGTTGGAAAGAATGGGGCACGGGATGTCACCAAGCGGTTCGTCTCAGAGTGCTTGGAGGATAGAGAATGTGTGGGATTAAGGAGGCATTTGGAAGACCAAGTCTAATCAAGGCCTTCTCACCTGTGAACCGCGACAAATCAGCTGCCGGCCAAAGTGTTATTATTATTACAACGAACAGTTTGTTTGGACTTCGGTGTCATTGAGTCAAATGAGGCATAGATAGACCTGGCAAGGTCAGTTGGATAGGAGGCATCGAAACTCGCAACTTACTTTTTTACTTATATCGCCTAGAACCCAACCAAACAGCCTCCACATTTTGTGATATAATTCTCATCGTCTGGTCTTATCATCTGGAACTCAATGCTATGGTCACGACGGTAGACAAAGGCAAGGCAAGGATACTGATGATGATATCTTGAAAACAAGGTACAACTTAAGGAAGGTTGCCTTTATCAATTTATTTTACCTATACATTTAACCTTCTGGGCTTTAATGTTATATTCCATGCCAGCACAGAGTCATCAACTGGTGTGGGCTGTATTCGTACTTGGACCAATCACTATTTTGAATGTGCAGCCTTCCGAGAATCAGCGGACAGACCGGGAACGATTATAACGACAGAAGCACGCCAATTGTATCCACAGACTGCAGGCTGTCCGGAAGCTCACTGTGTCCACAAAAAGCAAACCGATTTTGATCAGCTGACACAATCGGCTTTTGCGAACGTCATCAGTCTCCGGACAAATTCGACTTCACAGACCTATTCATCCTGAACACATGTGCAAAGAAATGGCTCGTTTAAGACACCAGTAACCACATTTCTGTAATGTATCCACGGTCTTTCCAGTTTGTATAATTGTAAAAGGGCCCAACTAGTTATACAATAAGACCACATGGTTGTGGTCTGACTCATCTAGCAGTAGTTGTGAGTGTGACAATCTTCAATATTTCACAGGAAGAAGTACAGTCGTGTCTAACTACATTTTCAGTGCACGGTGGTTGGGAAATCCACGACTAGTTGGGTGGAAACAGAAAGGCGCGAGTGTATTCAACGGATCGAAAAGGGTATATTTTCAGGATCGTAGGTGGGTAAAATTGAGTGCCAATCACACGAAGAATAAATTTCTGCACCTTGGAAATATTGAAAATATAGTATTTGCCAAGCGATCTTACTGAGATATTCTTGCTGTTAATTATTTACAGTCTAAATGGTATTAACCATCACATTACTCTTAAAAAGCAATACGAAAAGTGACAAACCGTGTTCTCTTTGATTGGCAGGGGTAAGAAGTGTTGTTGACAATATCTAACCGGATCAAAACTTCACATCTCCGTGATTACAGACCTCTTGACATTAGTGCTTCAAAAATAGGATCATATGCAATTAAATGTGATGTGAGATCGATCTGTTTACAATAGAAAGTGAGAAAAATGGTTCATCTTTGCGCTCCGTGTAATTGCAGGATGTACTTTGTAAATAGACAGAACGCGATGTGTGTTTGAATCGGTGGGTGTTTTATATAACAAGTTGGAATGACGTAGCCGTAGGCTCGAGCGAAATATGACTACGCCATTCCACCGAGTTATGTAAAACACCCACCGATTCAAACACACATCGCGTTCTGTGTTTATTACACACTCCGTGCATTAAATTCATTTAGATAAAGTTTTATAAACAAAATTTAACTCCGATATTTAAAGCCCAAAGGTGAAGAGCCAGTTTGCTTTGCTTGAAGCTGTACTGATCAAGTGGGTCGATAAAAAATCAAAACAACCTTTTGGGAACCAGTCTAAATTACATTCGTTTTCTTTCTGTTACGCGTGTTTGTTGAAATTCGTATCGGTTTTTCTCTTCGGCTGATGTCCATTCACGCTGCTTGGTGGCTATTACTGTTTGTAAAACGTTTAGTACAAATTTGGGCAGATTTGCAAAACAGCTGGGAGAAACATTTTTAAAAAAAAGTTCGAAGCATGTCAAGATGTCCGAAGATTTACCGAAATAAAGTTGACCAATTTAGATATAGGGGATCCGCAGACGAGACGGCTACGGGACTGAGTTAATGTTGTGGTTGAAAATGATTGTTTTTTTTAAATATTATCTCATTTTTGGTCAACTAATTTTTTTTTTTGTAAAACGATTTTTTTTTGGCTTTGGACGTTTTCATTTTCACACTGTGCGACAGACGATCGATAATTGCATAACGAAATTTGGAAACTTTTCGAAGTGAAACTAATGACTCGACGGGAAAGGAACCAGTATAAACGGTGCTGCGAAAAAAGTTCCGGCTTGTACATCACCAGTTGAATACAGAAACAGTTATGTGCAGCGATTCCGTTAAATACAAAGATTTGAAGTTTAATGGATGTGTAATAAATGACGGTACATCTGAAAACGAGTTTGGTGGGCGGAAGTAGTAGAGGAATCGGTTTGCGGAGAGTAGGTAAAAGAAAGTATCTGAATTTAACCTTTTTATACCATGATTACCTATTCTACTATATATCAAAAGCATATGACACAAATTTTAGCTTCACACACCAACCGTGGTGAACACACCAGCAATGGGATTTCAGTAGTTAAAATTTACATCTACAGTGGAACTACATCCAAGTTGACCTTTGGTGACCTCACCTTCAATGCAAACGTGTCTAAATTTATCACACATCTTTCGTGAAGAGTGAAATGAAACCGGTAATTATTCATTTCGTAATTAAATAAGTTTACCTCATAAGATACCAAAAATTAACAAACATACGTTGTCTCATATTAATAAAGTATCCGTAACTCGAATTAGTATGTTATTATGTTATTAAAATGAAAAAAAGGCCCCGTAATTTGCGTGTTTCGTTTTCTATTTCGTTTCGGCGATAGAATTGCCAGCGGGAGTACCACCCAACGGTGCTTATGTGAACAAAAACAGATGTGAATATTGCGTCACCTGCGAGACACTTAACCTGAAGTGGCCAAACGGTTGTGCAGTGTTTTAACCCTTAACCCAACGTAACGGCCAAAACCGGAAAGCGCTATTCACAAAAGTTGCCAGTAAATTTTCATTATTTTTTCATTTTTTGTCTCAAAAACATAAGTTATGCCCCTCTGTGGAACGAGCTCGTCGAGCTCGTTCCAATGAGGGGTCATAACCTATGTTTTTGAAACAAAAATGAAAAAAAATTAGTTATTCAAGATTTTGTTTGCAAGTGTCGTTTGCTTTTCATGTTAGGTAAAGGGCTAATGTATACTGCACTGTCAATGGTACGAATGCCTTCAAAAGATGCTTACCCTAACGGGGTTAGTGAGTTGATGAATGCGATAGTTACTCGCCGCTGCTCGGTTGTTATCTCCGTGTATGGCGGTTCGCTTCACCCGGATATAACTGCCCGACAACAAACGATCCTGGCGATTCAAGTAAATAAATAAATAAATAAATAAATAATTAAATAAATAAATAAATAAATAAATAAATGCTCATAGAAGGCATATGGTCGCTGCTTGAATTAGGCCAGACAGATAACTTATGCTTGATGCATGAAGAAACTATTACCACTCGTGCGAGCGATTTTTATCCTCTATCTGACCGAAGTCCAAACCTGAATGAACGATGGCTCATTTTTGATGTGTAGAGAACTGATCCTAATAGACATCCGATACCTGCTAGATCAATCTCACCTCGCGGGCTTCTCTGAATATCGTTCACACACATTGGAATGTCAGGAAAATGCAGTTCCACAAACGTTTTACGTAAAAAATGTCATTAGTCATTTTATTTTTGTAATTCTAGTTATTGTAAACCACTTGTTTTCTAAAATCAAAATCTTCGTTTTGTTCGGTTTACTCCCATTCTAACAAAAAAAATATTGAATGATAATGTTCCCCATCTCGTTGTTCTATATAGGTCAGCAGATCAGCGGATCATGATCGAGTTTGTACGTCGAGATTGCTTCGTTAGAACAGCATCATTATCTGGACGGAATAGGTCAAAATAGATCATTTAAAACTGGTACTTAACTTTTGGTATGCTCTCCGCTTTTTCATTTCTTCGATATCATCTTTCCGTGTAAATAAATCTTTGCTTTGATGGGATCATGTCGATTTAACCATCAGTGTTCACGCTGCCGGGCGCCAAAATAACCATTCATCCAACGAAACGGCCAAAACCGGCCAGCCATATTGACAAAAATCGTCTTAACAAACAAAGCTTATGACCACTCATTGGAACGAGCTCCTTCAGCTCGTTGCAATGAGGTGTCATAAGCTATGTTTTTGACGCAAAAAATGGAAACATTTATTCAAGAATTCTGTTTGCAAGTGTCGTCTACCTTTCGGGTTTAGGTAAAGGGTTAACCAACTCCACTAAGAAATTTGATTAGGCGCCAAAAAAGCTTCGTTTGCTAAAACGTTGGCGTCAGAAAGCTCCTGTCACTTGTGAAGGAAAGTCATTGCTGCAGTGATGACGAAAAGAAAATTATTTTCATTACTTCCAGTGCAAGGAAATCAACCCTGACAAAACGGGCTGAAAGAATAACCGGTTTCACGAAATACACTCAAAACATGTGATTTTGTCAATTATATGTTAGAAACAGTATTTGGACAAATTTTCAACATTAATTGTCAGTGAATGGTAAAGGGGGGTTGTTTTCTCTTAAAAAAAAAACATTGTGAATTGTCATCTTAACAAAAGGCAACATTTAATAACATAAGTACTTCGTATGCCCAGTGGATGATTTTCAGTCTGACTGTTAATTGAATCAGTGACACAGATGTAACTTCAGTAACCGCCACAGAGTGAAAAAGAACACACCCCTCCCGTTAGCGTATGAGACAGTGAAAAAACCAACCCTCTATTCCTTTAGCGTTTTGGCACCAAAACACTTTGTTTGGCTCTAAATATCGAGAGTGGCGACAATTTGGCATCAGTCAGGTTCAGGCCAGGGTGAAACCTGTTAACCATTTATCTAAAGTAATGTCCTAATCAGCCAGCGCAATTTTAGAAACAGCCGCCACTCACATCAAATTATTTATTCAATTCTTTTTCTAAACAAATATTGCTTGTGACTCACCATCCGAAAAAAACTCGTCAAGCTTGTTCCGATGAGAGGACATACACAATGCTTTTAGGTAAAAATGAAAATATTTAGTCAAGAAATTTCTGAGCAAGTGTCGCCTTTTAACCCTTCACGCAACGGATGAAATATCAAATTTTATTATTTTAATTATTGTTTTTTTAATTTAAAAAAATTCAACAAAAGTATGTCATGTGACCCCCTCACTGGAATGAGCTCGACGAGCTCATCCCAGTGAGGGGGCCACATAACATACTTTTGTTGAAATGTTTCGGAAATGTCTCTTTTCAACGATGCAATTATTGCAATTTACACGTGATGGGCGATTCTATAGGTAAGGGTTACTGAAATCGGAAATTTTAACGCTTGGACGGTATGTTCTTACATTGCCCTCAATACAGAATATGTCTATTTATCTTCTCATCAAAACTATTAATCATAATTAGCTGATTGAGATTACACAGTTCCTTCATAAAGCCAAACAGTCGGTTGACGATGTCAGAACCACGGATAGAAATCGGCACTTGCATGTCGAGTTTGATCCCACGATTTGACCTCGTCAGCTGGACGGATAACATGGTGCTTGAATTTTGATGCCAATTGACTTATTCATGGCAGAAGAGGATTTCTGGAGTCAGTTCTGAACCTTATTCAAGAAAACTTAATTCGAAAGACAGATGCCAAACACAAGATACATATCTATCGATTGATTTGCATGTTATTCTGCAGTATCCTATTTGAATCTGTATTTGCCTTGCAAGATTAAATCCGGAATACTATTATTTTTGTATTTTTTTTCTGTAAACACATCAATCAGAATTTTTAATAATTAGAAACAATCAATCACAAACAAGCTGATGAAAGTGTATATGTCGTTCAGTATAAGCCGCCTTGAACGTATGAATTTTTTTTATCAGAACTCCAGGTATCGTCACGCTGTTGTCAGTCAACGCAAAAACAAGACATTGTTTTCATGTCTGCAGTAATTGCCTTTCCTTATCAAGAACTATTCATCATTAGATAACTATGAATTTATGGATGCATTTTCCCGCTGTACAGATATTTGAACAGACTTCAATAACAAATTTTCCGATGATTGATAATCCTTTCAGAGAGAAATAGATAAAGAGCACGACTTCAAATTTATGCCTACGTTAAGGATTCGGAACTAGTCTTAACAAACTATGGAATAGTCATCTCTGGGTACTCTTAGCCACTAACGCCGCTTGGCGCAACGCATGAGATCGCGCTAAATATCTTGTGCATTTGTGTATATCTGACGTCGACTGTCAAAAAACCGCCCCTGTACTAAAATGAAGCGATTAGAAGATGCCGCAATCTTCAGGAGAGAAGGGTGATTTGGTCAAAGGTGCAAGTGGACGCACATCATGCGAACACAAGGAGAGAGAAAACTAAGGCCTGCAGTAAAAATAAACATGTTTCACCCTAATGTTATCTTTCCTGTCAGATCGGTGACGTCGGTTGAAGTTTATATTCATTATTTGGGGCTATAACAATTAATATTCCCAACGTGCCGCCTTATGGCGGCACGTTGAAAATTTTAATTGGTCTTCCCAACAAATTAAAGATCTCTAGAAATGTAATCTTAAAATTAGCTACTGCACTCGCATTTTGACAGAAATAACAATAACACGATCATTCCCAGCCTCAGACTTTATAATCGCAAACAACAGTGAACCACTAATGACTACGGGGTTACTAATCATTGATCACGGTCTGAACTGAAACTCTCTCGGAGGTAATGTTATTGTTGTAATATTAGTTGTACAATTCGTCAGTGATCGCATATGGTCGTAGAGTGTGAATTAATTCTAATTGTACAATTCGTTGGTGACCTAATATAGTACCTATGTTGTAAATTAATTTTAGTTGTACAATTCGTTAGTTACCTAATATGGTACGTAGGATGTGAATTAATTCTAGTTGCTACAATTTGTTAGTTACCTAATATGGTACCTATGATGTAAATTAATTCTAGCTGTACAATTTGTTAGTTATCTAATATGCTACCTATGGTGTAAATTAATTCTAGTTGTACAATTCGTTAGTGGCTTAATATGGTACGTAGGGTGTGAATTAATTCCAGTTGTACAATTTGTTAGTGACCTAATATGGTACCTATGGTGTAAATTAATTCTAGTTGTACAATTCATTAATGACCTAATATGGTTCGTAGGATGTAAATTAATTTTAGTTGTACAATTCGTTTGTGATCTTATATGGTACGTATGGTGTAAATTAATTCTAGTTGTACAATTCGTCAGGGACTTAATATGGTACGTGGAATGTAATTAATTCTAGTTGTACAGTTCCACAGTGACCTAATATGGTACGCAGGGTGTAAATTAATTCCATATTGAGTGAGAGCGAAAGTTACTGGAAGCGTATATACCATATTATGTCACTATCGTACTGTGTAATGAATATATCTTACCGACTATATACAGAACTAATTTCAAAGAAAAATAAATGATACAATTATTATTTGTTTAACGTGAATCAGTTATCGTCTGACGTCATTTTTTAATGAATGGACAAAAGAAACATCACGCCTGCTATAATTCGTGCATGGATTTGAAAGATTGTATGGTAAATCCTCGGCATCTATATGGCGTAAATCAAATCAAATTTTAGAAAAAAATTGTAGAAGGTAAGATATTATTATTTATTTAATGCTCAGGCATCAATTCACGCTGAAAAATTAAGTCATATTCCCCTGTCGGTCGGCAAAACGAAATATCAAAATGATATTTAGAAATCGATATTTCATCGTAGGTTCGGATGACGAATCACATGTACTTTAAACGAGTCAGCACATCAGTAATGAATTCCAGAGTCCCAAATACAAACGAATTCGAATAATTGATAGTGACAGTGACTAAATCAATTCATTAAATCAGCGGTTTCAAAGTTTGACTTTCTCATTCACCTTCCAGCGAAAAGCCGAAATCACTTTCAAATTTCTTCAGTTCAACTTCACACGTCTTCAGTGCATTGAGTTCAAAAAAAATAAAATGACGTGTCTTGTTATTGAAAATAAGAAAGTGATGTTTTTTGTTATTGTTCTATTTCTTCGAAACACATTGCGATTATTTCAATTCGCCAGCCTTGGTAAATAGTAAAGTTAGGGGAGAAATAAGACGGGACTACTTTTTGTGCGGATATTCACACATTCCAATGGTTGGAGTTTGGTTGTTGTAATTTTTGTATGGACGCCGGTTCGGCACATAAATTTTGCGCCTTAATGGCAAATAAAGGCCACAAATTGGAGAGTTTGTAGTCGTAGAGCATTAAATAAAAAGAAAATTCACGAAAATTTGATGAATACCGAAAATATCTTGTTCGTGGCTACAAGAAATATGAGGATCTTCACTCGCGACTGCGTCGCTCGTGAAGATCCTCATATTTCTTTGTAGCCACTCACGAGATATTTTCGGTATTCATCAAATTTTCGTGAATATCCTCTATATATCCAGAGAACAAATCCATCCTTGTTATCACTGGGGAACTTGGGAGAGAACAGGGCTTTATATCGCACTGGTTTGAGAACTTGCGTGTTTGTATGCAAGGGGGAGTGCGAGTGTGTGTTTGTGTGTGTGTTTGGCTGAATGAGTATTCGCGTATCCATATATTTCGAGTGCACGTGCGTAATGTAATGCAAAACCACTCTTCATAAAAGTGAAAATTAGATGTCCTGACAAACAGTTATTCTTCCACCATCTATACTTTCCTTCTACGAGGGTACTATCCGGAGCAATAAATCCTGCCAGTGGAAACACAATTCATAGTTTTAGCATTTCAGATGAGCACAAAAGAAGAAAAACGATAGCTTCATGCTCCAGCGTGCACAGTGAAGAATACCATGAAATTGTTATCAAAACTAAAAGAGAACGGCCATTCGCGATGATACAAATACCCTATTTACCACTACTCTGTAGCACCACTCAAAATTGCTGCTAGCCCTTGGCAACTCACGGAGAGAAACAGTAAGCTGGTGGTGATAGGTTCCCGGCAAAGAGGGTAAACCTGTTTCTGTTTGCTTTCGTATTGGAACTTGTTAATGCAAAGACCGTACTGATCGGTAAAGACTTTGCCATTTCATTCCTAGGTAGACAGTGGGTAGTGTCTTCCTCTTCATCTCAGATCGGTGAACTCATCATAACAGTAGCGAAGAGCGACAAGCATAACTCTTTTCCCTCTCAGTTGGCACTAACTCTATCAGTGAGCACTGTATTTTATATCAGCTGCACATTTAGAATTAGAATGGGATTATTCTATTCTGCTACATAATCATGACATATTGCAAAAATGTTAATTAAATTAAATAGAAATGTGTGAATTTATATTCACGTTGTCCAGTTTAGAATCATGTAATTCTCTTTGCTAAAACGTCATATGAAAGTAGTTATAAACATAAATTGTTTTTCTAATAGAACTTAAAACGCGTCAATAGTTGAAATACATAATTGCAACATCACTAGCTTGTCAAACAACTACACAATCACGCTCGTTGTACAGACATGGTCACAGCTACAAAATCGGGTCACAAACAATGCCATTTCAGATGTTGATGATGTCTTCAAGATTCCCACGTTATTTGAGGAAAAGGTTTTTTTTTTCTCAACAGCAGCTACCTGATAACACACCAATGATAGGTCTGTTATTTAACAAACGATGTGCATACACAGGTACAAGAATATAAAAGATCCCAACATATATATTGCTTTTTTATAACATGGTAATGGACAAACGTGTTGAGACAATCCTCTGTAAAACGCAATGATCATATACTGCGAGCAGTGGTGGACAAGCATAGATTGCATCCCGTCCCGGGACAAAACTTAGATGCCACCCTATCTCCATGCATCGCTCAGAATTTCGTGGTGGATGCTTTCTTATAGACATCTGCATTTCATGGTTTTATTGACATATTTGACATATTTTGCTGCCCTAAGAGATGGTGTACAAGGTGATCACCTCCCCGCCTCTGTTGACCGCCACTGTCTGTGTTATTCACTAAAATTGTCTTTCAGAGTTTATTTTATCCAGTTTGTGCCAAAAACAAGGCATATTACCCATCATTGGAACGAGCTCGATGAGCTCGTTCCAATGTTGGGTCATAGGTAATGCTTTGGAGGCAAACAGGATGAGGATTTGAGTTATTAAAAAAATATTTCTTCAAGTGTCGTCTGCTATTCGAGTTTGGTGAATGATTAAAACAAACAAACAAACAGATATAATTAACATGTCTATACCTACTTGTATATATGAAGTTTGTTTCACATCGGAGTTTACAAAAGGGTGTAGAGCCTGAGAATTGAGCTCAAAGATAAACCAGAAGATCGAGAAAAAATTGATCAAACAAAATGAACTTTCTCTTATTTTCGTGTACTTCTGTTTCTAGAACAGGAGACGAAAATCGGGCTATTGTTACAGTTACAAAAAACTTGACATTGTCGTAAAAAATAATATAGAAAGATGTTAAATCATTTGTGAATTTTCCCTAAATTTTAAAATGACACTATACGGTACGTGGAGAGTGGATTGTAACTAAATCACCCGCGGAGTGGAGTTATCACCCAAGCTATGACTTTCAAATTTTGTACATATCGACAAAAAACACAAGCAATGTTTCAGCCAATGGACCTCCGGGTTTAACCCGGAGGTCCATTGGCTGAAACTTTGCCTGTGCTGGTTATGCTTTGCACCAAATTTGCAATTATTGCTTGGGTGGAATCTCCACTCTGCGGGTGATTTAGTGATAATACACTCTCCACGTACTGTACATGCCAATATATGACTGTGATCTGAAACGGGTATAATTTGAAAATGGTACAAGCACTGTATAAAAATATTGTCCCAATTCAAGAATAAATAACGACAATAAAACATTTGAAACAAAAGGAAGAAAGAAAAGATGCCCGCCAGTATTTCAAGAAAAATAAATCGGCATCCCTCGCCCACAGTGAAGCTGGAATAGACTTCTGGGCTCCAAATGTTACATACCGAATATGCATATTGAATGGTGCGTAAAATTGCCAATAGCGTTTCTTTCAATTGATGCTGTGTGATTAATCAGAAATGCAAACAAGCATCCGATTTGAACGGAAGGCCTGTCAAGTTAAACACATTAAGCCCAGTTGATTTCTACAGTTAATAAACGCGTGTACTTTTTCTTCCAACAATATGCATAATTAAGGTAACAATCTTAGATGCCGCGAGCCAAATGCAGCTAATGCTCGCCATTCATTTGAGTTAGGTTTGAGGCGACAATACATTTCATTGCAGTGCATAACGGAGTTCCGTAGAACTGCATACAATGCAACTGGAGTCAACACTGTATTTGAGTGTCTAGCGAACATTATAAGTTATTGTGATGAATTGACGATAACATGGTCTAAGGTTTGCGGCTCGGAGCTTATGTTCAACCGACACGCGAAGCGTCGAGGTTGAACATACGCTCCGAGCAGAAAACCTCAGACCATGCTACCGTCACTTTCGCGTCTCGGTTGAACATAAGCTCCGAGCCGCAAACCTCAGACCATGTTACCGTCAATTCTTCACAATAACGTATATGTTCCAATAAGACACTACCCATAGCCCAAAACCCACATTGTGAAACACGAGAGGCTTATTTACTAAACTTGTGATCGTTTACTTTTAAACTTTTCGTGTATCCACGACGGCACTGGATAAATAATCAATAAACCAAATAAACTCATTCCATCTTAGTTCAAATCGTAAATCGGTCTGTAACTTAAACAACACTTCATTCGGAACACCGTCTGCTGCACACGTGAAACATCCAGAAAAATGAAGCGGCTTGCTAGTCACTCCGTTGATGAAACGGACGACGTCATTGCAAAATATTTCGCAGACGGTAACATCTGCCACTTGAGCCGTAAAAATACAATATACTAAGCGAGCTCTCGTCCAATCAGAGGAGGAGGATTTTAGTCTTATTTTAACATATTTCGATTCGAGTACTTCTAAACGTTCTGCTTTTCTTTTGACACTTTTGTCAGAAGACAGCACGTCTGTGTTCACTGGGAACAACGTCATTATGCTAACTGTCGTATAGTCTTCGATTCTCGGGTTGATGACTGTGAACCAGATGTAAGCACGAAATATCCAACCTGAGGACGGCCGTGAAAAAGAGTCATTCTATGGTTTTGGAAACACCTCCACATTGCCCAGCAGAAATATCTGCAATAAGGCCATGACCTTGAGAAACGATGTTCGAGAAATACACAGAACGACACACGTGTGTGAATCGGTTGATCGATATGACACGAGTGCCAGCGCAGAAGGATAAAACGAGAGGCCGCGGGCGTTTTATCCTTACACGAGTGCCAGCGCAGAAGGATAAAACGAGAGGTCGCAGGCGTTTTATCCTTCCGCGCTGGCACTCTTGCCATTTCGATTAACCCGTTCAAACGCGTGTGTCGTTCTGTGTTTATTACACGCATTCACGTCTATAAAAACAATTATTAGAAGGACACTCAGCAAATCATTTGACAACTCGTCCCTTGCGTTCCAATGTGTTCTATGTGCCAGTAGGCACACAGAACACATTGGAACTTAGCGGATGAACTCTCTACAAAAAGATCACACTTAAAAGCCAACCAAACTTGCGAGGGGAACTCATGTTACTATTTTTAGCTATCGCTAGCGATTCAAATTGTAATTGCGGTGCACGCTTTGTAGGAAATTCCAGAGAAATTTCGGTTCTATTTAAAGATAGTCCGTCCACGATTTCCGTTCGGCACATGTGTGCGGAACAGATTTTCATTTTCCACATGGTTTAGTGTTGCTGTAGATTGGAACTTCATAGAACAGGCGTGTAATAAAATGAATCAAATACGTTGACGGGAAATGAAATGAACTGGTTTTGAAATAACATGAAGTCTAAAATTCCATTGCATAAGTAAAATATGCCTTATGAATACATATTTACGGCAGTGTAAACAGTACCTTTTTCCTTTCGTCTGTCAAAACGATCACCATTCTCGAAATGAAACTATATACATCTAGGCTTCATTCGGAGAGTCGAGAGGTGACTCACGCGCGCCTTGCTCTCGCCTAAACGATTTTTAAGCGGGCTCCGTGTCACTTGCACTGAGACTATATCGCCGATTCGCTCTGTGGAACCAAAAGTAAAGAAACAAGTCTGAAGTTAACGAGTTGCTAGTCCAAGTATTATGACGTTTTAAACCGTTTTTGAGTTATTGTGCTTTGTACCTAGTAATGTAGAAAGTAGCAGCGTCCTTGATTTTAGAGAACTACAATGACTCAGTTCTGTTCATTTGTTATCACATACATAAGGTCAACAACTGACAGTTTGGCCGACAACATACGTTCAGGCCAGTGGAGGCAGTAAATTTGTTTTGGAATAAAGAACATCTAAGCATTTGAGATTCTAGAACTGAATATTGCATAGCCCATATACGGACTCGTTCACTCGGGGAAGGTCAGCAGTTCAACCAGCTGGTCTATTCCTAGTGTTTGTGACATTTCGGTCCAAAAATCGTTACTCGAAGAAGTAATTCACCCAATTGCATCTTTGTTATTCGAAGTATAAAATTGTCAGTCTTCTTTTAACCATCTTCCACTCAATGCTTGTCAGAAGAGCTGTTTGCAACTCTCCCAGGGTGCTTTAGAGGAGACATCTACCACTGTACCCAGGTTCTGTTATGATAAAGTAAAATGCACACTAACTATATATCTATGGGGTTTTATTTCATACTTCATGTGGACCAATACTTAATACTGGAACGACTTGCTCCACCTTAATTCCATGAGAGGAGTGGGAAAACACGAGATGTATACACCTGGAACTTAATTAAGAACTCCCCGATGATTTTGTTTCGCTGTGGTGTTAATAGAAACTGTCATTACTTTCAAGCTATCTTTAAGATGGTCAAAAGTGATTGTTTGCGGACAGAATGGTCTACTAACAAATGAAAGACAACACAATGATGAAAATATCTGTCGCTAATGTTTTTCATGGAAAAATGTTCTCTCGGCAAGTATGGAAATGGAACGGTCCATGATGAAACAATGCCGGTAATTACTGAAAAAATGTAAATTCTCCTGAACACAATAGCAGTGTCTGACGTCAGTAGCGAGTGTATCCACTACGTGCCCGGATGACAGCCTGAACCCTCCTCCTAAGGCTACCAGCCTTCTGATACGGTCCAGGGGCAACTGCTGCCATTCCTCGTGCAATGCAGCTTCAAAATCGGCCAAATTCTGTACAGGACGATTCCTCGCTTGCCACGACGCCCAAGAGGGTCCCAGATGTGTTCTAAGGATTTCAAATCGGGGCCATTGCAGGCCAGTGTAGTGTTTTAATAGCGTTGTTCTGAAGGAATGCTCTCACAGCATGGGAACGATGTGGCCTTGCATTGTCGTCCATGAATACAGGCCGAGTGGCCAACGAGTGGTTGTCAAAATGAGGTACAACAACCGGATTGAGAAGTCCCGAATGTACTGATGACCATTGAGATTCCCACGTACAGTCCCCATATCAAGTTTACAATCATGATAGAGGCATACCCAGATCATTACTGATCCACCACCATAACGAACGTAGGTCTGATGTTCTTGGCACGTAAGCAGTATTTCTATGCCTCCACACTCTGGTGCGACCATCTGTGACGTGAAGCAGGAACCTACTCTCGTCTGACCAATGGACTCTCCCCCATGTCCTGAAATTCCAATGTTGTCGTGCCATACACCACTCCATGCGTCATCTTCGATGCCGATCGGACAGAACTGGACACTTGATGACCCTTCGGGACCTCATACCCAGTGCCTTGAGACGGTTTCGGACAGTCCTGTTGCACAAACGCCTGTTAGGGAGCCCAGGGCGTTTCAAAACCCCACTTGAAGCAAAGGGTTCACGCCTAACGAGGTGTGCCACACTCCGATCTTCACGAGGAGAGGTCTTTTAGGGTTGTCCAGACCTTGGTCGGTCCTTAAAATCGTTGGTTTTTTGATGTTTTCGGACAAGTCTGCTGATGACAGAATGACAATAGCCAAGCTGCCTTCAAGTAGCTTTAAATGACATGCTTGTTGCATGCAAGCCAACGATTTGCCATCTTAGTGCCTCTGACAGTCTCCTTGCCATGTCAACATTTATTGACAAAAGAAGTGACAAATTTTCTTGTTTTATACCCAGATATTGCATAAATAATGTTTTTTGTGACATTCGTGGGAAGCATGCTTCACGTGGACGAGGGGGAGTGTTTCGGGTATGCTAACAACCAGAAACATCATGTTTCACGAGATGAAATGCACTGCAAGACATAGCAATCATTAGAACATAATAATCATCAACAACAGCAACTTCACAGTCATGAAATATTTCAGGGGGTGCTTAATTAAGTTCCAAGTGTATATGTATTTATTGCATAAAATTCAAGAATAACTATGAAGCTATTTATTTTTTTATTTTGTTATTTATTTGGGTTCAACGACACTTTCGACAACCAGGGTTACCTCGTATCGGACAGTTTTACGGGTGGAGGAAGCCGGATTTCCAGGAGAGAACCAACGAGCAACAGCGAGTAATTTCAGTCTCTTCAACGTTCTAACTCCGCATAAGCAGGGCTATACTTGGTTGAAGTTAAGTGCACCATCGGCGTGCAGTACTCATCAGTACACAGCGCCACCGCGCGCCCACGGGAACAATCGGGATTAATTTTCTTATCCAGGAACACAACGCAGTTACCCATGGTGGAGATCGATTCGTAAACCTTTCGGTTTGATGTCCAGTGTCGTAACCACTGAGCCATCGAGCTCCCTATAATGCTGCAGTACTATTAGTTATCCTTGTGTTTTCCAGGGAGTATGGGAATTTGTACCGGTTTGGGAACTCATACACCCTGAGGCAAAGCCGAAGGGTGTATGAGTTTCCAGACTGGTGTAAATTCCCATACACCCTGGAAAACACAAGGATAACGGATTTATTTCCAAGAATTGTGCTGTAGTTAATACTTTAACCTACATTGTGGGAAAAAAACTGACAGAAAATTTGTACTTTGTAAGTTTCTTAATAAATAAAACCAGACAAATATGGATGTCATCGGAACTGGCTCAATGAGCCAGTTCCAATGACATCCATATCTGTAATATTTTATTGCACATAAATATTAAATTTCCTGTATTTTTATTTTTGTTCTAACATAACTGAGCAGAAGGTGTGAATTAATAATTAAACATTTGTACTTTTTTTCAGACATATAGCCTGCTATTGTATATACTTCTTTTTACACCGTGGTTAACCACAATGTAAAAAATCCACTGTGAATTGCAAGTTACACCGTACCTCTCAGCCAATCAGAATGCAGTATTTTATTTAATTTGGAAATAAAATGAAGTATCAGTTAAAGAGAAATCTAATATTCTCTGTATTTTTTATTTATTTATTTATTATGGCTTAACGACACTCTAGACAACCAGGGTCACCTCGTGTCGGAAATATTCTCTTTTGTATGATTTTTAGTTTTGGTTTTATCGAGAATACACAACGATACAACCTACAATTGCAGTGCTATGTCACATTGCTTTAAATACAGTGTCTAATATTGTTTAATGGTATTTGCTATTGATTTTAGATTTCAAACATGGAAAGTTCTATTTACTCTTTGGACAGGTGAGCTCGCCCGTCCAACCCAGGGACAGGATACGTCATATTTTCATTAAGTAGAATGGCTGCTAAGTGAATGTATGGTGTATACCATTCATTATTTTCAACGTGCATCCTCACGGATGCACGTTGAAAATATGAATTGGTCTACCTCCCAATAATGAATATGGACTCTTCCAAATGGTGCCATTGAACTGATAGGAGAGACGCCATCAAGTTTCAAGGGGTTGAATCTACCTACTTTTTATCAGCAAAGTCTTGTTATGTTGGAGGGTAGAGTTCAAATACACTTGCAACCAGCTTGTCATTTTTCGAACACTCGTCTGATTCTTATCATATAAACTCATGAAAATCAGCGAGAACATCTTTTTCAAATTCCTCGTATACCATACAATCAAGAAAGGACGCTGCCTTTATTTACAATGGCATAGCAGGGGGTTCGAACCCTCGCCGAGAGAGTTTCCTTCGGCACCAACCGCCTAGAAAAACTATACTAGGATCTGTCGGTGGCCGAGTGCTGTGCGTGCTTCAGTGGTTTCGCCAGGCGGTTGGTGAGAAGGAAACTATCTCGGCGTTGGTTCGAACCTCACTATGCAATTGTAAATAAAGCAAGCTACTTATCTGGTTGTCAGCTATTTTTGTGTATTCTTTGTGATACAATAAATGTTAGCCAAATACTCTATCAAGTGAATAACGAAATCATATCACCGACAAGGCAAAACTATTTTAGCATTTGTCTCACTTGTATAATAATTCGGATATCTCCTCAAAACGTGTGGGTGCTCTGTAGGCATGTTTAAAACAAACTTCAGTCACGGGTTAAATGAAATTAATTTGTTTTTGTAATTGTTAAACGTGTCCCTGGCTTCTCACCATTAGGGAACTTGAAGAGAAAATATAATATGAAGACCTCCAAGGATACCTCCAATAAACCCTGAAATCAATAATGTTGTTTTCATATTTTTAAACCATACTTCAGCTCGGCATGCAACTTTACTTGTTAACCTTCGCGATACTATTTATATTTATTCATTGGTGTTTAAGGTCACATATTTCTGCACAATGGCTAATCATGACCACGACAGTTTTACGGGTGGAGAAAGCCGGAGTACCCGGAGAGAACCACCGAGCAACGGCGAGCAACTGTCAGCTCACCAACATACGAACTCCACACAAGCAGGGTTAGCATTGGTTGAAGACAGGTGCACCATCGACGTGCAGTACGCCTTAGTACACAGGGTCACCGTGCCCCCACGTGGGCAATGGGGGTGAAGTGTCTTGCCCAAGGACGCAACGCGGTTGCCGCAGGTGGGATTCGAACCGAGGACCTCTCGGCTTGCAGCTTGCACCTCTACCAACTGAGCCACCGCCCCCGCCCCCCCCCCCCCTTCGCGATATTGTTCTTTTCAGTAAAGATGAAACTTTTAGTGGTGATTTGTGTGTTGTACGAGGGGATGTCAAAAAGTTTTGAGCCTAACATAAATAAAGCTGGAATATCGGTACAGAACGTATTTATTTTTTAACATGGTCCCCTTGTGATTCACTACACTTCTATACCTGGTCTGCCAATGGTTGATGCCGCGTCTGTAGAAGTCCATATCTTGGTCCTGCAGCCAAGCTTCCGCACCAGCAGTACGTTCCTCATCATCTTGAAATCTTTGACCACGCAAGTGTTTCTTCAAATTTGGAAAGAGATGGTAGTCACTTGGTGACTACCATCTCTTTCCAAACTTGAAGAAACTCTTACGTGGTCAAAGTGACTACCATCTCTTTCCAAATGTGAAGAAACACTTACGTGGTCAAAGATTTCAAGATGACGAGGAACTTACTGCTGCTGTGAAGGCTTGGCTATAGGACCAAGATATGGACTTCTGCAGACGCGGCATCAACGACTGGCAGACCAGGTGGAACAAGTGTATTGAATTACAAGGGGACTATGTTAACAAATAAACTTGTTCTGTACTGATATTCCAGCTTTATTTATGTGAGGCTCAGAACTTTTTGACATCATCTCGTAAGATACAAACCCCACGAATTTACATCAGGGTAGGGTTTACATGGTGACTGTTAATTAATTTACGAACGTTATCGTCTTATTTCTGACATGATTATGATTGTAATCTTGCTTAAAAATCTACATATAAATGGAAAAAAAGAAATCGGGGTTTTGGCGACGCAATGTATAATTTAACCCTTTACCTTACACAGCATCTTTAAAAATAAATTAAATTTCACATTTTTCGAAAACAAATTTCACAATTTTTCAATACAGCCATAGAAATATGGGTATCGTTAGAACCAGCTCGACGAGCTGGGTATAACAAGATGCATATTTGTATGGTTTTATTGAACAACTGCTGAGTCATTTTAGTTAAAACAATATTTATTCAATGAATATGCTATATGTTACAGGATTGGCATTAAAAAAGTAACAGTATAAATACTGAACATCACAAATATAACATTTATTAACAACAAAAAACAACCAAGTTGCTATGTAATGTGGGGATCTGACAGAGAGTTGGGAGCTTATGTTAGTCATCTCCCTGAAAATCTTAGGTTGTGGTGGTCTTAATCTGGTTAATTGTCTGACAGTTTCTGGCCACTATGTTAGGTAAAGGGTAAACAATCACGAACGTATTTGTGATTAACGTGCAACGATTACTGTATTGCATCGATAATATGTAGTGCAGGACGGGCGCTGGTTACCTTAATGGAGACATCTTAACGGAAGTTTTAAAGGATGCGGTGAATCGACCAGTTTCTAATCAGAGTAATTGTGTCCAAGATATGCAAATATATAGCAATAACTGGACACTGTTAACAACGCAAAACTAATTCCGTTTCCACCACTAATTACCAGGTTCAGAGGTTGAGACGGAGTTAATGGGTTTATGTAAAGCGTGTAATTCGTGTCACGCGTACCGATAAGAATAAGAACGGGACACTAAATAGCACAAACTTCTCTGATCAATGTTTCCTGAAATACAGTTTAGATATTAACGCTGTGGTATTTTCCACGCCAGTTCAATGATATCAATTGAATGAGCCCTTATTCTTATTTGGGGTGGATCAATTAACATTTTCAGTAAATCGGCTGCACCTTGAAAATATTGATAGTCTTTCCCCAAAATACAGCCTTTTAATCTCATGTAAGTAGACCATGGCAAAATGTTTTATCTCGCAATAAAAGGCGATTTTGTTGAAAGGGTTATTGTTTCCCGTGACGTGTAGAACACAGTCTAAACACTGATACCCTCTTCACGATCGATGGACATCTTTTTCTCTTTTTGCTTCTTTGTCCAGAAGAAACACGAACGTCCGTCCCCCAAATGAGCAATCTTGCATCTCCTGCTGTTTCGGGTAAGTTAGCTCCCCTTTTATCTACGAGACTTTGAGTGCTGCCTTTCTGTCTCCGTTTTGAGAGAGAGAGATAGAGAGAGGGGGGGGGGGGGGGGTGCACAAATTTTCAATACCGTGTAAAGTGTATGAAAACACCTTAATCTTTTACCGAACGTAACGGCCAAAAACGGCCAGCGCTATTCACAAAAATCGCCAATTAATTTTTATTACTTGTTCAGTTTTTGTCTCAAAAACATAGGTTATGGCCCCTCATTGGTACGAGCTTGTTGAGCTCGTTCCAATGAGGTGTCATAACCTAAGTTTTTGAGACAAAAAATGAAAAAAAAAAATAGTTATTCAAGAATTTTGTTTGCAAGTGTTGTCTGCCTTTCATGTTAGGTAAAGGGTTAAACACACACGAGAAAGAATGATGCTGTAAAAGCACTGGCAGTTCAAAATTGGACCCAATCCACGGACATTGTTTTCATAACAATTAGCATTCTAAGGAGTGTGCTAAGCCTGGGATATCGATCGAAACTTATTGCATAATGTGCGTCACTTCCGGAGAGTTATCTATTTATCGTGACAATATATAACGAAAAATATTTCTTAGACATTTCCTGCTCTGCTCTCAAAAACACGTCTTTCCTATATTTTTCTGTCATGGGTGTCTGCCATGTGAGCTGTTCTGCTGTAATGTTTTATGTAAGGCATAATGCTTTAGTCGTTAGTCCAGTCAATTATAGCTAGACCGAAAACATTATAGGAGAAAGATCAAAAAGAGATTCAGAATATCTCATGGGCTTTTAGCTGTGAGCAAGACAGTCGAGACACTGGTTGTAATTCCAGACTGAAATTGAGGCAGCAAGTTATTTTCATCGCGGAACTTCCATGCGTTTTTCAAAATACATTTGATCAGATCAGAGATATTGGACAGAAACTGGAAACGAGATTTGAGGATTCTTTTCAAAACGGGACTAACATTAGACTGTTTACACTGTGGTGGAAAGTGCCATTTCCCAGTAATATATTAAACTACACTGTTTTAATAGTAGAGGACCAAGTAGGTCAGTTAATGAACACAAGGCTTCGCACATGGCACTGATTTCTAGAGTCACGATGGTAAGTGTCGGGCGATCGAGAAACACTGAGGGTGGTCGAGATGCCTCAGAAACATCAACGTTTGCCACAGAATAAAAGTAATGATTAAAGGCTTGACCTTATCCCGATTTGATCTTATACGATAAGCTGGAATTTCCTCTGCTTTGTTGCCAATACTGAGCATAAGGGTCTTCCACCATTGAGTAAATTTAGTGTTGGGATTATTTATGGTATTACGAATTTTGTCACTGAAGGCGGGCTTCGTCTTCCTAACAGGGAAGCTACCTGGTTACATTTGGCCCGATATGTTTTTACACTTGAAAATATTATTAGTTACACAGTTTGTTGGTGGCCTAATATGGTATATATGGTGTCAGTTAATTTCATATTGGACGAGAGCGAAGAGCTCTCGTCCAATATGAAATTAACTGACACCATATATACCATATTACGCCACCAACAAACTGTGTAACGAATATATTTTACCGACTGCTGCATCGATGCACAGAACTAATAACAACAGCGATCAAAATTAAATGAGAAAATTCTCACAATGTGTTCACGTGTCTTTACCTTGTTACAATTTATGGGGGAGTGCCTACAGGCACTCTCCCACAAATTGTAACAAGGCAAATTCATACATACCAAACAGTTTCATTTCTAAGGTAACATGACACACATCCACAGAATATGAAGCCTTTTAAGTTTTCTAACCTGCACTTCAGATCAAATATGGGCTTCCATCACTCAATCTTTCAACCTGAAGCCTTTATCGGGCTGCCGCCATTTTGAATAATCAATGAACAAAGGGGGAGATTACCCATAGCTGTCAGCGTATATTGATGTTGACAGGCAGTATATGGTTTTACATGCAGTTTGCATGTGACGTCTTTGAACCAATGAAATTCCCAGATACTTGTTGGAGGTAAGATATCAGAGAATAGTTTCCTCTGTCGTAGTTCACAATAAATCAACATGGGTTCATTTCTCTCAACTGTTATCAATTTACATGGAATTAATGCGGATGCATGGTGAAGTAATTTTGTCTTGTCATTATCGCCTCTGGTATCTAGGCATCTTTCACTAGAAAGCAAATCCCAATTCTCTTTAGTTAGAGCAACATTCAGACAATCGTACATATTATTCCCTTCTTTGTATAGACAAATTTGTCGTTTAAACGAGGAGGTAAGAAAGTGAGCGCTTACACGCTATATCCACGTTGACAGGGGGTGTGAAATGGAACTTGGTTAGTGAGGTATGGACCTACATGTAGAACACATCACATTTTAATACTTAAGATCGCCGATTACTACAAGGAGATCTGGGGCAATTTCAAACTATCCAGTAGAGCGCGAATGACCTCTTATTGTCAGATTCAAATTAAAGTTAATAGCAATATTTGTGAATTTGGCTTGCAAGGAAGTAACTGGTTGTCAATGACGTCTTCAATAATTACGATGTTAGAGATCCCGTGTCTGTGACTATGTCTATTGAATTATTATGAGATTAAATTCTGTATGATCGGCACTGGGGATCGATAAAACACGCCTAACAAAATGGGGCTATGAGCATTGAGTAGTCCAACCCACACACACGCAGGACCATTGGTTTTTAGGTAGTTATGCGGTTTGCAATAAATTTCTAAATTCCCCTAAACTGCTGCATCACCGCCTCTAGTTGGACGATCTTTACGCAACGGTGCATAAAAGCCAACTAATTGAATATCGTGTAATGGCGTTTCCGAAAATGTAAATATATCATCAAGAGTGAGTCGCCTTGAATGATATCTAATTTTGGTTTGAGGAATTCTAAATTAACCCTTCAGCAAACGAAAAGGTCGAATCCGCCCGCATAGTTTAAGAGGAGCTGTTGAACACTATATCATGTGACCCCCCCTCATTGCAACGAGTTCAAAGAGATCGTTACAATGAGGGGGGCACTTGATATGGTTTTGTTAATTGCTTTTGGGAAAAATGAAAAAAATAATGTTTAAAATAATAAATTTTGATATCGTCTGTGTTAGGAAAAGGGTTAAGTTGATACAAATCTTTAGAAAGTACTTGGAAAGCCAACATACCCTCATGAGCCTTGAAACGATTTCTAATCCACACCGCTCTCCGTGTTTTTAATTTTATTGTGTTTTCCTGTTTTCTGTGTTTGTTTTGTTTTTAGCTTCGTAATTTGTCTTTCTGGTTATTGACAAACTATACCATCTTGCATCACATAAAATGTGCCCGAACAAATTCAAACACGGCGTGCACTTTTCTAATTTGCCCAACACAATATAATTATGATTAAGAATTATAGTTTTGGTCTCGTCTTTTAAAAGACAGTTCAATTTGTGGTAAATTTGTTTTATCATGTCATTTACCCAGCGATTCTAATGACTGTGGAGATGATGGATTGCGCATTTTAGCACTAATATATTCGTATAAAACATCCCGTATTGTTTTATTTGTTAATATCACGTAACACCCAACTGTAGTTTTGTCATAAATAAGAATATTGATTGATGTATTATTCAGATTTGTGTGCTTTTAAATTCCTGCGTTCAAATGAATTTCAGATGGATGTAGACCGAGTACCTTGCGTGTTTTGTCTCAATTTGGCTTTCGATTTTGGGTTGTTTATACTACAGTTTAATATATTCCCTGGTTGTGTAGAGAACGGGAATGAAATTATCCTCAGAACCGGGAACCGGGACATTTTCCGGGTAATATCAAGAAAAGTTTACGAGAGTACAAAGCCGTATTTATTTTAATCCTTTACCCAACGTAGAGAATATCAAAATTTATTATTTTAATTACTATTTTTTAAAATTTTTCCAAAAATTTCAACAAAACCATATCATGTGACCCCTCATTGGAACGAGCTCATGGAACTCGTTCCAATGAGGGGTCACATGATATGGTTTTGTCGAAATATTTAAAACAAAAATATTTTTTTCAACTCCTCAATTTGAAAATTACTCGGGCGAATGCGGGCGATTCGTTAGGTAAAGGGTTAATGAAAATGGAATATTTCGTTGGCAATCTGTCATCTCCATACGCCCAAGTTCTTTTCCAGAGAGAAGTGCGAAAACCCGAACCCACTTCAATCTCGTCTTCATTTTTAGAATCACTAGTATTATCACCTCTTCCTTCTCCAACATCAACACCCTCTTCACCGCCATCATCACTCTCTCATGGGGCTGATGCCGGCAGTGAAGAGGGGGTTGATGTTGAAGGGGGTAGTGAATAGTGATACTAGTGTTTCTGAAAATAAGGATGAGTTGGAACTTTGAATCGGATGAAGATCTTGCTGCTGAAGGGGTGGGGTGGGGGTCCTCCAGAACTAGTTGAGGGCCACAGTGATTTGTTAAAAAAGGTTCGTCAGGAATCAACAATGTAAAAATATCAGGCGTGGAAGGGCTGACGAAATCCTACACGGTTACGTTGGGCAGTTCTTCAATTCAGAAAACTTCCGTTGAATACACAAATAAAGCCACGCTTGATTCCCAGTTCCGGGCTATTGATTTCCCTGGTATCGGGATCGGTTTTCGGAACCGGGAATCCGAGAATGCCCGTTCCCTGGATTAAACCCTAGTTGTTACCCGAGAGAGCTTTTAATCTAAAATAAAAAGACCATTAAAAGACTTTATACCTTCTCACTGAATTACAGGCCAAGAAAATAAATACGTAGCCCCACAAACGATCCGCTTGAATATGATTGGTCGCAACGAGAGATTTTCATAACTGGGTGAACTTTTTCGTATAGTATGGTATGAATGTTTTTGCTTTCTCTCATCCATCACTATAAGAACCATTTTTGGTCTAACGATGCTGCTGAGCTGTATTTGCACCAGTTTGGGTTGACAAGCCGTTGACTGCCCGTTTCCCCAAAACAATAATTGTCCACTGAAAAGTGGGCCTGTGTTTAAATTGAGCAAGATTACTTTCCTTATAATACTGATAAATAAAGGATATCCAGTGTTTTTGAGTGGATACCGAAAATTATCTCATGATTGACCGAGATAAATGTTTATTTTTCGCGAGCGCTTCCCCGTTCCAAAATAACTATTTGTCTCGGTCACAAGTGAGATAATTTTCGATATCCACCCAAACACACTAGATTTTCTTTTTATTATACGCTTTTTACAAGAATCTGATAATTCCACTCGTTTCAACCTTGAATTGTTGCATGAAAGTAAACAGCGCACTGAATCATTGAAACGTGGAAGTGATTTGATTGATACTCGGAACAGATAGAGTCTTGCATTCTGATTCAGATGGCGGGTTTCTAGTCCAAACATGACCTGGAAGTCCGTAATATAAGTTTTTGGTTTGGTACGTCCTTTGTAAGGACGTACCAAACCAAAAACTTATATTACGGACTTTCAGGCCATGTTTGGACTAGCGGGTTTCATGCATCAATTCGAGATGAATACGTGTTGAATTATTGCCAAGAATGATCGGTGTCCACTCAAAAACACTAGATTTATTTTTCATTATACGTTTTTAGAACAAATTGATCATTTCCACTGATAATTTGACTAGTATTCCACCTTGAAGTGATGCTCATTAAATTATCAGTTATCTCGGTCACAAGTGAGATAATTTTTGGTATCCACTCAAAAAACATTAGATTTTCTTTTTATTATACGCTTTCTATAAGAATCTGATAATTCCACCCGTTTCAACCTTGAATTGATGCATGAAAGTAAACAGTACATTGAATCATTGAAACGCGGAAGTGATTTGATTGATACTCGGAACAGATAGCGTCTTGCAATCTGATTCAGATGGCGGACTTCTAGTTCAAACACGGCCCGAAAGTCCGTAATATAAGTTTTTGGTTAGGTACGTCCCTTGAAAGGACGTACCAAACCAAAAACTTATATTACAGACTGTCAGGCCATGCTTGGGCTTGCGGGTTTCATGCATGAATTCAAGGTGAATACGTGTTGAATTATTGCTGGAAATGATTGGTATCCACTCAAAAACACTAGATTTACTTTTCATTATACGTTTTTAGAACAAACTGATTATTTCCAGTGATAATTTGACTCGTATTCACCTTGAAGTGATGCTTTGAAATTTGTCATTTTGAGTGATACCTTGAAAGTGAAAATTTCTATATCTTCACAGTGGGGGATACGATTTCTATCTTTCCGAAATTTCTTCTACAATCTATCGTTTAGCGTATAATAAATTAATTGATAAATTAGTATTCAAATGGATTGTTCAGACAACTACAGCTGAAACTAGAAGTCCTGTCCCGAATTGTGCGCTTATCTAGGCTTAATTGCGCGTAGGAATTGCGCGCAATTGCCATATCGAATGGCATCCAAAGCACGGCAGGTTCTCCTGATTACTCATAGTAAACACATGCAATGTTTCTGCCAATGGACCTCCGGGTTACCCGGAGGTCCATTGGCTAAAACATTGCTTGTGCACAGGCCATATGTACAGAATTTGACAGCCTTACTATGGTCAAAACGCGTAGATTAACGCGCAGATCGACGTGCTATTTGTGGGCATTTCATGACAGGGCTTCTAGTTTTAACTGCAGTTTTCCTCTCGAGTATTCGAGACTGTGTGTATCAGCCTATTTTGAAAACTATAAAACTACCGTCTGCGCAAAAGCTGCTCTGACTGATTCAGAGTCTGTAGAAGACGTCATCGTTTAATATGTCCGTGGTAAGGTTGCGGAGACGTTGACCGCCTTAAAGTGCAAGCGATTATTCTTCATTCAACATGACACGCCCATTCCACATTCTTTCTCCGATAAAGCAACAAATAATTGTTTTCAGTTCTTACATCCATATATTAAACCTGTGCTCGACAGAGTATAATTCAGTTGATAAATGCCAATAACTGTAAATTACACAGACCTAGAGCCAATACTATAAAACCAACAGATTTGTAGTCGATAAATGATTCTTGAACATATGGACTTGGCGATTACAACGTTCCAACCTTATTCTGCATTTGGATAACCTGATTCGTGTACAATTGTGGAAAAACTGTGATGGCGGAGTTGCGAGGTCTTTGTTAAGGCGTCTTTTAAAACCCATGGTCGTTTTTGTTTGCCGAACATGTTCCGGGAGTTCATTCCACACTTTGAGAGTTGAGTAAAGTGAAGATTTTTGACGTTGCATGCTTTGGGCGGGGGTGGGGGTGGGGGCGGGGGGGAGGGGGATTGGGTGGGGGAGGGGGGGGGGGGGGTAATGACAGGTTATCCGAGTTTCTCAGACTATAGCTCTATATCAATGAAACCGGCGGTGGGAGTAGATTGAAGAGGTAGCGCGGTGTGAGTTTATGGTACGTTGTTTGGAACTGGACGAGCTTAGATTTTTTCCGTCTACTTGCAAGTTGTTCCCACCTACATTCTAGCTCCAGTTTAAGTTTGGGAGCACTGCGTGTGGCACCAGTGACAACTCTTGCAGCCTCGTATCGAATACCCTCAAGACGATTAGATTCATCCAAGGTGCAATTATCCCATATCTGACAGCCGCATTCTAACAGAGGACGAATAAATGAGAAGTAAATAGACTAGAGGGCTTTACGATTTAGACGAAACTTAAATTTCTCCAGCAGGTTGACTCTTGTCCACGCCGTATCCATAAATGTTTCCAAGTGATCCGACCATTTTCCGTGCGAGTGTAATGTTAAACCTAAATGTTTGTACATTTTCGCCCGAGCCAGACATTATATATGACAAACTCTAAAGCCACCAATTAAAATCCGTAAGGAATTTGAAGCTTTTATGATCTGGAACCAATAATAATAACAATTTTGTCCGGCCGATGCTTTGTTGCGGTTCTCGTGTGAGAAGGCCTTGCTGACCCTTTCTCCACGCATCTCATCTCCTCCCATAATCCGGAAACGATCTGTGTGATAAAATTCCGTACGCATTCTGCCCAATCTCCCAGATAATCATACTTACCCAATTCCCACATATCATCCATTTCCCCACCCGACTTCCCATTATACTCCCAGTAAATCTTATTCTATTAGACTGATATCTAACAGAAAGTGTCCCAGGGTCTCCACTACCCCTAAAGTACACATTTGGCACTCCTGCTCAGCGTATTTTGCAAGTTTTACCCAAAGCTTCAACAATCGCTTAAATAGCAGTGAACCCCTCAAAGGTGTCATCAACGAACTCATCAAAGCCTGGATTCTTTTTATCACGCCGGCCACACTAAGACCTCTTTTCTTCGATCCCAGTTACAATTCTCCACGACTCTTTCTCTGATGCCTTTTGCTTGGTTCTCCCCACGTCTAAGTCGGAGAATTCCATTGAATAGTTGCTCAATCCATTAGTTTACACCAACGGCTGTCGGGGAGATTTACCAAATAGTTAAGATAATGGAGTTTCACTACGTCTATCCTGTCCTTGATCCTGGTCGCGTCTAGCTCTTTAATAGTCCAGCACCTATGGTTAGATTCAATCAACTCTCTGTTCACTTTTCCGACGCACTAGAGTATTCCATCCAATTTATTATATTTCTACAGCTTTTTTCTTTGTAAATAAAAAACATATCCTACTAACACGACATCGAAAGTGTTATTCAACTCCCACGGCGATATCCTACTCCCAGTCATGACGGACTACTTTTACCATTGCAGTTGTTCCTCCTCGAAATCCAGCGATAACACCCAATCCACTTCGACAAATATTCTTCTTGCTATTCCAACTGACAGCGAACAATAACTATGTACACATCCACACAAATTATAAGACGTTGAACATGACTACTCATTCATGGTGACTGATTGAATTATTTCTTGGAAATGTGTTGATTTCCTTCACTTGAATTTGCATTTGAAAACGAGCGTCATTGCATTCCTTTCTGATGACGTCATATTATCAATTCATTCATTCATGTTTTTGTTTTCATGCGCCGATTTTTCTAACCGTCAAAACAAATTGGGCGACCTTGGGAAACTGCTCTTGGATGACGCAAGAGGGGTATTTGTGTTGCAGATATTATCAGGGAAATATAATAAACACAACAGTTCACTGCTTGGAGTAACGTACGATGTTTATTCTCTCGTGGAATGCGGGGATTATTTTCACTCGGCTAGCGCCTGGTGGAAATAAACTTCCACATCCCACTCGAGAATAAACATCGTATGTTACTCCAAGCAGTGAACTATTGTCTATTTAATCTAAAAATAGCATAAACATTTTTTTTCTTTGAATCAACACAAGAAATGTTTCTGAATGGCAACTTGGCTTCCCGGAATCTTTAAATACTTTACCAATACTAATAGACATGTTCGCTTTCAAAATAATTATGAATGTAGACTCATCACAGCCGTAGTTTTATGATTTTGCCGTGTTGTTCCACAAAATGTGTCATTATAGACTGATATTCCCTCAAGGGAATATCAGTCTATATTAACACTTTTGTGGATATGAAGATTTTATTTAATTCGCATTGTTGTCAAGACGAATTAAATACGTATTGACTGTAATATCTGGGAGCGCGGTGGCTCAGTGGTAAACTGTTGGACTTCTATGCTAGAGGTCCCGAGTTCGATCCCCGCCAGGGACGACCCGCGTTGTGTCCTTGGGCAAGGCACTTTATCCCGGTTGCCTGCATGGGAACACGATGACGCCGTGTACTAAGGCGAACTGCATGTCGATGGTGCACATGTCTTCAACCGCTGTAACCCTGCTTGAGCCGAGCTTGAACAGATTTAGAATGTTGAGGAGCTGACAGTTGCTCGTCGATGCGCGGTGGTTCTCTTCGGGTACTCTGGCTTCCTCCATCCGTAAAACTGTCACGGTCACGATGTGCCATTATGCACAAGTATGTGACCTTAAACACCAATATAAAAATAAATAAATAAATTGAAATATCTAAAACTGAAGCACGAAATCATATCGTCATATCTTTGTGAGTAATGAAACTTCACATTTAATCAATGGTACAGTTAATCTGTGTCAATATTCCACGAAAAGTGGGAAAACAAACAGCTCGAAACAGCGCACGATTTATTATAGAATTTGACTGAAAGGGTGAGACTCGTTTGTTGGCGAACCCGAAATAGGTAAACGACTGCGGTATAGAGGGAATTTTGTGGTAGTCGGATGCTTACTTGCCACAATATTCATCTATAAATCATGTAATCTTTGCGTGACTCTGAACCCTGAACCAGTCAGCATGATAGAGGTTTGAGAGATGAGGTTTGTTTGTCTTTTTGGGTTTCGCTACAGGCATTCTCCCCCTCATCGACTGCTTGTCAGTTTCCCCAATTCGATATTTTATACATATCTATAGATTGCGTGACAAATGGTGATGTCCCGCTGAGGGAGATCAACAGGGTTATGATTTATTGCTAGTAATTATAAATTTGAAGCGGAATGAGCAATTTGAAGGACCTGTCGCCGATGATCAATGCCTCATTTACTTGACACAGAAAATGTTGGAGCATCCCCAACGGACTGAGTGAATAGCGTGTTAGAAGATACATGAGTAACCTTGAAATTTATTGTTAAGTGAATATAAACTGATATATGTACGGACTTCTGAAACACATAACATCTTCCTAACTGGAGAATGTGTTTCCCGTTCTTTCCACTTACGAGACTTGAGACGAAAAAGCTTATTTTAGTTTAGATTGGATCGAACAAGACGAGCCCCAGAGAGTAGTGATATGAACAGTCAGGTGTTGATAAAATGTGATTTGTTCCATTTCATTGTTGAATGGCTCTGGTCAGAAAAGGAAGGTTCGTGTAGAAAAAATCAACTGTTTTTATTTAAACAAGGTAAGATTAGTTGTGAACACGCGAGACGTTCCATTAATTTAACCCTTTACCTAACATGAAAAGCAGACGACACTTGCAAAAAAAATTCTTGAATAATTAATTTTTTTCATTTTTTGTTTCAAAAACATAGGTTATGACCCCTCGTTGGAACGAGCTCGACGAGCTCGTTCCAACGAGGGGTCATAACCTATGTTTTTGTGACAAAAAATGAAAATATTTTGAAAATTAATTGGCGATTTTTGAGAATAGCGCTGGCCGGTTTTGGCCGTTACGTTGGGTAAAGGGTTAATCGGAGAAAAATAATTACATAACTCGTATTCAGTATAACATATCGTCGTTTGAGAACCATAAGGTTCTTTCTTCCAGTGGAAGATAGAACCTTACGGTTCTCACGCGACGATATGCATAAATTTTATATACAATATCATATTTCCAGCCTTATATTAAATCTATAAATATCTACCAATTGTTTTTCAGTGTATGGAAACAAAGTTACTACTGGTTACTATAATGTTCTGAAGTTCATGCCATCTTTAAAGTTTATGTGGGAAATCGGGAAGATTGATTCAACTACGGCCGCTTTAAAGATACACCGACTGGTATGTGTGTTGTACAATTTTCAAGTTAAGTGTGCTCGTATCAAGGCGGATATGAGTTGCTCAGTACGGCATCGTATTAGCACCAATGTAATTTAATATAATAAAGTACAATAACAGTTTAACTAAACTTCTATAGAAGTTTCATAATGTATTATATAGAGGATATGAAATGAGTGTTTTTCACATATGATATTTATGAAACGAGTCTCTGGCGAGCCCCAAACGGAAAGTTCGGACGAGTTTCATAAATATCATATGAGAAAAACACTTATTTCATATTCTATTTATCATATGACGCACATATACACAAATTAACGACTTAGTATGACTTTTTAACCCTTTACCTAATGTGTGTTGCAGACGACACTTGGACAAAACATCATCATATACCTAAAAACTTTCATTTTTTGCTTCCAAAACATAGGTTATGACCCCTCATTGGAACGAGCGCGATTTTTCGTATATAGCACTGGCCGGTTTGGGTCGTTATGTTAGGTAATGGGTTAATGCAATATAACCCAACCTAAATAGGACAGATAACGTAAATTCTCCATACTCAAGTTATGCAAATGTGACCCAGTTGTATTTTGTTCAGCCAATCAAACTGTCCATATTTGAAATTGACCAATGAAATCTTTCAACCCCAATTATGCAAATTATGAAAATATGGCCCAGTTGTATTTTGTTCAGCCAATCAAATTGTCTAGTTTAGAAATTGACCAATGAAATCGACGGAAGGCTTTATTTATCACTGGTTAATATGAAAGCAAAATATCAAATGTTTTATAGTGAACAAAAACGGTCGAGTCATATGATAAAATAGTTTACTAAACTGTTGTAGCAGTTTAACCAATGTGGCGAAGTATTATGGCCATTGCAATTTAATATATAACAGTTATAACAATTAATGTAATACGCTACCGTAGCAGATAACATCCTATTTTGTACCAGAAGCTTCAATTACAGCGTTGACGCAGTGTTGTTTTGTGACATAATATTAGAAAGGACTCTTTCTGATCCCTCTCCAAGAGCGTGTTATACAACGACATTTAGCAAGCAAATATAACGATGGACTAAGATGTTGTCACCACTGGTGACTTGTTATAACAGTTTAGCTAATGCGCCACCGTAGCAGAGGACATCCCACTTCGTATATGCAGTTCCATTTACTGAGTTGATACAATGTTGTTTTGTGACACAATTTTCGAAAGAGCTCTTTCTGAGCCCTGTTTAAGAGGGTGTTCACATTTCATCAGCAAACATAACGATAGACTAAGATGCTGTTACCATTCCGCACATGACATAAGAGTGCACATTTAGATATGCATTAACAAAAGTTTGTATATGTATCAACTAAAGGTCAGACAAGCAGGAAAACTCACATCTGTTTTTTAACATTTATTGAAATCATTTAAGAGAGAGCGTTTTTTGATTATGGAGTATCCAAGGTCTGTAAGTGGACTCCAAGACCATATCACAGGCGGTCACGTGGATTCAGATCCCTTCCAAGAGCGGTATTGCCATGAGTGTAGATCTGAGTTTTTCCCATATCCATGAGTGAGGCAATACCGGCATAATCACAAAAAGACCTACATTTCCTTTTCAGTTATTTAATCATGCAGAAACTGTCACATCTCTATTGCATTTAACTCTTTGAACAGGAGAGGCCGTTTTTCCGGTCCAGAAACATGATACGATAATAATTTCATTACGTAGGATAAATGCTAAGTGCATGCGTGGGGTAGACCAATTGATATTTTCAACGTGCAGCCCCAAGGCTGCACGTTGAAAATATTAATTGATTGGTCTACTCCCAAATAATGAATATGGTCTCTTCCAATTTCTGCCATTGAACTGACTTGGAATATACCACCAAGATTTAAGCTATAAACACCATACATTTCGCAGTACAGTCTGATAAACCAATACGTTTTGACGTAGGAGATAAAAGCGCGAACTTGAAACAGATTACATTTATAGCCTTTGTATATTTGGTATCGTCGACATCTCATCCTACTAGACTGCGAACACAGTATATTCCTATTCATTTCTGTTCTAAGTTTTGAGACATGCAAATTGGGAATACCACATTACTTGTAGACCTGAAGGATGATCGAAGAGCTGCTTACCGTGTTGTCTGCGTTACGCAGATATTGAAACACTTGTACAGAAGGTCTAAATACCGATGACAAAGCTGCTACAATCCCTATCCCTGGAGGTAAACCTGACAAAAATTCAATATGACGATCCCCCTATACCACCACTCATGTCGACATGCCCTATTCGATAAAAATACAGTTAGTATATGAATATAAAAAAAAACATCAAAAAGTCGCATCAGTGACGGTTCAACCGCACCAAAAGACTTCTACTGTTTAGTTATATTCTTTTCTGTTTAATTTTGTTTTGGACTTTTTGTTCAAGAAAAAATGAAAAGATTAAATTTTTTAGGTATGATTGATACTAAAGAAATTTACGTAGCGTTAAACACCCTTCTCCAGTTTACAAAAAGTGGAAAAGGAGTGTACAAGTTACATGGTAACATATCGCGAATTAGAAGTGGAAAAGGAGTGTAGAAGTTACATGGCAACATATCACGAATTAGAAACCTCACCCAGCAGTGGAGTGAGTAGAAGGGCTAGTCCTTTGCCTTTTTTCACAGAATGCGCCTTAAATGATGTGTAGCCATCATTTGAGGAACATTTTCTCCAAAATACTGAAGACGAGAACTCATACAAACTCGAAGGTTATGCGTTTGTCCGTCTGTTGTTTCTTGCGAATAAAATGGTAACTGGAGATCCAGAATTAAAGAAACTTTAAACTAAAAGACAGAAATTTAAAAAAAAAACTTATGATGTGGAATGTTACGAAAAGAATAGCACCTCGAATATGTCGGAGGTCTCAAGAGAGAAAGTTACCATTACCTCCTCGTCCTACCAAATGTTTCATTTCCATTTCGTCTACTCTCTTCATGACATTCGTCTAAAAAACAATCTGTTTAATAATCTTCCTCACTGCACCCCTCCCGTTTTCAGCATATCCCAACTTTCTCAACAGTTTCTCGTTCCTATCCATATCCTTCCCATTCGACGTAGCACTAATAAATAATATTATATCTCACGTGACTTCCTTGCATTCTGATTGGCTAAAAGATGATACCCTATTTCGTGTAGTTTGCATCCACAGAACTGACCAGGCACTACACCCACGCACTACACGTTTTCTATTTTTAGCACACTACTAATTCAGTTTTCTTTTCATACTGGGCGAATAAAACTTATCAGGCTAAATTTAAAAATCGATTCGCAGAGGCACAACATCCACAAAAAGACCCGGAAAGAAATCTTTGTGGAAAAATGTATCGCTTTTCCATTGTTGAAGTCACATTTTTCGAGGCGTTCATTTTATTCCTTGAGAAGATGATCCATATCTCGTTTCGAAGAGAATGATCCATACCTGGGTCCAACTTTCATGAGAACGCGTTCGGATGTGAAAAATCGTTTGTTTCGCTGCTCATATTATTTCGCTATTTAATTGTATGTCTTGGCCAGTAAACGAATAAATAATGGAATTCAATTCAATCTTCGGAGTTTGTATCCCGTGCTGACCCATTCGGTATTGTGTATGTGTGACAAATGTATGGAAATTATCAAACTGCGTTGTCAAATTTCGAAAATTTTAGTCTTCATTCGCGAGTTGCGCGATTCTAGAATACACAGTTCCGTTTGGGGGAAATGTTTTGTTTACCCTTGCCGACCGATTCAAAATCTGCCTTCTGCTCATATCAATAATCCAAGTTAGCGGTGTTTTGGAAGAAGAAAATGTTTTTTAAAAAACTACATGGTATTTTTTTTCTATATAACGCTGGTTGGTAGGGCTGCTACCTTGGTAATAGATCAACAAATCGGACAGATGTTTTTCTTGATGGGTGTTCGATATAATATAAGGATTAGTGCATGTCTTGTCGTTGACTACGCCCATATAGTGTCCAGTGAGGTGGTGTAGTTCCCTCCGCTTCGCGGTGGGAACTACACCACCTCACTAGGCACTATATGGGCGTAGTCAACTCCAAGCCATGCACTATTCCTTGAACATATTCCGTTGGAGTGATATTTTAGACATTCTAACTTTTATTAAATTGTGAATAATTAAACTTTTTTTCGGTTCATGCGTTTTCAGATAAAACGATTGGCTCACACGATTCTGGTTTTTCTTTTCATAACTCAATGAACCGAAAAAACACAATTAGGTCCGCCCCCAGCCACGCCCCTAAAATACCAGTCTTCGGAGTTGCAACATGGTGTTAAATCAATAGAAGTTAGAACACTGGCACGTTCTGAATGTGAAAAAGAAAAATAAATTTATATTACTAATTTATCACCATGAAATTATTTATAAAATATTTAAATGACCGTGGTGGGTCAATTTTTCTTTTTCTTCACAACTGTATTTATTTGACATTTCAATTTTTACGCACACTGGGTGATCGTCTGCGTTCATCGTTTTACCCAATTCGATTGTAAACAATGGCTGGACACGACGAATACGGTAATTTTGACATTGCTAATTTGAATGAAATTTTTGGAAATCAAAATGATTTTATATTTGAGGAAGAATATTTGGCTTTATATCTAACTCCACTTTTTCAAACTGTGTTTTTCAGTTCTCGGGAAACGGTCAAAACCAAAATACAATGTAATATTGATGGCCTACTTCCACCTACCACGGAACGTAACTTTTACGTGAAGTGAACAGTTGAATGAAATTTGAGGGAGGCGTGGCTTATGACGTTTTCTTTGCATTACGTAATTCATTGGTCAATAAAAAGTTTAATGACATAAGTGCATTTGACTTGGAAAGTGTGTCAATTGCAACCTGCATTTCAATAATATGCGCCCTCTTTTATGCCAGAAAAATAATATGTCTACCAGTTTTAGTTTTTAAGTCTCTGTTCGCTGAAGTAGAGGACGACTAACACTATTTATTTATTTGGATCGCGAACGTTTAATTATAAGGAATGATCGTTTCTTTTTGTCTATTTCTTAGCCCATTTACACAGTTTTGGACTGTTTTTTGGGGTTCATAACTCAAGAAATAGACAAAAAGAAACGATCATTCCTTAATTTCATTTTTCATTCCGCCTGCAACTCGTTAACATCTTGTTTCAAAACGACTCATAAATGTCGAGATCTCCTTAAGTTCTGCTGGAAAAAAATGTTTGGCTTCCTGAACTTTTATACGGCGTGCGCGAAAGAAATAGTAGGATATAACACTGCTAAAATTTATTTTTATAATTCACAGCGTGATCCATAATTTTGAGCAAGGATTTCCTGGCTGTTAAGACATTCAAAATGAAAATGGATTAATAGAGAAGTCATACAAAGGCGTCTAGATCTTGATTTCCATCAACGAGTGACGACATGATATTTTCATCTTTTTTTTCAGTTTGATCTTAAATGTCAAGCATTCACGCTTGAAAATGATCATGAAAACAAAAAGCCGTTTACAAATAATGGTGAATATTGCATTTTATGGCAGACAAGACACAAGTATTTCACTGATCAATGAATGTTTAGAAATATAGCTCACTTTGTACTGGAAAATGGTCCAGTACTGCAGATGAGTATTTACATGTTATAAAAACAATGACAGTTTCCAATTCCATTCCAAAGTAGAATATAACCTTAGTAGCTTGGTGTACCAAATGTTCACCACGAGTGGTGAAGTGGTGTTAACCGCGAGCCTTCGGCGTGCGGTTAACACCACCTCACCACGAGTGGTGAACATTTGGTATACAAAGCTACTTTGGGTATATTTTATTTATACCACGATCGTCAGATTATTAAGAGTCACTATTATTTTTTCTCTATTTTATTGAACAGCAGCCGTAAATATGTGCGAATTTGTTTTGTTGTTTACAAGAAGATCGGTGGGCGGTATTTCCGCTGTCAGTTTTATCACGGAAACGAAATTGAAAAAGGAAGAGGACCTTTTTCATTTTAACAACATAATAACATACTATTTCGAGTTATTGATGCCTTATTAATATGATGCATGTTTGTTAATTTGTTGGTGTTTTATGGGGTAAACTCATTCAAAAACGTAATAAACAATTGCCACTTTAATTTCACTCTTCGCGAGGCGACGTGCGATAAATTTAAACAAGTTCGCACACAAGTCGACGTCACCAAAGGTCAACCTGGATGTAGTTCCACTGTAGGTGTAAATTTTAAGAATTGGAATCCCATTATTGACGTGCACACCACGGTTGGTGTGGAAAGCTAAAATTTATGTCATAGGCTTATCATTATAGTAGATTAGGTAATCATGGTATAAAGCAATCTTCCAGATGATTGTTAAGAAGATTATCACACCTAACGACTGATTATACAATTCACAAAATTGAACAATTGAAATTTGATGTGGTCAACTAAGATTGATTCAAAGCAATTTGCTTATTAGAGACCGTTCGCACAACGAGCGACGACTGATGAGAATTTTGAATGAAGTCGTACGTCACTGGAATTTGTGTTCTTCCTTTCAGCGGTCGTTTTCCCTTATCCGTAGTTAAGATTACGATTGCTCATTAAAACACGCGCATACAGTACGTGGAGAGTGTATTATCACTAAATCACCCGCAGAGTGGAGATTTCACCCGAGCAATAATTGCACATTTGTTGCAAAGCACAGCCAACACCAGCAAAGTTTCAGCCAATTGACCTCCGAGTTAAACCCGGAGGTCCATTGACTGAAACATTGCTTGTATTTTTTGTCGATATGTACAAAATATGAAAGTTATAGCTTGGTGGTAACTCCACTCCACGGGTGATTTAGTTACAATCCACTTTCCACGTACTGTATATCACACTGCAAAACGTTTGAGAGCGTTTCTCCGCCAATTAATGTGGGGTCGCCCTCTAACATTATGCCCTTAAACTGTAATCGCTATTTGGCATAAATTTCCACTTCGTAATGGCAATCAAATCATTCGTCGCCGAGCAACATGAGAAAATTAGAAATTAGAGAGATTAATTTTATAAACCCGATATCCACACGAAGTGCTCTATGGCTGTACAAATTGAGAGGTAGAGAGCTAAAGGTTATAGCGCCTATATCATCAAGTTTCTAGTCTTTTTCATCAAGGAAAGTTAGTTGGTAGATGTGTGCTTCAAGCTTTTTTTTAAATTTGTCAAGTGTTTTTGGTGTTTTTAAGTGAGGTGGTAGAACATTCCACAATTTTGGGGCAATGAGCGAAAAAGGTCTATCGCCTGCTGTAACCAATTTAGACCTCGGTTGGACGAGTTTATGAATACCTTGAGAGCGGAGCGGTCTTCCAGGTTTGTAAGCACTCACAAGTTCAGACAGATAGGGTGGTGCCATTGCATTTAGACATTTGAATGTGTGAGTAGAATGATTTTGAACTGAATTCTTTTGTCTACTGGGAGCCAGTGAAGTTTCAACAGAACTGGGGTGATGTGACAGAATCTGCGACTTTTTGTGATCATGCGTGCTGCACAATTTTGCACGTGCTGCATTTTTTCAACCTATGTTTTAGAGCAGCCAGTTAACAAGGAGTTGCAGTAATCTAGGCGACTGGTGATGAATGCATGAACTAATTTTCCCATTGTGGACTCATCTAAAAAGGCTCTAATTTTACCGATCCTCCAAACGGACTCGTAATCGTCAATTCTGCGAAAAGGTTTTTTGACCGCCCGACGAATTTACGACTGCTATTAACCATTCGTAATTTTTATAAATCATCTTTCATTTTGCGAAAAGTGTCTATTTTCAGATTGGTACGGAAAATCAATTGTTAAGCGTTTGCTAATATAGAGAGGATATGGAATGAGTGTTTTTCTCATATAATATTTATGAAACGAGGCTAAAAAATTTTCGTTTTGGCGAGCCTCTGGCGAGCCCAAACGGAAAATTCGGACGAGTTTCATAAATATTATATGAGAAAAACACTTATTTCATGTTCTATTTATCATATGACACACATATGCACACATTAACGACTTAGTATGACTTTTTAACCCTTTACCTAACGCGTGTTGCAGACGACACTTGGAAAAAAACATCATCCTATAACTGAACAATTTCATTTTTTGCTTCCAAAACATAGGTTGTGACCCCTCATTGGAACGAGCGCGATGCGCTCGTTCCAATGAGGGGGTCATAACTTATGTTTTGGAAGGAAAAGATGAAAATTTTTCGTATATAGCACTGGGCGGTTTTGGTCGTTATGTTAGGTAAAGAGTTAATGGAATATAACCCAGCCTAAATAGAACAGATAACGTAAATTCTCCCTACTCAAATTATGCAAATGTGACCCAGTTGTATTTTGTTCAGCGAATCAAACTGTCCATATTTGAAATTGACCAATGACATCTTTCAACCCCAATTATGCAAAGTATGAAAATATGGCCCAGCCGTATTTTGTTCAGCCAATCAAATTGGTTGGTTTTGAAATTGACCAATGAACTCGACGGAAGGCTTTATTTATCACTGATTAATATGAAAGCAAAATATCAAATGTTTTAAAGTGAACAAAACGGACGAGTCATATGATAAATTTTTATATGACACGAGAGGACAATATTTATTTACTCTATGATGCGCTCATTTCGTCCCTTGAGTTCCAATATGTTTTATATGCCAGTAGGCACATAGAACACATTGGAACTCAGCGCATGGTTTGGTATAACACCGAAGGAAGGAAACACACATACGGTCAAGTAAGTGTAAAAACTCATTTTTTTTATTGCGTTATGTGGTCTACTTAAGACAAATATTAATAATGAGGAGCAAATTCACCAAATCCTTCCATGTATTTAATAAAGTGAGCATCACTTGTGACTGGCCATGTCTGTAGAGTGCCAAGTGGTGGGTGTTATAGTTCTCGGCCCGCGAGAACTATCCCCCTCCCACTGTGCGCAGTGTAGACGTAGTCAACGCGAGAACATGCTCGAAACATTATATTCCCCCGTGTGAACCCCGGGAAGTGAAGCAGTACTTGTTTACTGTGGTAAACAAGCTTTGTTTTACTGGTAAAATAGATCCCGGTAACCAATGCCTGGGGCGGAAGTTCTCTAAAATATGCAACATGGATATAGTCGATTGGCTTTACTCGACTTTATATCCATGTGACGGTCACGATTAGCCATTGTTCTGAAATATGTGACCTTAAACAGCAACAAATAAATAAACGTTAGATTGCATCGGACATTCTCCGAAGAGATATTATTAGCTCTTAACCATCCACAGAGATGTTGTGATAATATAAGTGCAACAACTGACCAATCTGCACACATTTCATGCGCATTTCACTCCATGTACAAGAACATATAAAATTTCATTATTTATTCACTTTCTGATTTTAAATGCAGAGATATGTCGAAATAACGAGAGCCGCGAAATTACTTATTTTGGTCTATCCTCTGCATTACGTGAATTGGCCAGTGTACGGAACAATTTACACGCAGATCTCCGTGGAGTTCTTAGAACACCGCGTGCACATAATTGGTGCTGTTAGAGAAAACCCTTTGGGAATGTGTAACAAATTACTTTATTTGATTTCAGGAATTTGTTTGGTAATGATTGCTGCTGAGTTGATCCTAAAGCTAATTCATAGAGTTGAATTGTCTTGTATTTAGATGTTTATTTTCACTGCTTGTCTATTATACGAGGAGACGTTTCCAAGTCTTACTTTCGTTCTTTCGTTATTTTCTTGCAATTAGGGACACCGGAAATGCGCTGGCAGACGCGGCAGGTGTCTGACCAATTTTTTGAAGTGTGCATTATGCCACCGATTTACTGCCGACTTTCAGTCATTATTCGTGGTCTGCTCGCCCCCTAAACCGATAACAATGCAAGGCGAAATGGTGATGATTAGGAATGGAGTGGAGATTATTATTATTACTGATGGAGACGGGTGTCAGATGAGGAAATCTCACTCGAGGGCAAGATATTTGGGCCAGACACGAGGCTTGCCTCGTGTCTGGACCAAATATCTTGTCCCGAGGGTGAGATTTCCCATCTCACACCCACCCCATCAGGATTAATTTGTCTCTCCCACCAAAACACTCTGACGTCATCACAAGTAATCCAGGGGCACGTGCAGCTATTCGAACAATCTTGTTGTCCATGTCTGAAAAAAAACTGATTTGCTTATTGTAAAGAGCACACAAAAGGTATGTATATACAGGTATATACCATGAAATTATATCCCAACGCCGGCAAGACACGAGTTAATCATTGGTAGCGAAATGAACATTGACACATTCCGATGACGTCATATTACGAATTCTGCAATGTATTCGCATAATTTTTCGACGGGAATTTCGTGCAACTTTCTCTACTCATAATGGCGTTCACCCAAAAAATCATATAAAAGAGTCAAGTGTCCTTTGATTTTGCGGTCTGCGTTTTTATTTCTATTTTCTTCGACAAACGTTCGACTGCTAATATTTCCGAAACGTGACACCTTGTTGTTTGTTCACAGAAGAAAGTGCGATAATTGAATAGTCCTGTGCTCATTTAATATGCCAATAAGGCGGTCACGTGGGTCATGTGACATAGATAAGATGGATAAGATAAATTGTATTGCACAACCACAACATTAATGGGTATGGCATATACAGAGATACACAGTTGCAATATACTAGAAATAAATCGAAGGAGGCATTTCCCGTACACACCTTTCTTCACAAACATGCACATTCACACACACACGCACCCTCAAACACAGTTGGAGAAAATCTCAGATACAAGGTGTCCAAGGGCACTTGTTACACCACTCTCTTAACAGTTGAAAAGCCATCAGACTTTATCGCGATGACTGAGATGCATGTAAGCGTATTGTTTGCATGCTGTGTCTGCAAGTTCTTGGCGCACCTCTTTGTGCTTAAAGCAGACAAAGAGAGCATGCAGTTCGTCTTCATCGAGGTTTAGCTCACATTGTTTACAGTATCAATGTTCGCGCGGGACAGGATATCTATCTGACATGGCCTTCTTACATGAGACACGCATATCTTGCATAGGAAATGGAGGGAAAACCAGATTAATCGAGTTCAAAGAACAAATGTTAGGAAGCAGAAGATAAACATTCAGCTGACGAAACTCAGCTGTAACTTGGAAGTGTATCTTTGCTTGTGATTTTACAAAATAATAATTTTATAGAGTTCAGCTTTCGTGATACCGATTTCTTAGATGTGGTGTTTAAGTTGGTTAGAAAGAAATTAACTTAATTCACTTCAAAAGTAGCGATTAGCAATAAGACTCAAGTGTTAACAGTGAGTTCTATTTCTGAGATCCTGTCTAGATTTTATAAGGGAAACCGTCACTGAAACCAATGCAAAGATAATTGGGCCTAGTTGGACATGGAATACAGATAATGTGATAGTGTTCCATCCAGATTAACCCCTAGCACTCAGGTGGTGCAACAGAAATTTCTCATAACAATTATTCTTTCAAATGTATTTGAATTCTTTGAGGTTTTTACTTGTTTAGTTCCATATAGGTTGAGATATCAGCCCGATGTAACTTCATATAAACCTGAGACCGAAAGTCGACGGCTGGTGTGAAGTTGCCGACGGCTGACATCTCGGCCGTTATGAAACAACTGAACAAGTAATAACCTCTTTATTTATTAAACCCAAACCAATAATTACAAATGTGGTCATATCTGTTAGAGCTTTCTGTTATTGTTTTTCATTCTTTTCACAAGGTTCGAAGTTTCCTCTTCTCGTAGTTCAACTATCCGAACGTCTCGGCTTCCCAGTTTGGGAAGCCGCGACGTTCGGATAGCTGAACAATCCCTTCTACTACTTCGACGAACCTCCGCTCACGACTCTAAATCTTAGTTTACGGTGATTGTTTTCTCTCTTCTTTTTTTTCTTCATCCACCTAATCCTTACTTATTGAATCATTAATTCCTCACCATACAACACTTCAGCTTCGAACTACTCCTCTAAGCCAGGTAGCTCCAATTTTCCCGAATGCGTTCGACGAATATTGGTGAATGATGTCTTTGTAAACAAATTGCTTGCGTCTAGTAACGCGAACGGAGGCATCTCTTGCCTGGCTCATATCTGCTGAATCGGCGAAATACCAGCCGAGTTTGAAGTCATATCAGCCGAGCTTGATAATGAGCAATTCTGGGAAACAAAATCATTTCTAATAAATGAAGTGTTTTAAAAATATGATTGATATAGTTCATTAAATAAAATGAGCAGAGAATCAATATATGCCAACAAGATAGCAAACTTTCCTTAGATAACCTACAAACTCCTCAAATTATTCGGGACAACAGAGATCTCGGACCAGGAAAATAGCTTTTTGTGAATCCGTCCAGCAGTCTATATTATCAACCAACTGCTTCGCCCAAAATTGTCATGTATGGACAAAAGTAGAAGTAATCATTAAGTATTGTGTGCAACCAAACCAGGTAACTGTGATACCCTTATAGTGCTTCCTTTGTTTTGTCTATTATAATCTCAGGAAATACAACCTCAATCTATTATAGTCTAACCTATCGACTCTTTCCTAGAAGGAAGCACGTACCAATAGTCGTGATCACACTTACCTGGTTTCCCACCTCATGGGAAGTACCTTACTTAATCTACTAAGCACAACATACAAACACTTTTTCACGTGGAAGGAAGATCATCATGCAAAATCCTAGTCAAATGAACGTTACTGCTGAAACGGTTGACCGGACATCCGATTCTCATCGGCCTACCGCCCTGGATATTGGCAAAGAGCACTCGGCGGTGCATGTGCGGGCGAACTATGTCGAGTACTTCCCTACATAGTTCGTAAACGTGCGCTCCGGGGCGGGGGTTCTTTGCGAATAGACTCGACTGCTTTTTCAGTGTGGGACACTGGGTTTCTATCCATTTGTTTTGCCGCACATAGGAAATAACAATAATTTAATGCGAACGAGACATACCGGCGTGTATTGTCCCAACACTGATCGACCGATGCTTCCTCATACTTTCCCTGCTACTCTATTCAAATTCTCGCGATACACCATGAAAGGGAAATGATTGAGCGGCAGCCCAGCTTTGAGAACACCTTAGTGACAGTGAAGGACAACACTCAAACAAAAATACAGTACACCTAGACCTGTGCGCAAATTCTTCTCTAAACTGTTTTTGTAAAAGAGAGATGTTAATGTAGGCTCCAGCCTGTTAACGTTAACTGGAACGTTTTTAAGAAATATAACTCTTTAGTCTAATAAACCGTATTTTAGTAAAATTCCTGAAAGATATTATGCGCTGAGAATTCTGTTTCTCGGGAAATTCCGCACCAAAAGAGTTAAACTTATTTAAAAATACGAAAACAGCGCTTTCACCATCTTTTGATATTCTGTAAATTTTTCTGGGTGCGCATCGTGACATGTAATACAGACACTCCCCTTTCCATTAATATAAACGTCTAGGAGGAAGGATTTGCTATATTTTCCCTGGGAAGAATAAAAACCTGCAAATTACTGTAAAAACACACTCGCTAAACAAAGAGCCAGAGTGGACTCTTAATGTTGGTAGATGTGATACTGATAGATATTCTTAATGACGTATTATCTGTGAACTAGTTGTTTCTAATTGGCCTGAAACAAAAAGACAAGTTTCCTTTTGTTACATTTAATAAACGAAAGCAACAGACAGCTCAGAGAGCTGTCTGTTGTTTTCGTTTATGAAAAGTAACAAAAGGAAACTCACTAATCTTATAATTTTAAGGGAGATAAGTCGATGGTGAAAATGCCGTTTTCTCACGTTGAAATGGGTTTTAACTGAGAATAATAGTGAAACGTTCAAACCGATTGGAAACAAATTGTAAAAAGCCAGCTTCTGTATTTTTATACCGCTCTAAAAATGACAGTAGTCTATGCTATGATTCGCACATCAATGCTACAAATTCATTAACATTTCAAAATTTGAATTTTTATTTGAAATTCCCATATCCTTACTGTTAAATGTACTGACAGTTTTAGGAAATTAATGGGGGCTGACTTTCCTGTAAATCTCTTCCAATGAAGAATATTTGTCAACCATGGGCGACTGGAGCCATCGTTGTCCGCAAAACAGTAACATAATACATTATATTCTATCTTTGTAAATGTATTATTTATTTAGTAGGGTTTTAACTACACTTTAACAGCCAAGGTCATATTTTGTCGGTGACCGTTTTACGGATGGAGGAAGACGGAGTACCCGGAGAGAACCACCGAACAAAGACGAGCAGCTGACAGTTCCACAACACCGTAACTCCGCAATGCAGCACAGGCATAGTTAGATTGGTTGAAGACATGCGCACCATCGACGTGCAGTACACCTTAGTACACGGCATCATCGTGTCCTCATGTGGACAATCGGTGTTAAGTGCCAAGGACACAACGCGGGAGTCCGAATCGATCGCTCAGACTGTCATCCATCGAAGGACTAACCGGGCTCGACGTTGCTTAACTTCGGTGATCTGACGAGAACCGCGCCCCCATCTTTGTAAATTAAAACTTGAATACTTACTCGAAACTGTAAGTCTGACCAGATTGTAGCATATACGCGCTTTTTTTGGCAATAGCGAATGAGAGAACTTGACAGACGCATGTAAAATTTCAAATTTTTCCGTTACTCATTAATACTGCTGCGAAGTGAACTTGGAGCAAATGAACTTAAGCGTCTTTCTCAAGAGAATAACGCGAGTGGCGCGGGTCAGGATCGAACATACAACCCTCCAATCAAAAGTCTGATATGCTTACGAATGAACCACTGCGTGTCTCTATTAACCCTCTGCAGAACCGATTTGTAGACGACACTTTAAAAATAATTCTTTGAATAAATGTATTTTAATGGCTTTTCTTAAAAAAACATAGCTTATGCACCCCATTGGAACGAGCTCGATGAGCTCGTTCCAGTGGGGTGCATAATCTATGTTTCAGAGACACTAATTAAAAACATTATAAAACTAAAATAGGGATTCTGTGAATAACGCTGTTCGGATAGAGCCGTTTGTATCGGTAGAGCATGGAAATCATTTTTCAGGAGTAAATTGTCTTTTCATCCCGCAGTTTTAGTGATGACTCATTTACTGACAGTCAGAGACGGTGGATGCTCGATAAAAGTGAAGGGGACACATTTTCAAGGCTACTATTGTTCAACCCAATGGGAGGAAAAGTTACAATCGTATGTCGGTAAATGTACCGAGACGCACTACAGTGTCTTGGTTAGATGAGCATGCCGCGATGTGGTCACTGTCCTGTCCATTTCTTCCACTTCAATCATCTTCCAACCCGAAGGCCAGCCTTCGGGTTGGAAGATGGTCGAAGTAGAAGAAACGGACTGAAGCGACCGAAGTGGGATTAATTGGCCAAATGTTGTTTGGATTTGCAAATAATATATTACAGGAACACCTGTATATTGGCACGTTTTCATGTGCCCATTTTACCTCATTGTGTAACCACGCAACATGTCTGTGGAAAAATATGCGACCTTGAACACCATTAAATAAATATCTCGCGCGCACGACTTTTAATCTCGTATACGCCTGTATACGCGCAGCTTTTTATTTTTTTTATTTTATTCTCGACATGTCACCAGCGGGGTTACGTAGGGAACCATGCATTTCATAATTTTTTTTCTAAAGCCGGATTTTACTTTTTTCGTTATCTGCAATACAAAAACATATTTTCTCAGAAAAATGTCGAAATAATTACAAGTTGTTCTTCAGTATCAGTAAAAGATGGAGATGGCTGCCAAAAAATGTCTTTCCAATTTCTTACTTTGATATTGACAGTGATTCTTTGAAAGGTCTCTCTAAGCTAGTCAGAGGCGGCGGAAGCTAAAGAAAAGTGGAGGGCACACATTTTCAAGGCTATCATGGTTCAGTCCAATGGGAGGAAAAGTTACAATCGTATGTCGGTACATGTACCGAGACACACTATAGTGTCTCGTTTAGATGAGCATGTGTGGTCACTGTTCTGTCCGTTTACCCGAAGGCTAGCCTTCTGGTTGGAAGATGGTCGAAGTAGAAAAACCGGACCGAAGCGACCGAAGGGTGAATTCCTCATCCAAATGTTGTTTGGATTTGCAATTAATATATTACAGGAATGCATGCATATCGGCACGTTTGTGTGCGCCCTTTTCAACTCATTGTGCAACTACGCAACATGACTGGAGAAAAAGTGGAGGGGCAATTGTCCCCTGTGAGCACCCCCTGGTCCCGCCACCCCCGCCCCCCCCCCCCCCACTGCTGACAGTAGCGCATTTTCTTCCTCCACCCCTTCTATTTTCACCAGTCGGATTACCGAGTGCTGACCTTGCGCCCATTCAAGATTGTTGAATACAACGAATGTTATTTTTTATTCACATCTCAATAAAAATTCTGGGTATTTGCCCTTTAAATCCCAAGTCATTCCGAGGGTTCACTTGCAAGAAAATCTAATTGTTTACATCATGCCACACTCGCTCATTAGAACATATCTTAGTGAAGTTAATGTACCTTAAAGTACGTTTATGGAAGTGTGTGTCAGTCTTATTAATCTAATAAGGAAAAATCATGCCTTGGGATATAGTCCGTGATTTGATGTGCGACAGTAATTGGTTCAATATAAACGTCGAACATGGTATATGTTTTCGCTCATCCTTGGAATTGTGGGTAATTTGTTGATAAGCTAATCACTACGTATACTTCTGAGTACTCTAACAACGCCAGCGTCATAAAAAACGAAGAGAATTGAACGCCCAAGCTTACAGCACAAGTTGTCAACTGAAAACAATTTTCATTTCTGACCAAATAATTCCTCAGGCGCAATAAATTCATTTGGAGTGCAATTTACACGCACATTTACAATTGGCCGATAGCCTTTTTTTCAAGTACAGTTATCTGCTGAAACGTCTGGCTTTACTCAACTACTAGACTTTATGAGACATTCATCATTCGGAGGTATTACAAATCGTCTGTGTGCTCCGCATTTTCAATTCAGACTCAACTTAATGCTAGAACCTTCATAGAATCTTATAACCGGTCAATCGAGTTGCTTTGGAGCTGTTTGCTGTTTTCACTTATTATAAGTAACAAAAGAAAACTTGGCTTTTTTATTGCAAGACAATTTAAAGCAACTAGATCACAGATAATCCACCATTAAGAATATCTATCGGCATCACACCTACCAACCTAAAAATCTACTCTGGCTCCTCGCTCAGCGAATGTTTTTTACAGTAATTTAAAAGCATTTATTCTTCCCGGAAAAAATAGGAAATCTCACCTCCCACTCTTTTATATTTACGAAAAGGACAGTGTTTGTATATTATATGTCACGATGCCAACACTGTTGACATAATGAACAGAAAAAACTTACAGAGCACCAAAAAGAAATGCCGTTTTCTTGTTTTTAACTAGGTTTCAACAGAGAATAACATTCAAACGTGAAAACTGATTGGTGAAAAATTGTAAAAAAGCCAGCTTCTGTATTTTTTATACTACCCTACAGGAAAATGCCTGGAGTAACGAAATGATGTACACAGTTGTCAAGGAGATAGCTTAAAACTGCAATTTTCTTGTTCAAAAGTGTATATATTTTTTGATAATCTTTCTCACCCGGGCTAAATGTAAAGTGTAAAGATAGAGATATGATGAACCTCGAAAACCGATTTGTCACTTAAACAGACCAGCAATGGTTCATGCGCTGCTAATTGAGCGTGGAATTTTATGTCCACTACCGCATTTCTGTTTAACGTCATAATGGGCGGACTGATAAGAGATTAAAAGAAAGATAGACCAGTCGTCTCCTGCAGTCATTATCTGTGTAATAGGTAATTGTTGTAAAAACAGTACATCGCACATGTTCTGGGCATACACCCATATTTCGCATCTAGCCTGTCACCGAATGTCATGATATACCAGAATTGCGAGACTTTCAAAGGAACTTTAAAGCGAATATTAAATTAAGATAGATCTAAGCAGCCAAGTTCAAGAGAACCAATTGATGTTCTGGCTATCGAAATAAAAATCGGGGGGGGGGGGGGTTTCTCAAAAATTCATTCCAGTCTGAAAGCGTGTAAGGCTGTGGGTCACAGGAGAGGATATGGGGATGTCCCATGCTATAGGTTAGAGGAGGTGCCGCTTCGGAGCGAGAGTAAAGGCACGCTGTAGTGTAGGGGAGCCACAGAGCTCATATCTAGAATAGGAACAGTCGCGGGCCAAGTCGGTGGTCATATCTGAGAGTAGGATCAGAAATAGAAAGTGCGAGCTCAGGGAACTATTAGTATTTAGGAAGACGGCATTCCTGTTCTAGAAGGCAAGACATACGTAGGCAGAGTAGGCTTGCCTGTATGAACATTATTCTGAGATAAATGGAGAGGGGGCGTTTAACCCCATTGCTTAAGTGAAAAGCGTCCAGTAAAGTGGCAATAAGCTAGTGGCCGTGCGACGGCAGTGTTAGTATGACATTCCGTCATTCGTTACTAGGAAGTCGATATCGTAAATTGACAATACGTTAGTGGCCGAATGACGTCAGTGGTAGCGTGACATTCCGTCACATGTTAAAGCAAAGGTGTACCGTAAAATGACAATACGTTAGTGGGCGTGCCACGGCAATGAAGGAGTGAAGTTAAAAGGCGACCGAAGCCCAAACGCTAGAGAGAAGGAAGGAAAACCAGCGCTAACAGAGAAAGCGGTCCCACAAGTGACTCAAAAACTGTGTGGATGGGGTGTGATTGACGTTCTGTATTTCTTATTCATTTGGATTTCATGTAAGTCACAAATTACCATATTTATTTTTATATATATGTTTTAAAATTGTTGTTTCCACTCCTGTTGATATATGCTTTTCGAGGAAAAGTCAATGATCCTTTCAGGACAAGAACCACCCAAACAAAAACAAAAACGGGCTGATTCGTAACGGTGAGACATAAGTTCACGCACGGGCTCAGGCGACACTCCTTGAGTTTTGGCTGAATATGCGGCGTGAATCTATTTCCCCCAGCAACGACAAAGCCCGGTTTCCGACAACAGTGATGATGCAAATTCGCCAAAATTTCGAAATTTCAATTTTTAAATGAAATTCCCATACCATTCGTGTTTACAAAATGTCAGCCATGAGTAATAATTCGATCCTACAGACCCGTGGGGCTGTAGGATTAAACTATTAGCGAACTCCCCTACATGCACAAACGACTCGCCAATGACATTGTCCAATGACACAACGCATTTACCGCTGGTCAAATTCGAGCCGTCGACCTTTTGGTTTCCACTCCAATACACCAACTACTGAGCCCTCATCGGATCCTAGTCATATTGTCGCTATTAGTGCAAGGACAACGAATATAATGAAATAACATTCATCTGAAAACATCATAAACACATTTGTTACTTTTTTGTCAATAAAATAAAATTTCACACAGTTTCATCTGTATACGCTGATAACTTTGTAAATCTCTCGCTGTTAGGAAAGATGTTCGATCGGCGTAAAATTGAAAATCACCAGTTATAAAACTCATTTAGTTGATTGACGAGATTTTTTTCTGTAGCAATAATGCCATTTAATGTTCACATGCTATGTACCAAGTAATCCGAGAGGACAGCACATATCAATACCAGACAAAACTAAACAATTTTATTGCAAAATGATCCTTTGTATTTCTTAGTAGAGGACATGTTCATGTGCAGTTGATATAGGCGGGAAAATGAAATGGGGAATCTTTCTCAGAAAACAGCGCGTGTTGTGGCTCCATCGATAAATACAGTACGTGGAGAGTGTATTATCACTAAATCACTCGCAGAGTGGAGATTCTACCCAAGCAATAATTGCAAATTTGTTGTAAAGCATAACCAGCACAAGCAAAGTTTCAGTCAATGGACCTCCGGGTTAAACCCGGAGGTCCATTGGCTGAAACATTGCTGGTGTTTTTTGTCAATATGTACCGAATTTGAAAGTTATAGCTCGGGTGATAACCCAACTTTGCGGGTGATGTAGTTACAATCCACTCTCCATGTACTGTAGGTTATCTGCTCTTGATTCCTAGAACCCTTCTGGGCTGTAAAAACTAGTATAAATTGTGGATGGGAGCCAGAGGGTATACCGACAGGTAGAGCTCTGCGAGGTTTGGAAATTAGATTCGATTCGAAATGGTCCCCATTGTTCGATTCGATTCGATTTCAATCGCGTCGGTTCGAAAATGTTCGAATCGTCGAGATGTTCTCAGAATCCTACAAATTGTCTCCCCTTGAACTCTTCTTCTATCATCTGGTCTCCTCTAGAGGAGGAGGTGGGGGTTGGGGTGGGGTCGTCCTCTAGAGGAGACCTAATGATAGAAGAACTGTTCAAGTAGGTTCCGCATTTGAAATTACATTGATTCCGTCCTGGAATACTCCGATTTTTACTTGATTTGCACGCGTCGCCGTTGCACACAATACTTGAGTGGAGGCTGACAATATTCACGGCAGTAAGAAGGTGCAATATTCACAACTTGAAAAGGAGTGAGATTCGATTCTAGATTCGATTCAATTCAAAATCTAATGCCTGATTCGATTCGATCCGAAATTTGAGGTTCGCAGGGCCCTACCCCCCAGGAAAAAGTGGAAAATGCACGACCAGATACAGTCGTAATGTTTACAACCCATGAAATGCCAACCCACCACTATTCTTTAGTAAAACGCCGATGTCTAATGTAAAAAAAAAACACAAACACTTAGGAGTCATATTAAATAGTTCTTGTACGTGGGGCGATCACATTGACCACATCTGCTCAAAAGTTTTGGTTTGTTTAGACTAATTAAGAAAGCAGAAATTCAACCTTGATCGTGACGTCCTAGAAATTTTACTTTGCCTTCATCAGGCCATTACTTGAACATCCGGATGTTGCCTGGGACAACTGTTCTGCAACCGAAGCTGAAAAATTAGAGAAAATACCGGTTGCAGCCGCGAAAATCATAACCGGGGCAACAGTTAGTTGAGCGTCTACTTAATACTGAAACAGGCTCGGACTCTGTACAAGAAAGACGTCGCAAACACAAATTGTTACAATATTTCAAAATGTACAATCGTATGTCGCCCCCGCATATTGCCAATAAGGTCCATCCAATCATCTCATCATCAAATTTATCGCAAAATCTCCGGTCATGTAACAACCACAGAATTCCTTTCTGTCGAACACAATTATATCAGTCTTCCTTCATCCCCAGCGTTACGAATCAATGGAACAGCCTGCCCATGTCTGTGCGTGAAAACTCTTCACTGCCCAACTTCAAGATATTTTTAAGTGTCGGGAACCAAAGGCCTCCTCAGTTTTATAGTGGTGCAAAGTCCCGCAAAGCTCAAATTTACCACACCAGGTTACATCTGGGTTGCAGTAGCCTCAATTCCCACCTGTAATCAAATCACCTGTCGCCTACCTCTTTATGCCCGTGTGGAGTGTGTGAGACCGTGGAACACTATCTTCTCCACTGCCCAGTCTTCTCAAATGATCATGATAATTCCATTAAGCTACTACCATTCCCAATTGACGTACCAACGCTTCTTTTTGGATCTGACTTTTTGAATGACCAGGAGGACCAGCTTGTTTTTGAAGTGGTTGATGACTTTATCTTATCCAGTGGACGTTTTCACTAACTGTGGAAATCGCATTTCTTCAAAGATGAATCTTTCGCTGTACAGTCGTGCTCTGTGTCGATCACACTGTAAAACACCTCTACCCCACCCCATCTCCAAGTAAGGTGCATAGGCTGCATATAATAATAACTGTTACGAATATATAGGCAACAGACATCGTGTTCAAGCTCGTTTCTCTGTCCTTTCTTGTCTGACTTCCCTTTACTCCTTTTTCATCTTTCTTATTTTTCTCACATTCATGGTTTAGGCAATATCAGGTATAGTCGCCATATGTTCTGACAACTCACGTTTAATTTCCTATGCTTCAAGCTAACTTTGATTAAACTACTAGCCTTGCACTGACCGGGGCATCGCACACATACACTGTTGTGTTCATGGATGCGATGCCCCTCCCAGTTAGCTGGGCACCTGCCCAGACTATATTATAATTTTGAATATGAGTCATGACCTTAGGTACAAGTTTAAGTAGTGCTTCATACCACCTCAGTGTCAAGGTGATAGCTAAAAGCTAAAAATGGCGATTTTCTTGTTTAAAAGTGTAAATATTTTCGATAATCTTTCTGAATGGGTTAAACATAAAACGTAAAGATAGGTATATGACGGACCCCGAAAACAGATCGGCAATAATTCAAACGCTGTCAAATTAAGCATGAAAGTTAATGTCCGTTATGGCGCATTTGTTGAACGCCACATGGGCTATCTGGTAACTGATCGAAGAGGTATGTTTTTGTTGTCATTATCTAGGTAATTAAGGCCAGTTAAAACGTAATTGTTGGAAAACAGTGCATCACACATGTTCTGGACACACACCCATATTACGCATCTATCCTGTCACCGAATGTCACGGAGATACCAAAATTCGAGTTCTTCAAAGGAACTTTAAAGCGAGTATTAAATTAAGATAGATCTAAGCGGCTAAGTTCAAGAGAAGCGATCATACCGAGAATTAATGTTCTGGCTATCTACATAAAAATCGGGGGGAAGTACAGGCACGTTGTTAAGCAGGGGAGCCACAGAGCTCATATTTAGAACAGGAGCAGTCGTGGGCCAAGTCGGTGGCCATACATGAGAATAGGATTAGAAACACGAAGCACGAGCTCAGGGAGCTAATTTGCATTCAGGTAAACGGCATTACCTGTTTTAGAAGGCAAGCCATACATAGGCAGAGTAGGCTTTGCCTGTATGAACATTATTATTCTGAGACAAACGTAAGGGGGAGATTAACCCCATTGGCGACGACTGTTTGTGTGAAAAGCGCCAATTAAAGCGACGATAAGCTAGTGGCCGTTTGACGTTCCGTCACATGTTAGAGCAGAGGTGTCGATAAAGTGACAATATGATAGTGGCCGTGCGACGGCAGTGAAAGAAGTGAAGTGAAGAGGCAACCAAGGAACAAATACCAGTGAAAAGGAGGAAAAACCAGCGACAACAGAGAATGCGGGCCCGCAAGTGACTCAAAACTGTGGGTAGGGGGTGATTGACGTTTTGGATTTTTATTCTTGTGGATTCCATGTAAGTCACAAATTATCATATTTATTTTTTTATATATGTATTAAAATTGTTGTTTTCAGTGAACCCCTGTTGATTTGTGCTTTTGGGGGAAAAGTTATTAACCCCTTCAGGATAAGAACCACCCCAACAAAAGTGAGACGGGCGGGTTCGTCACGGTGAGACGTACATTCACGCACGGATTCAGGCAACACTCCTTAAGTTTGGCTGAATACGCGGCGTGAATCTATTTCTTCCAGCAGCGACAAAGCCCGGTTTCCGACACTCAGATAATTGATATTTTTTATGGTTCAGGGAGATGACGCCCATAAGCATTCAGCTTTTTATGAAATCCTTCTGTTATTCTGTTACTCTACATTGTTGAACAAATGTTATATTGTAAGATATCTCATCCTACTTCGTTACTTTTTGTAAACATTTTTGTTACATATGACATTTCTAAAGAATAAAATATTGTTTAAACCAAATGCCAACCAGCAGTACTTTGTCCAAGAACGACCACTCATTTTCCGATATACGCTACACATACCGTTCGTTTAGTTACACAACGTGACACATAATCAGTGACGCAGTCTGGAGGATGGGTGGGAGTGGATAACGAGCATTTGTCCACAAACGACACTTAGCGTACAGTCGTACGGTCGTAATCCTCGCGTTTGGCAGTGATCTCCACGCATGCGTTTACCAAGTAATAAAAATCATCAGCAAAATTTTAAATTAATGAAGCACCGGGTTATACCCGGTGCTTCATTAATTAAATATTTGATGATTAATCCTATAATTAGTGTTTGAAATCTAATATTATTACGTCCGTGGAAATATTACCCACCGTGGAAAGTAACCAGTCTACGGTGGTCATACTGTATCCCCCGATGATCCGACTCATAGTTTTTCTCGACGGAAATCATTAGTATTATAGAAAGGCAAAATCAGCAATAGAGCTGTCAAAAACTTGCATTAACATTTACCAAGAACGACTAGACGCTAATTACAAAAACATTTTTGACCAACCAAAACTTTTCATTTTTTTCCTCAAAAACATAGCTCTTGCTCCCTCAGTTGTCGAGATCGATGACCGCGTTCCTATGAGAGGTCACAAGACAAGGCTCTTGAGGCGAAAACATAATTATTTTAGTTCATTCAGCAATTTCTGCAAGTGTCGTCTGCTCGCATCAAAAGAGTTAAATGTTGTCCCATTTGTGACCTATATATGGGAAATTGGTCATGTGTTTTTTAATTGAAGGAAAACGTTTTTATTCAAATGCAAAGTCGTCATACGAGGGTCGCAATTTCCTGTTGTTGTTTAAATATCATTCAAATCATGAGATCGACACCCTTTGGCAATAAAATGGTATTCACGTCTTTTTATGAATGGATTCCATTTCTGAATGCCATAGGGAGGGGGGGGGGGGGGGGGGTAGTTCAGAGGTGGCAAAAACATGTCCTGCAAATCTTTTTCCAAATGCTTGTCGTTAACAAATATCAAGCAAGTTCACCAAATATCATAGGGGAAATGAGTCTTGACTGCTCCTACTTGACTAAGAAGGAATTTTAGTTAGCCTATTACCAAACATCAAGATCTGTGTATAGTTTTGTCTTTGACCAAGGGTTTCAGATAGTTCTTAACCCGTTGATAATTTCGATTTAATGTGTGAGGAGTCCGAACATATAGATACCTATTTCTCTCTCACCACCCCCCCCCCTACACACACACACTTCCTATGCAAGATATGCATGTCTTATGTGAGAAGGCCATGTGAGATAGATATCTATCTCACATGACCCACGTGACCGTATCTTAAGTTTCATTCGTGTTCAAAGTATTGCTGTTTGTTTTACTTGATGTTAATAATAACAATGTATTGTATACAGTTTGTTCAAATTCTTAACTTAATTCCCATCACTACAGCGTCCATCGATCGATTGATGCACGCGCCCAACTGACGTCATCAAAATGTACTAATGTTCATTTCGCTACAAATCTTTAACCCCTATCTTGCCAGCGTTGGAATCTAATTTCGTGGTATACACTTGTGGTATATACATAACTTTCCGATAAGCAAATCAGTTTTTTTTTCAGAAATGGACAACAAAAATGTTTCGATGTAACTGTGCCATTGAATTACTTTTGATGACGTCAGAGTGTTTTGATGCGGGGCGAAAAATTATCCCTGATGGGGGCGGGTGTGCGATGGCGAAATCGCACCCTCGGGACAAGGTATTTGGCCTAGAAACTCGGCAAGCCAGGTGTCTGGCCCAAATATCTTGCCCTCGGATATGATTTCCCCATCTCACACCCTCATCCACCAGGGATAATAACAATCTTAGTGTCAGCTGCTTTATTACCTGTATTAAGGAATATTTCTGTTTTGAAATCGTGTCTCAACCTTGAGAATTTCTACCTGCAAACCAATTAGTATGAGAAATCTTAATTGATCTGAATAGAAGAAATGAAGATAAATGCTTCAGTGCATGCCACTTGCGTCTAAAAAATTGAAAGAGTCAATTGTTTAACCCTTTGATACTTTTGTACGTATTATGACGTACGAAATCAAACAGCGCGTTGATACTTTTGTACGTATTATGACGTACGAAATCAAACAGCGCGTTGATACTTTTGTACGTATTATGACGTACGAAATCAAACAGCGCGTTGATACGTTTGTACGTCTTATGACGTACGAAATCAAACAGCGCGTTGATACTTTTGTACGTCTTATGACGTACGAAATCAAACAGCGCGTTGATACTTTTGTACGTCTTATGACGTACGAAATCAAACAGCGCGTTGATACTTTTGTACGTCTTATGACGTACGAAATCAAACAGCGCGTTGATAATTTGTACGTATTATGACGTACGAAATCAAACAGCGCGTTGATACTTTTGTACGTATTATGACGTACGAAATCAAACAGCGCGTTGATACTTTTGTACGTATTATGACGTACGAAATCAAACAGCGCGTTGATACTTTTGTACGTATTATGACGTACGTACGAAATCAAACAGCGCGTTGATACTTTTGTACGTATTATGACGTACGAAATCAAACAGCGCGTTGATACGTTTGTACGTCTTATGACGTACGAAATCAAACAGCGCGTTGATACTTTTGTACGTCTTATGACGTACGAAATCAAACAGCGCGTTGATACTTTTGTACGTCTTATGACGTACGAAATCAAACAGCGCGTTGATACTTTTGTACGTATTATGACGTACGAAATCAAACAGCGCGTTGATACTTTTGTACGTCTTATGACGTACGAAATCAAACATCGCGTTGATACTTTTGTACGTCTTATGACGTACGAAATCAAACAGCGCGTTGATACGTTTGTACGTCTTATGACGTACGAAATCAAACAGCGCGTTGATACTTTTGTACGTCTTATGACGTACGAAATCAAACAGCGCGTTGATACTTTTGTACGTCTTATGACGTACGAAATCAAACAGCGCGTTGATACTTTTGTACGTCTTATGACGTACGAAATCAATCAGCGCGTTGATACTTTTGTACGTCTTATGACGTACGAAATCAAACAGCGCGTTGATACTTTGCGATCATTCGTTTTGTTATTATTTTTCGATTTTTTGAAGTCTTAATCTCAGTTCCTATTTTCTCCCGAATAGTGCTCAGTGACAATCGCTTAGCCAAATGTTATCGCAGCTTAAAATACTAATATAATCCTGCTGTCAAGACATCTTAAGTTAACTGGTTGAGTGCTAGAAGCCACTATCAGGGCTTTCAAATACAGTCAAACACAAATAATATTTTGTTTATACATTTGTTTTATTACAAATTATTGGAGAGTGCCTGTGGGCACTCTCCAATAATTTACCATAAAACAAGTTTTGAATAACAAATTCAGACCACCGAAAATAATCTAGCCCTCAACACGTTAATCACTAATGTGAAAAATATCTTGTTATTTGTACTTTCCGACGTTTAACGTCGCATTTTGAAAAAAGTTGAGGAAACTGAATTCTGAGTGACGTTTGAACATCGGGATAATCAAAGTCTCAAAGGATTAAACTATTAAACTCATCAGATAGCCTTATCATTTAGCATTCACAAAGTCTAAAGTGAAAGTCCATAAGATATCAAATAATTTGTGATTGACAAGCGGTACAATGAATAAAAAAACTAAGAAAATTAACAGTGGTGTATGATGAAAAAGTATCTGTTGAAATTTACTTATCATTCAGTGACAATGGGAAGCACTGGCGAAGCGAGATCGGTTTTCGTTAGATCACCGAAGTTAAGCAATGTCGAGGCCGGTTGATACTTGGATGGGTGACCACTCAGCGATTGATTCGGGAGCTTCCCGTAGAAGTGGATGGCGTGGGATCAGCGAAGTTTGAGTGTGTGATTCTGCGACGTTCAGTCAAGTGCCAGCTGTGAACGTTGGGAATGTTCACCAGTACAAGGCTATCCCCGCCGTACTTAGGTGTAAGATAGGACCTGTTGAGGTGCTTGCAGTGGAACACCAGCAGTTTGCTTCGTTGAATTGAGCTGGGAATGTCATAGAATGAACAAAGAGTGTGTACGCCTATGATACGGGGTAATAATGTAAGTCAGAGAGCACTGTGGTTGATTCTAGACGTTAACATTGCATTATTATAAGAATGAGACCCGGAGTCTGACCTGCCAGTCGTCTTTTGGCACTGTTTGACGCAAAGTACTTATAAATTGGCCTGATTGTACTGGCGATTTTATTGTGACAAGCTGCCTCGTGTCTTATTCTGATATAGTCATGAGAAAAATCTGTGTTGCAAAATGTTCATTGTTTCTTAGATTTATAGACCGCTTCCGCCATTTCATCAGCATTCTATAAAATAAAACAGGGAGTGAACAAGCTGATCTCAATTAACAGACGCTTTTTTATCACACACCTATTATGTAAAACATGGGATTTCCACTGTTTTGCCCGTACCATAAAAATAAAGTTGTATCGCACATGTGGTGGTACAAAAGACGTTCGCTTTTGTTTCCAACGTAAACAGAGAAGGGACCCATCTAAACAAATTACGTCAGTCATTGGTCGAATGCACCGGTATCGAGATCGCTTGGAAATTCCAAGTTCCTCATTTAGATTTGTTTATCCGAAATATTTAAACAATCAGATTCGAGTCAAAAATTTACAAAATGAAAATAACATTCTGACCTCTTGTTCCTTGACAAATCGTCCCCAGAGTTCCAATGTGTTCTATGTGCCTACTGGCACATAGAACACATTGGAACTCAGGGGGCGAAATGCTTTCCACAACTTGTCATATAATGATGGAGTAGTACTAAACTTTTTAGCTATTTAAAAACATTTTGTTGTGTTATTTCCCGCAGTTTTGTCAATATCTGAAGTTCGATCATCGTGACCGTGACGCTGATCGGTTTCAATTGGTTTCTGTATGTTGTACCGTTTGGGATAAATTAGTGGAAGTATTTACTAATTGTTTATTTTTTGGAGGGGGGGGGGGGGGAAGGGGCAAAATAACAAACCGACCTTGGTTGTGGTTTTAACTATTGGTCAGTTTTGTAACACAACTTATCTCTAATCTTCATAGACTTTATTCTAAGATCCAGTAGGACGTCTTCCTAGACGATCCTCAAGGGTTTTGTCACGATTGCAAAGCTAGTAGTGCGAACGTTTCGAGAGAAGTTGATCAAAATAATGTTTCTTTTTATCTAATTGTTGAACTCAGCGAGATAACAACGATCTTTACTATGCTGAAAAGCAAAGGCAAACTACGCAGACGTTGATTTAAGCACGCACGCTGAAACAGAATAACTAGTTCGACACTTGTACACACAATAATTCATAATATTTTTGACGCAATGCACGTTGAGTCAAAAAATATTATCAATCATTGTGTGTTTCGCATTTGACACACCACTCAGTTAACATATTTTCTACAATTGAGTGTATTGACTTACAGCTCAGTGTTTTCAAAATTGCAAGCGGAAAATGTTGATTCGACATTGGTTTCGGCGTGCAGATGGCATACCAGGGGCGGTGTGGGGCAGATTACCCCCGTTTCCGCCCTTACGACTGTACATGTATTTTTGAAAGTCGTACATGTATCTTGATGAAGGTTGTGCTTAGCGTTTCTTGTGTGATGTTCGCCTGGCTGTTGTGTTGTCTAGTTTTTGCCTCGTTGTCTGTTTCAGTTGTCGGCAGCTTCAATGCCGTTCGTTCCATGATGTTGTAGATGGTTTCCTTGTCGAAATCCGGCAGATTCGTATTCCTGTCTCTGTTGGAAGGGACGTGGCCATAAAGGAGGGTTGGGTTAGTGGGTGTCTCACCACTCCTCCTGCCAATCCGGTCAATGTTTTCAACAGTTGGAAATTTCATGCCCTACATTAGTAGATTTTGTGGCATTTTATCCAAGGCCAGGGGCGTGGCTAAGATTTCCTATTCAGGTGGGGGCATAATTTTGGGAGGTGCCAGGTCGATATATGCCACTGGCATATCCAAAAGCCGTGGGCATGAGGTACGGTCGGTATGGCCCTCCCATTGGTGTGGGTTCAGGGTCTACCCTTATCCCCCACCACCGGGAAGGCTATACCCACCCCACCTCAGGCCTACGTTATTCCCCTCTCCTTGGACTGTTGCCGTTTCTAAACGACTTTAGTTATTTTTTAACCATACTTGATGATAGTTTCCAACTGGATTCAATAGTTCGTTCTTTCACAAGACGCCCTGATGCACCCGAGAGATGATTCCCAACTCTAGAGTCAAAATGTCGTATATTTAGAACACAGTGGGGGGGGGGGGGGGGGGGGGGAGGGGTGCATTCGTATTCCTGTCTCTGTTGGAAGGGACGTGGCCATAAAGGAGGGTTGGGTTAGTGGGTGTCTCACCACTCCTCCTGCCTATTCGGTCAATGTTTTCAACAGTTGGAAATTTCATGCCCTACATTAGTAGATTTTGTGGCATTTTATCCAAGGCCAGGGGCGTGGCTAAGATTTCCTATTCAGGTGGGGGCATAATTTTGGGAGGTGCCAGGTCGATATATGCCACTGGCATATCCAAAAGCCGTGGGCATGAGGTACGGTGGGTATGGCCCTCCCATTGGTGTGGGTTCAGGGTCTACCCTTATCCCCCACCAACGGGAAGGCTATACCCACCCCACCTCAGGCCTACGTTATTCCCCTCTCCTTGGACTGTTGCCGTTTCTAAACGACTTTAGTTATTTTTTAACCATACTTGATGATAGTTTCCAACTGGATTCAATAGTTCGTTCTTTCACAAGACGTCCTGATGCACTCGAGAGATGATTCCCAACTCTAGAGTCAAAATGTCGTATATTTAGAACACAGTGGGTGGGGGGGGGGGGGGGAGGGGTGCATTCGGATTTCTTCAAAAGTTAGAAACTCACATGTAGCAGTTGGAATATTCTCGCTCCAAGTGGGAGGGAAAATGCAAATGGTTTTCTAAACATTTGGCCGTTCGGCAGCCGTGGGGGGGGGGGGGGGGGACTCAGAGGGTGCATACCCTCCCCCAGACTGAGACCCTCTAGCCAGGCCCCTGCTGTTGGGGACGTAGCGTCTTGTGTGTATCGCAGGAGGAGGCACCCCTCTTTTCGATGCTCTGGTCTGGAAGATAAGGAGTGGGTGTGTTAGGGGTGTAGAAAAGACATAGAGGATATTCACGAAAATTTGATGAATACCGAAAATATCTCGTTCGTGGCTACAAGAAATATGAGGATCTTCACTCGCGACGCAATTTTCGTGAATTTTCTTTTTTTTTTAATACTACAAACTCTCCAATTTGTGGCCTTTATTTGCCATTAAGGCGCAAAATTTATGTGCCGAACCGGCGTCCATACAAAAATTACAACAACCAAACTCCAACCATTGGAATGTGTGAATATCCGCACAAAAAGTAGTCCCGTCTTATTTCTCCCCTAACTTTACGATTTACCAAGGCTGGCGAATTGAAATAATCGCAATGTGTTTCGAAGAAATAGAACAATAACAAAAAAAACCACTTTCTTATTTTCAATAACAAGACACGTCATTTTATTTTTTTTGAACTCAATGCACTGAAGACGTGGGAAGTTGAACTGAAGAAATTTGAAAGTGATTTCGGCTTTTCGCTGGAAGGTGAATGAGAAAGTCAAACTTTGAAACCGCTGATTTAATGAATTGATTTAGTCACTGTCACTATCAATTATTCGAATTCGTTTGTATTTGGGACTCTAGAATTCATTACTGATGTGCTGACTCGTTTAAAGTACATGTGATTCGTCATCCGAACCTACGATGAAATATCGATTTCTAAATATCATTTTGATATTTCGTTTTGCCGACCGACAGGGGAATATGACTTAATTGTTCAGCGTGAATTGATGCCTGAGCATTAAATAAAACATAATATTAGATTGATTACTACTTTGTAGCATTCGTTATATCACTCGTGTAGCATGTTGTGTGATATTGTCTTATCAGTCCTGGAAATGAGGCGGGTGCGAGTGCAATTGCTCCCGTCAGCACCCGAGATTTCTATTTTACGGGAGCTAAAAAATGCACTCGTTGAAAAATATTGTGGAGCACTAATATACTGTGAGGGCATGTTAATGTGTGTTGTTTTCAGAAAGCAGCACACTGTGGCCAGTGGCAAGTTACTGTCATAATTCAGCAATTCCTTATACACTTAACCCTTTGAACACTAGATGTATCTTTCATGCCAGTTCAATGGCAGCAATTAGAAGAGTCCATATTCATTATTTGGGGTAGACCAATCAATATTTTCAGCGTGCAGCCTCAGGGCTGCACGTTGAAAATACTGATTGGTCTACCCCACACATTTACTGAACAGCCATCCGGTGTTTCCTGGCTGGAAAAGTGGCCGCTTGGTTTTAAAGGGTTAAGGTTTCTGGTGTTTGTTGACAGTAGTCCCTCGAAAATTCATATACTAACATTTTCCGGGTTCAATTTACTCTCGTTTCTGATTTCGCGGGAGCTTAAAACTGCACCCGTCAATTTTGATCATGTCCAGCACTGTCTTATGTCTGGAATTTATTTATTTATTGGTGCGTAACGCCCCATCAGTAGCTAACGCTATATCGTGGACTTAGACCTGGAAATAAATTAATGTATCGTTGCAACAGTGCAATACAATAATCGATAATCGGTTTGGAGTGATTGCTCTGTTTGACGTACAAATCCGACCGAACTCATACAATCGCCTTGGCCATCTTCCCACGCAGTGTTTAAGGATTTAGCGATATCGAACGACGTCTGGGGCTTAACTTCACCAAAGTGCATTGGGCACAAACAACTAATGGCCGACTATAATTGTCTTCGTGTTTAATGATGTATTGTGCCATCCCTCGTACATGATACATGTCTTGGAAACATTGTAAACAGGGCATGGTTTTATGGGTGCTTTTAATTAGGACATTCAAGAAGATGGCTCGACGTTGGTAATTCCTACACAGAAATTTAATTGTACACTCGTGAGCCATTTAGTAGATTAAATCAATGCCAAACAACCGTCTGACAGTGAGATGAATAAGAATGTGCCATCACGAAACTGAATGCCCCCAGAACACAAACGTTTCAATATAAACATTTCTTTGTCATCGTTAATTAATGGTTCCCAATAACACGGAAGCCAATTATCAGAGAAAAAGAAGAAAAACCCAAAACCCAAACATTCGTACGTCAGAAACTATTTTTTTCTGACTTGGAACTCTTCCCTGGTAAACACTTTAGCCCTTTTACTGCGACGCCCGCTTTAGCCAAAAAGGAGGACCTATGCGAACGCCTGTATGCGAGGAAGTTTAATAAAAGTTTTGACAGACTTGAAACTCTATCATCTGATTAATTGTTGGAATGAAATAGGTATAATCTGGGCAATGTTAGCCATGACTTTTTGGAGAGGTTTAATTCTAGTTATGACGGCTCTTCAAGCAGCCATGGCTGGGATTCCGTGCAATATATATATTTAACTTAGCGGAATAAGGGTTAAACTTTATGTTTACAAGATTATATTTCAAACATCAGACATTTATTGTCGAGTAGTTTAAAAATACAGACGATGTTTTTTACAATTTTTTCCTTATCAGTATGGACGTTTGACTATTATTCTCTGTTGAAGCCCATTTAAAAACATTTAAGAATAAGAAAACGGCGTTTTCACCATCTTTTGTTGTTCTGTACCTTTTGCTGTCCATTATATCAACAGCACGTGCATCGTGACATATAATACAGACAATGTCCGTTAAATTAATATAAAAGACTAGGAGGTGAGATTTGCTAATTTTCTCCAAGGAAAGAATAAAAACTTGCAAATTACGGTAAAAACACATTCGCTAAATTAACAACCAAAGTGTACGTTTACAAAGTGTTAGTTGGTGTGATACTGATAGATATTCTTAATGATGTAATTTCTGTGAAGTAGCTGCTTCTATTTAGCCTGCCATTAAGTCCAATTTCCTTTTATAACTTTTAATAAACAAAAACAACAGACAGCTCTGAGAGCTGTCTGTTGTTTTCGTTTATTAAAAGTAACGAAAGGAATCTTGGTTTTATATTCTACTGATGTCACGGGTGTTTTCGTAACAATTACTTACTTCTCAATTGGACTTTACTCACGCGTCTAATTTCAAGGGAGATAACTTTATCAGAAGTCGATTGTCATGAAGAGAAAAGTCAGGGGTGAACACATTGTTATTCCAACCTGTGTCAAAGAACATACGAACTTAAATACCAGTTGAGCAAGTATTTCAATTTTGAATGAAACGTCTGCTACCGTATTCGTACCAGAACGAAGTTTACAGTGCAAAAGTGTTTAAATGTATAGCATGGTAGGGAGTGGGTATATTCCGAGGGGTTGTTTTCAGGAAAAAACAGCTGTCTGGAAATTGGGTTTAGTTATTTACTATTTTAATTTCTGACAGAAAAGAGTCACATAAATTGTTTTCTCACTTTCTCTTTCAATCCATAGCTTATAACCACTCGTTCCAGTGAGTAGCCATCAGTTATGTTTTGAAAGGAAAGGAAGAAAAATGTTTAAATGGTAACCAAAGTGGTTATCAGTTTACCCCGTCATCTATTCCCCCTGAAGACAGACCAGATGGCCAATGCTCAGCATCCACTCTCCCTTATAGTCTGATGGATGACTCCCAACTTTCAAAAACACATATTGGTGGACTTTTTCCCCTTTGTAACCGTTAAGGATAATATGCTGGGGGCTGTTCCAAAATCAGCGACTGTTTGGGTATCTTTTTCGTTTATCTAAAATAACCACCAAACTGCGGTTTCAGTATTACCATAAATATGCCCACTTCTCTAAGCAAACACGGAGCAGAACTCTTGTAGTTATGCAAAATTCCTAGCCATCTTCCAGTTCGAGGTTCTCGGGGATCTCAACCTACTATCCTGCTGCCAGTTGCACACTCAAACGTAATAAGATTATTTGCTCTCGCTCCCGACTCTCGTGGATTCATAAGCAAATAAAGGTATAATGCAAATAAAGTTATTAGGGTCGCAAGGGATTTCAATCCCACATCGTCCCTGGGCGCCTTCGTCGCGCACAAACTTTTCATTCATTCATCAGTTTACTACAAAGACGTATTAGTGGGATACGGGTTAAAATCTTAAAGGGTCCTTTAAAACATGTCTATGAAGAATCTTCATTAATACACATGTCTTTCTCTGGGGACCAACATCTATTGCTGCCATCGTAAAGGCAGGGCAACGTGGCATCTGTCGCAATGCCTTCGACGCCCCTAAGTTCTCTTTATGTCGTGCCTGTGAACCATTAATTTTGTATATACCTCCCACACTACCTATTGCCTCAGATACGTAAATATTTGTCACTAAACGCAGTATAAAAACATAATGTAATTACAGAATAATTTCATTTGTATTGCATATTGTCACTGCGTTGAATTTCTCTTCGCCACTCGGGTCCGTTGAGATGACAGGGCCGTCGGGAATGTTACCCCGGTCCAGGGGACATTTGTGGCACGAGCTTGGGGTATCATTCATCACAGTCACATACCACACACCAGTCCCATGGTCATGTCGATGGTATTTTTTTCTGTGCGCTCCGAGAAGTGAAAAGGGTATTGCAGGCCCATGTCCTGCAATACCCTTTTGACTTCACCTGGTTCAATCAACGCACGGAAACAATGAGTGTGTTTCTGCATACTTTCGGATATTTGGGTCGTCAGGAAACCGTGTCATTTGAGGCTCTTGAAAACAAGAATGAAAGAAAAAAATGTATGAGGTGATCGGACATATCTTCACTGGAGGGACACGCAGTTTCGTGCTCTCCTCCACCTCACCGCCTTATAGTTTGCATGATGTATCCATACAACATACCTGAGCGAATCCGAAACAATATTACACGGCTCTGAAAATCCTCTCGCCCGTCCTGCCGTTAACTTGGCATCAGAAGAGTCCAGGCACTGTATTCAGTAAACTCAGTGGCTTAGGGAATGGGCCGCAGGGTCCGCATTGCGGGGGGGGGGGGGGGGGGCTAGGAGGGCCCCCCTGTCTTGAAGGACGTCCCAACGCTGGAAGAAACAGGGAAAGAGAGAGAGAGAGAGAGAGAGAGAGAGAGAGAGAGAGAGCGCGAGACTGTGTACCAAATACACATAATTTCAAACTCTAACTTCTACACGACGTACTCTTTGTAGTCTATGCATTATTCTTTTAACCCTTTACCGAACGTAACGGCCAAAACCGACCAGCGCTATTCTCAAAAATCGCCAATTAATTTTCATTATTTTTTTCATTTTTTGTCTCAAAAACATAGGTTATGACCCCTCGTTGGAACGAGCTCGTTCCAACGAGGGGTCATAACCTATGTTTTTGAGACAAAAAAATGAAAAAAAATTAGTTATTCAAGAATTAGTTTTGCAAGTGTCGTCTGCTTTTCAGGTTAGGTAAAGGGTTAAGTGAACGCTACATCATTGTAACTGATAGGGGTGAGAAACGAACAATATACATACATGGTGCCTCTCAAGTCACACATGTTGGGCGTGCATGTGTGTATCGTTGGATGGTGGGGGTGAAACTTAAAACATGTGATGAAAAAATCTACAGAGTCGTACTTTTAGAATCGATCCTATTGGCTATACATTCATTTAATTTACGGCGTATGTACTACGTGAAATCCTGTATGCTGTGCATGGTAACAACACTAAATTTGCTCTCGTTTTAAAGGCAACCACCATTATGAAAGGGCCCCCATCTCTATCTCGCAGGGGACCACAAGATTTTCCGCTACGCCACTGAGTGATCTCATTCGTTCTGTACGTACCGCATCAAAACGAACGGAGGACACTAAAAGAAAATTATTGAACGGTTCCAAGTCTTTTAATTCAATCACTCTAAAGTAAAGATAGTTAGTTCGATAATGACAATACTGTGATTAATATCCGGTGGCGCTTCGGTAGATCATGTCTTTGATAATTAAGTATTCTCTGGTGAAACTTAAATATATATTCCATCTGCCTCTTTTTTAAAGTCAATTTTCCTTTCTGTAATTACTTTGAATTTTATCACACACCTATTAGTGTAAAACAAGGGATGTTCACGGTTCTCTCTGTACGATAAAAAATAAAGTTGTATCGCACACGTGGTGATACAAAACACGTTCGATTTCGTTTCCAACGTAAACGGAGAATGAACCCGTCTGCATACTTCACGTCAATCATTGGTCGAATGCACTGGAGTTGCGATCGATTGGAAATTCCAAGTTCCTCATTTGGATTTGTTTACCCGGGATATTTAAACAATCATTCGAGTCATAAATTTACAAAATAAAAATAACATTCTGACTGCTTGTTCCTTGACGAATACTTTCCACGACTGGTCATATAATGATGGAGTGTGCTAAACTTATTAGTTATTTAAGAACTTCTTGTTGTGTTATTCCCCGCAGTTTAGTCAATATTTGAAGTTCGATCATCGTGACCATGACACTGATCGGTGCCAATTGGTTTTGACCATTTGAATGCCGTAAACATTAAAAAGCAAATTAGAGTTGGTACCCCGCCACGTAACAGTGATGTCTTGTTCGCAATGAGGGAAACGCGGCAATTATCGAGTTAAAAAGTGCTTTAATTCAATTTTCGTATAAACTAGTTGTTACATGGGAGGTGTGTGATAAATACAGAACCGAACATACGTTTGAATGGGTTAAGAATTATTGCCCGAGATTGCTTTGGCCCAGAATATCACGAGAGTCCGCGGGCAAGGCACTTAATCTCGATTGTCTACGTGGTGGTACGGTGGAGTTGTGTACTAAGGCGTACTGTACGTCGATGATGCACTTTTCTCCCCCCACCTGCTATGCAAGATATGCATGTCTCATGTGAGAAGGCCATGTGAGATAGGTATCTATCTCACATGACTCACGTGACCGTATCTTAAGTTTCGTAGGTGTTCAAAGTATTGTTGTTTGTTGTACTTGATATTAATAATAAAAGTATATTGTATACAGTTTGTTCAATTTCTTATCTTAATTCCTATCACTACAGCGTCCATCGATCGATTGGTACACGCGGTCACCTGACGTCATCGGAATGTGTCAAGGTTCATTTCGCTACAAATCTTTAACCCCTGTCTTGCCGACGTTGGAATTTAATTTTGTGGTATATACCTATGGTATATACATTACTTTTTGTGCTCTTTTCGATAAGCAAATCACTTTTTTTCAGAAATGGGCAACACAATTGTTCGATATGGCTGCACGTGCCCCTGGATTACTTTTGATGACGTCAGAGTATTTTGGTGGTGGTGGGGGGGGGGGGAAACATCCCTGCTGGGGATGGATGTGAGATGGGGAAATCTCACCCTCGGGACAAGATATTTGGCCCAAACACGAGGCTTGCCGAGTGTCTGGCCCAAATATTTTGCCCGAGGATGAGATTTCCCCCTCTCACACCCTCACCCATCCGTTATAATAATAGTCTTTAACCAGTGCTAACCCTGCTTGTGTGGAGTTAGTACGTTGGGGAGTCTGACAGCTGCTCGTCGTTGCTCGCTGGTTCTCTCTGGGTATTCTGGCTTCCTGCACCTGTAAAACCGTCCGACACTAGGTGACCCTGGGTGTTGAAAGACACAACAAATAAATAAATAAATAAATAAATAAATAAATAAATAAATAAATAAATAAATCGTTGGAAGTATTCAAGCTGAAACAACACGCAGTTACAAGGCTTTCGTTCTGGAATGTTGAGCAAATGCGCTCATTGAGTTGATTTGGGTATCGGGAAAGTTCAGGAGAGCTAACCAAAGTTTCGACAAAAACGACCACTGAAAAAGAAAAATGAACTCAAAATGCTAGTTATTAGCACCACGGTTGGGAATTGTAGGATAAATCTATCATCAACATTATGTTTTTGTAAAAGAATGCTGTATCAGAGTCTCTCTCTTGTTTCCAGGGCAATATCTCAACTAGGCTTTGACTCCCCGATATTTGTCATTGGAAACAATAACTTGACTCTGATAGAAAGAATACCTTGAGCTAATATCTCGGCCGATATGGAACTAACCAATTAATAACCTCTTTATTTATTAAACCAAAACAATAATTACAAACGTTCTCAGATTTGTGCTAGTTTTCTGAGAGTGTTGTTGTTTCTCATTCTTTTCACAAAGTCCGAGATTTTCTCTTATCCTACTTCTAGTTCAGGTATCCGACACCTCAGATTTCCCACTGGGGATGGCGCGACGTTCGGATACCAAAGCTACCTCTTCTCCCACATCGAAGAATCTCCGCTATCGACTATGAATGTTAATTTGCGATGAATTTTCTGTACAACTCTCTTATTTCTTCTCTCCATCCACCTAATCTTTACTTGTTGCCATAATTAATTCCTGACCACACAAAAACCAATCCCTTTTGCCTGTTAATGCCACTTTTATTAATTGACTGCTTTCTACGAATAACGAATATCGCTGAAAATAACATGTCTGCGCCAAATAACGTATCAAGGTGGTCAAATCTAGCATGGTTCATATCGGTCGAGATCAGCGTCATATCAGCCGATTTTTGAAATCATATCAGCCGAGCTTGACACTACGTTGCCTGAGTGCTAGAATGTCCTATGTCCCCATAGGGGACATAGGACATTCTAGCACTCAGGCGACGACTGGGCAATTCTGGGGAAAAAATCATATCTAATATTTCACAAAGTCTGAACTTTCTTCTTCGCTTAATTCAGCTATCAGAACGTCTCGGCTTCCAACTGGTGAAGCCGGGATGTCCGGATAACCGCACTATCTCTTCTCCCACTTTGACAAATCTCCGCTTGGGACTCCGAATCTTAGATTGTGACGAATGTTCTGCACAACTCTCTTCTTTCTTCTCTTCATTCAAGTAATCCTTAGTTATTGTCACTATTAATTCCTCACCAAACACAAACTACTCCCTTTTAACTGATAACATCAAATTTATTCCAAAAACGTCAAATTTATTATTTAAATATATTATTTTTTCAATACCTGCCTCTTCTGGCGTCACTGGATAAGCTTCAACATATCCCAAACTGTACTGCTAGGTGCGTAACTCGAAATAGGAAGTCGTGTCACATAACACCTATCCTTGCTGACCTCCACTGGCTTCCTGTCCAACAAAGAATTCAATATAAAATAATCCTTCTGACATATAAATGTATAAATCACCTGGCACCATCATATCTCTCAGATCTGGTCACATACTACACACCTGCAAGAGACCTCCGTTCTTCGGACTCGCACACCTTGGTCCAACCTGTTTCAAAATTAGCATCCGTAGGTGACCGGGCCTTTTTTATCGCCGCTCCTAACCTCTGGAACCTTTTACCGAGTCACCTGAGACTACCACAGGAAAATGAGTCATTCAACGCTGGTTTGAAAAGGCATCTCTACAAATAAGCTTTCTGCACCCATATGTGGATAAGAAATCATTTCCCTTTTTTGTGTGTAAAACCAAAGAGCACATTTTGTGGATTTTAGGCTGAAAATTATTATTATTATTATTTATTATTTATTCTGTTTGTATATGTTCACTGCCTTTCGTATGTGGAAATGGCATCACATAAGATTAAAACTTACAGTCGGATCCACAAATAGTATTTTATGTATTAATGTCTTTGTATTACAACTGGAAATAAATATTGTTTATACTAACATAAATTTTACTAATTGATTCCCTTCGACAAATAACGCTGAACGATTTCGTTGTAAACAAAATGGCTGCACCCAGTAGCACATCAAGGAAGACAACACTAACTTGGTTCATATCGGCTGATATCAACGTCATATCAGCCGAGTTTAAAGTTATATCAGCCGAGCTCGAAAAATGGAAATTCTACCAAAGAAAATCAGAGCTAATAAATATAAAGAGGGAATCCTCTGTAATCGATACCGATGATTATTTCATGGGTGCGTATGAGAAATATTTATTTCAATAGGCGGCACTGCTGCTCGTGGAAATATATAATTCTCAGTTGATATTTATAAGATAGCCACGTAAAAACGTTAGGTTAATCTTTCATTTATTTTGCGCGATTCGGAAAAGAATCCAATATTTCTGGATAGAGCCATCGCCAAATCATTTCAAACAAAAATAAACTAATTGCTGTCAAACAATTCCCCCGTTTTATTTATTCAACCGCCAAGGGAATATGTATAGAATATACCCATAGTAGCTTGGTGTACCAAATGTTCACCACGAGTGGTGAACATTTGGTACACCAAGCGACTTTGGGTATATTTTATTTATACCATGATCGTCAGATTAATAATGGTTTAAATGTTGAATAAATCAATATTAATACGTGTGGATCTGTTTTTGTTTACATGAGCACCAGTGGGTGGTACTTCCGCTGGCAATTTTATCGCCGAATCGAAATAGAAAACGAAACGCGCAAATTACGGGTCCTTTTTCATTTTAATAACCTAATAACACACTATTTCGAGTTATGGATTCTTTATTTACATGAGACAACGTATGTTTGTTAATTCTTGGTATCTTATGAGGTAAACGCATTTAAAAAGGTAATATATAATCGCCAGTTTCATTTCATTCTTCACGAGGCGACGAGTGATAAATTTAGACAACTTTGCATTCAAGTTGAGGTCACCAAAGGTCAACTTGGATGTAGTTCCACTGTAGGTGTAAATTTTAACTGCTGAAATCCCATTGCTGGTGTGTTCACCACGGTTGGTGTGTAAAGCTAAAGTTTATGTCATAGGCGTTTTATATACAGTACGTGGAGAGTGGATTGTTACTAAATCACCCGCGGGGTGGAGTTATCACCCAAGCTATAACTTTCAAATTTTGTACATATAAAAAAAAAACACAAGCAATGTTTCAGCCAATGGACCTCCGGGTTTAACCCGGAGGTCCATTGGCTGAAACTTTGCTGGTGCTGGTTATGTTTTGCAACAAATTTGCAATTATTGCTCGGGTGGAATCTCCACTCTGCGGGTGATTTAGTGATAATACACTCTCCACGTTCTGTATAGTAGAATAGGTAATCATAGTATAAACAGTCAGTAAGTATCGTTTGCATAATGTTCACAAATGGGTGGAAATTGTTTTAAAAATAGAATTTAATGAGAATGAAAACTCAATAGACGAACAGTTTCAATGAAATTGTAACAGCTTTGAAATTATCACAGCTTGGCGACAGGATAACTGCTACTACTATTACAATGCCATCAAGTGTGGGTCACACTCTGTTGAGCTCCTGCTGTTTCAAACTTTTCTACTGGACATTTTTGGATTTACTTGCTGAAAATTGTTGTGGATAGTCCTCACACGTTGTGCATTGTTTTGCTATGACTTTTAAGAAGAAAATTTCAACATTTTGGGTTTTTTTGAGAATATTTCTGCAGTCTGGATTCTTTCCTGAAGTGTAAAGTTAATCCGGATTACAGGAACTATTGTTCTTGGACTGTGAAACCTATTTGCCACGCTATTCACTCCTAACAAGAGACAGTTACCCAACACCATTAGATTATTGAATTTAATAGCTGATATTCAAAATGTGTTTGTTTACTTACACCTCAGATGAACTCCGTCCCATCAACAACACAATGGATCATGTCAAGCATAGACCTAAAGCATACATTTTTAAAGCCTTGAAAAAACGAAGAATACTGAAACCTGAATTTTGTTTTACCAACATCAGCTCAGACAAAGTATATCCACTAAAAGGATTAAAAATTCAACAGCAATAATCAATAAAAACCAAAGCCTACTAATTCTGGTGTGAATACCAACAACATTCATGTAATCAGCACTAATACTGTTCATTCCAAGATTACCTCTAGTTTAAAATTCTCAGCTGTGAAAGCCAGATCTGTGAGGAACAAGTTTCCGGGTTTTGTAGACCACGTCGTCAATGGCAAAACTGATTTCTGTTTGGTTACTGGGAGTTGGCTAAATGATCTGGACAGTGTAATTGTTTCGGGACTTTCCTGTGAAGGATATATTTTCAAACGGTCCCGTTGGATCAACTCTAGGACTGGAGGTAGAATTGGTCTCATGTGCCGAGAAAATAGCCATATTAAAACCTCAACTCAAGGAGATAAATTATCTTTTGAATATGGACTTATGCTGGGCTAACACCAATATCCTAACTGTGGGTGCATAACGACAACCTTACTCCAAAAATCATCCTATCTCGACAAGTGTTTTCTTCGAATAATTTTCTGTGTACCATGAGTCCATTGTTATGTGTTCTGAAAACTTCTTATTATTGGTGATTTTAATATACATTTTGATGAAAACAATGACAGTGATGCCAACAAGTTTATGAACCTTTTAGAAACATTTGGTTTGCAACAACATGTCACAGGTCTTACCCATACCTCTGGACACACACTGGACATTAACATCACAAGATGCAGTAATGACTTCCAGCTTATTGAGTCATTAACCCCATTCAGACTATCCGACGATTCATTTGTCGAGTGCACACTAGGTGTTCAAAAACTATCACTGACAAGTAAAGAAGAAGCATTTCGAAAACTCAATCAAATTGACATTAACAAGCTTAAATGCGACATCGAAAAATCAGATTGATTTAATTCTCAGTGTGCTAACCTGGATGATCTGGCGAAATCATACAACAACACATTGTCCTGTCTACTTGATGAGCATGCTCCTCTGAAAACAAAAACAATTATACCATGCTTTACCAACGAATTGAGAACTCTGAAAGCTAATCGTCGAAAGCAAAAGCGGAAAACATACAAATCTTACAAAGAGGACGCAGCATATCAGACTATTCGTAACCAATTCTTTTGCAAATAAAAAGATGGCAGACAGTCTTACTACACAACATGTGTTGCAGCTTGCAATGGTGACAGAAAAAATCTGTTTAAAGTTGTTAAAGATCTGTGTACAGAAAAACAAAGTGTGTCATTACCACCACCCGATGATCAATCAAAACTAGCTGATGAATTTGGCGAGTTCTCCATTAAAAAAAGAAAATTAATTCAAGAGAAAATTCACAACATAAAGGGTGACAAAATTGACATCAAACAGAGACCATCAGAGAAAGAACCTTCAACTTTTCGACTTCGACCTTTAGAAATCCACAAGGTAACCAAATTAATAAAAGAATCCTCAAATGCCTCATGTCAACTCGACCCAATGCCAACATCCGTTATCAAATTTCAACTGAAAGGGCATTACTCATGGTTCAGATTGACATCTTGCTTAATATGGCGTCTGGAAGGGTAACCTTGCTTGTTCTTTTATACCTTAGTGCTGCTTTTAACACCATTTGTCTTAAAACTCTGCTAGCGACAAGGAGCTCCGATTTTGGACTTAGTGGTGTAGCCGCTAGCTGGCTATCATCATACCTGAAGAACAGACAGCAGCGTGTATCAATAAATGGTAATCTGTCAAAAGACTTCCATCTGGAATGTGGCGTCCCACAGGACAGTTGCCTTCGTCCTCTTCTGTTCTAATCTATATTTCAAAAATGTTCGCCATCATTGAATCGCAACTGCCTGACGTTCATGGTTGTGCTGGTCGACTTCTCTTTTCGACCATCAACCAAGGGTTAAACTAAAGCTCTAGAAATTATTGAATCACGTATTTCAGACATTCGCACTTGGATGATTTCAAACAAATTAATGATAAATGATAAGACTGAATTCCTAATTACTTATACTACTGATGTCAATTTTTATTCATGTCACTAAAATTGACATCAACTCAGTGAAAGTAGGAGAATCCACCATCGGGTAAGAGACAGGTGCCTTCTTCGACTCGAACATGTCTGTGGACAAACATGTGCAACCAGGCTTTCAGATGTCTATACAAAATTAAACAGATAAGACAATTCCTTACAAAAGATTCCACAAAAACTCTAGTTCATGCTTTTGTAACTTCACATTTGGATTATTGTAATGCCTTTCTGTTCAACCTTCCACAATACCAGTACTCTCGCATGCAGAACGTATTAAATGCATCAGCCCGAATGATATGTAGAATATCACGACCTCAACACATCAATCCTGTTTTGATGGATCTGCACTGGCTGCCAGTAAAGTATAGAATAATTTTCAAAACTTTATTATTAGTTTTCAAGGCACAAAATAACATGTAACCAGCCTACTTAGAACTCATCAATACAAAGAATGTGTGTTAATACAACCTCATGGTAAAATGCTACTACACGTTCCAAAAAATAGGTGTAAGACATTTTGAGATAGGTCATTCTCAGTTGCTGGCCCCTACTTGTGGAATAATTTACCTGATCATCTAAAAAGACTGTCAAATGTCAACACTTTCAAAAAAGATCTCCAATCATATATGTTTCAAAAAGCCTATAAGTGATGTTTTGGCCTGTAAAATACTGTATATATTCTATTTGTATGAGCTCTGTAGCATGCACAGCGCCTTAGAATATGGTTCTTCATCCACTCAACTATAATTCTGGCGCTATATAAATGGGTATATTATTATTTATTATTATCGTGTGTCTGAAAGGTGAATGTTCACTATCGCGAAAGCCATTCTCTATATCTCCAGATCGAAAAATGTCGAGTTTCAGAACTTTAAAATTTTAGGTTGTTGTTAGTTTAGTAAAAAAAAGTACACCATACATTGTTTTCTTACTATCGGCATCACATGCAACCCCACCATGCTCGTGAAAGCCAGAGCGATTACATTTTCCATTGCGATTTCCAGCGAGTACCCAAAACCCTAAACTGATACAACAAAATTCTGTTTTAGGTCACCCTTAAACAAAATGTTTGTAGAAACTTGCAACAAATCGTCATAAAACAAAATGCCACGATTCGAATAACAGCACCCCGAAAAAAATACATTCTGAGAATATTTGTACTGCCTTTAAAGTGCGGCACAAAGACACCCGATTGATTGACTTATCCGTGAAATCCATGAAATTACTTATATTATCAAACTGATTGATATATATTTGTTTCGTTTCATCATTACATGCGCGAACGAATCCTTATTTTTGACATGGATGTGTAGTCCATAAAAAAACAGCGCAGTGAAGCGAGGTGATATTCAAAATGAATAACAAACTCAGTCGTTAGACCTGAACATCGGTCGTAAGTGTTTTATTTAACATACCAGATAAGGCAGGTTAGCTTGTTTCCAAAATCGCCCACTATTCTCCCCTCGTCGACACTACTGTTCTGTATCCATACTGCATTTTCAACGACGAATCTTTCCAATTGCCCTGGTTTTTAGTAAATAACAGAAGTTCTCTAAACAATTCTAATTCCATTCGCTTATGCCATAGAATTTACCGTGACAAAAAAGAAAAAAGGGAAATTGGCAAAGGTGTATAAAGGATACATGGGTGGACTGAGCCATGTTCCAAGGTGTACTTGTGAGTGTCTGATGGATGGTTTCACCTTGGCATAGAGAATTTGACTCATCGAAGGTACTGGGGACGAATAAGGTATACCCAGATTCCATTTGTTTTGAGGTGTACTCAACATAACACCCTCCATCCAGAAATGTATGCCTGTCAAGTCTCGAGAATCTCCAAATCTTCATCGCGAGTGTGGTCCAATGAATATATATAAAATAAACGTATAGTGTTTTCAAGTAAAAAAATATTCTACGAGTAGGATTAAGAATGAAACCGACGAGCCTCTGGCGAGTCGATTTCATTCTTAATCCTACTAGTAGAAGACATTTTTTACTTGAAAACACTATACGTTTATTTTGTTTATCCCATAAATCATTTACAGGGCAGTCGCGGCGAAATCTTGCTTTTACTCGCTACAAAACAATGCGAGAAGTGAGGAGCGCATTGGTCCAATTCGACCGACAAGCAAAACCGCCAAAAATAAACAAGGCGCAGTGATACATTTCTGTCCAAAAATAATTCCACTAAAAACTTGAGCTGAACTTCCAAAAATACTTTATTAAATGAGCAATGTTTATCTTTCTTATTTTCGTTGTTTATTGTTTTTGTCGTCGTCGATTCAACTTGAGTTTTATAAACAAAGCAGACGACACGTGCATTTGGTTATTTACACTTTCCTAATTTGGAAAATGAAACATCACTCATCATGTTCCCGCCTTTCACAATCGAACATGTATGCTTTTCAGCGCTTGGTTTCGATTGATTTACTTTGTGTTTTCTTTGTTAATTGTTGTTCGCGTTATTGTAAGATAGAGTTGAAATTTGTCATATATTCTAAAACTAAACATTTCAGCGACGATCAATGTTTGATAAACATCGGTTCATTATGTCTCCCACAAACGTAAAACAGGTCATGACAACACGAATGTGGTAGATGTCAGAGGTCCTCAAACCCGTCTTTACTATAGGAATAAATTCTTTCCGTGTTAAACCTACGGGGAAAATTTATTACCCAACTAGCAGCTGATACTAGATGAATAAAGCAAAAATTTATCCCAGACTTTTAGTGTTCGAATAAACGTCCATTTATGTTATAAATTTGAATACATGCCGGTTTTAGTCCATGTGTAATTTATTGTACCTTGAGTGCCTGCAATGCTGGAGATGCTGCAGATGGTACCTTGATGCACCCGCGAAACGGTATATAGTCTTGACAGAAACTTTCTGATTATTACTTCGCATGGTCGCCTGCATTATGTGTGGGTATGATATTTATCCCATAAATGGGCATTTATTCGAACAATAGAAGTTTTAGATAAATGTTTGCTTTATTCGCCTAGTAGGGTGATAAATTTTCCCCACAGGTTAAACACTGAAAGAATTTATTCCTATAGTAGAGACGGACTTCTTGACCGCTGACCTCTACCGCATTCGTATAGTATAATTAACAGTTCAGTTGTTGTTTTCTTTAAACCTTTTTGAAGGAATTACACAATGCCGGTAGAAAACACTACACATTGTTCATTTAATAAAGAATTTTTGCAAATTTAGCTCAGGTTTGCAGGAGAGATATTTTTAGACAGAAATGTATCACTGCGCCCTTTTTATTTTTGGCTATTTTGCTTGTCATCGAATTGAACCTCTGCGCTCCTCACTTCTCGCTGTGTTTTGTAACGAGTGACAGCACGATTTCGCCGCGACAGTCCTGTAAAAGATTTATGGGTTAAACAAAATAAACGTATAGTGTTTTTAAGTAAAAAAATATTCTACTGGTAGGATTAAGAATGAAACCGACTCGCCAGAGGCTCGTCGGTTTCATTCTTAATCCTATTCGTAGAATACAATTTTTACTTGACAACACTGTACGTTTATTTTATATATATGCTTAAGATCTCCAACGATCCGCTAGATTGTAGTCACATTTACTAATCGAGTCCAAGAAATTTGGTCTGGACCGAGCCGCTGGAGATGTTCAGACCAAATTTATTTCACGAGTTTGGTAAATATAAGTATTACCTTTAGACAGGTTGAAGATTGGATTTATCACTTGCCGGGGCGACGAAAAGAAACACAAATGACTGGAGCAGCTCCCAACGCCTCCTATAAGACCTCGAAATACGATGTTACAACAAGGCGATGTTTGGCAGAGTTCCCCAAAATAGTCCCCAAATGACCTAAATGTTTTTAAGTATTCAATATCGTTTATTGGCACAACGGTTCAATACTCATATATATTAAGTGTCACCGAATAATTTTGTATTTCATTTCTCGTGGTCCGAGACACCGTCAACCATTATTATTTCGCGCAAGAATACAACAGCGTATACCTTGGTACACTTCTGTCTACCTTTGGAATATTATTGACTAATCGTACATTACCGAATTTAAAGTATGAGTTTATTGGTCAGAAAAAGGCCAGATACACAGAGTGATTAGGCCCGTGGCTTCTGCAGGCGGACGAGGGGAAATCGCAGTAAAAGTATAAATATGAAGGGCGGGGTAAGGTGGGGCACAAATCACCAAGACGCAGCAGACTTTCCATGGCTCGACTTGATGGGAGAAAAACCCATCTTCCCGATTCTCAGATCTTTCCTAGGGCAGTGCTGGGCGTTCAATAGCTGAGTGGTGGCGGGAGTGGAGCGTTTAATATACTATGCATCCAATACTGCTGGCGACCCCCTTTCGTGTCATGCCAGAGGCGACATAGTTAACACTCGTTCGTGTATTACTAAATATTCAAATACCCGCTAGTCGTTATTTCTGGTATGTCACGGTCTGGTCCAAGCTTTCCTATCATATCATCTCTTGATCATATATACTATGTTTTTTGGGAAAAAGTGTTGGGAACGTGCCGCCCTACTGGTTCCGCCGCCCATATCCACCTGTTTTACATCTATCTAAGCCACTTTGCTACTCCTAAATAGACTTGAGAACTTATAGTTCGTTAATGACCCAAATGCTCTTGTTGGGTCCTTACGTCTAGTAATAGAGTGTGTAGATAGACGTCCATCGGTGGGGTGCCACGAAGCAAATCACCCTGTGCACATTGTACCTCGTGCATACCCTTTTCCAATTGTGCTGGAAGAAATTTATGTACCCTACACTATTAGGCGATGATCGCAGAATATTTCTGAATATCATTACTTCGAACGCCATCCCAGACCTTCAGTCATGACACATCGAAGTCACTGACCTGTTTAGCTATTGGAGTGTAAGGCCACTTTAAGAATCTATGCTTCTATGTCCGCACCACAAGTGTAAAGTCAAATTAAGTCAATCATTGATACTCATGTTACCCACTTTAGAGGACCTTCATCCCAGGCGTTGGTTACCAGATCCTAATATACCAGCAAAATATAAATTATTTACCAAAGCGGGATCGCAGTGACTCCTTGATAAGAGCCTTGGTCTTCAGATCGATACTGACTCGCGATATGTACTTTATACCCTCGAGCAAGACACTAAGTCCGGATCTCTTTACCCTTTGAACACTGGTGGTATTTTCCATGTCACTTCAATGGCAGCAAATGGAAGAGTCCATATTCAATGTTTGGGGTTAGATCAATTAATATTTTTAACGTGCAACCTTGGGCTGCACGTTGAAAATATTGATTGGGCTACCTACCTCATACATTCACTTAGCAGCCATCCCATTTAATGAAGTTATGAAGTATCATGTTTCTGGCCTGGAAAAGCAGCCTCTCGGATTCAAAGGTTTAAGTGGAAGCACGGTTAGGCCGTGTGCTAAAACGTGCAGCACCTCGATAGTACCCTTGCCTTCAACCAATGGTGATCCTACTTGTGCTGGGTTAGTAAGTTGGAGAGGCGATAGTTACTAACCTCTGCTTATTGGTTCCGTCGGTTACTGGGGCTTCCTCCATCCATAAGAAAAAACGTGCGACAGGATAGAACCCTGGTTGTTGTAAGTGTATTTAAACCCCACGAAACAAGCAAACAAGCATTTACATCTGGAATCAAGCATATCTCTACTTCCGGTTCACCACGTGGAACCACTGGCTTTCAGGTTATTATATATCTGAGTGGAGAGCCATGTATATTTAACGGGTGGAATTTCGATTGATTTATGGTAAATGATTCGTTGTTGCAATTGAATACGATTACAGTATTACAATATGTAGTGTATTAATTAACCATTTACCTAACATGAAAAGCAGACGACACCTGTAAAAAAAATTCTTGAATAACTTATTTTTTTCATTTTTCGTCTCAAAAACATAGGTTATGACCCCTCATTGGAACGAGCTCGACGAGCTCGTTCCAACAAGGGGTCATAACCTATGTTTTTGAGAAAAAATAATGAAAATTAATCGGCGATTTTTGAGAATAGCGCTGACCGGTTTTTGCCGTTACGTTGGGTAAAGTGTTAATAGCCAGTATCCACAACTTTGATAAGGTCGTCCAAATGATTAGTTTTGCAATACATGAACATTCAGTGTTTAGATTTTAAACATGTAATGCATTATTTCTATTACACAGATTCTAAACACGAAATTCCAAAGTATGAGATAAGGCCAAACAAAATTAAATAATTGATTCTCAGGCATTTCTTTAAAAAACGAATGGGGGGGGGGGGGCGGTTATTTTTATTTTTTATTCCTGATGGAATGGTCGCCGATGCCTAAAATCCAATTGTGAGAGTCTAAAATTAAATACTAGAGCTTCCATGTTGATTTCGCTGATAGTTTTTTTGTAACACCGATCACACAACACAAAAGCAATATAGAGCAACTAAAATGGAGATAAAAAATAATAAGGAGTTTTTTAACTGGTTGAGTGCAAGAAGCCACAATCAGGCCTTTCAAAAAAATGAGGGTACCAAAAGTAACATTTTCCTTACCCATGTTTCGTATTCAGTTAAACGTAAATAATCGTTTGTTTATACAAATTTGTTCCATTACAAATTATTGGAGAGTGCCAATTGGCACTCTCCAATAATTTGTAATAGAACATTTTTTGATGAACAAATTCAGACCACCAAAAATAATCTAGTCCTCAACCAGTTAAATAAATATTTATTTTGTATACATATGAGAATCGTGTCGCATTTCGCGAAGAGAATAACAATACTGTATCAATGTGTACGACATAATGTATAGCAAATCGCGATGTGATACCGTTAAAATCCCATGGTAGTTTTGTACGTTTTGAATTTTGCCTCTGAAATAAAAATGACGAACGCGGGCCGAAAAATGAATGCGCCGGTGCCTGAGAATCAAAAGATTAATTTTCTTTAACATAAGAATTCGATAGTCAAAAGAGGTGGGACAAAATTGTGTTTATTTTTTTGTCAGTAGTTTAAACGTTATTTTTACAATGGTAACAACGGTGCTAAAAGTTTGCGAACTTTAATCCGTTTATTCACCATCTCAGAACGTTTTTGTCAATACTCGGATCATTTCTCGTTGTCTATCAATAATTAATACAACAGAAACTATCAGTATCCAAATGTATAACATGGGAATTGAAAATGTAAAGAAAAAAATAACTTCAAACGTTCGATAATTGATCGTTCATTTTCATTTTTGACAGGCTGAACGGAACTAAAGAGAAATTCAAGCAGACACTAAAGTGAAATGATCCGTTCATTCGTTTCTTAATCGCAGTTTGACAGATGTTTTTGTATATCAGAAACAGCAATCACAGCTTATTATCTGACTGAGATTTCGGACCAGATTGGGATTCAGTTTCTTTATTTCGCTCAACCAAAATTAGCGTACAAGATGTGTATACAATCTAAAATTAGTTCGGTTAAAAATTAACCCAAATCAACTGGGTTGAATTGGGTTGATATTTAATCAACCCAGTTGATTTGGGTTAACTTTAAACTCAACTGATTTTAGAGTTTATATGTAATACAACAAGAGCAGTTCGTACCCTAAGTGAAATAATGGAGTGTAGCGTGAATTTTGTTTCTTATTGTAGAGAGGAGAGGGTTAGGTCACACATGCAAAAGGAAATAGGAACGCCTTGGTGTTCCTGCTCAGCTTTGCATTGCCCTAACTAGGACCCTCCAGTCAGGGAAGTGGGAGGAAGGGGTAACGACCAGAGGGTTCTAGTTAGGACTAAGTGAAGCTGGTTGGGCAGGGGCATCGGTCTGGGGCCCTCCCGTAGGAATATGTGACGCCCTCATTTAATCCGGTTGCTGAATGGAGGGATGGTAACGACTGGATGGTTTTAGATAGGTCTAAGTGAAGTTGCGCATTACTGGTCAGGGGAGTCTCCCTTTCAATGTGTCTGGGGGCTTCCACCGGAAAATTAAACCCTATTAGATGTTATCGGGTGGTTGAAGGGAAGAGGGAGGAGTGTAACGATCGGAGGGTCCCAGTCAGGACTAGGTGAAACTGCGGATGGTCGGGTAGTGAGGTGTCCTTTCTCCGATAGGAGGAGATCTCGGGACCTCCTGAAGGACAATTTTGAAAATTATCCCCCTCTCAGATTGCATCTGGTGGCTGAATGGAAGAGAGAGAGAGAGAGAGAGAGAGAGAGAGAGAGAGAGAGAGAGAGAGAGAGGGGGGGGGGGTAACCACCGGAATGGAAGGAGAAGGAGGTCTGGGGACATCTTGGAGGACAATTTTGAAAATTAGATCCCCTAAGATTGTGTCTGTTGGCTTGTGGGGAGGGAAATGGATGAAATTTAACAGTTAAATATTCCTGAGTTTTAGTGGAATGTGTAGTTTGTGGGGTGTTTAAAGCTGGGGTGGTCGCAAGAGCCTCAAGACACTCTTGGCTACACTCATTTGGACAGGTCGACGGCATCCACTGCAATGCTTCAGCATTCCTCTCACGGGGCGAGATGTTTGGATTTTTATTTCAAGCAAGTTTATTCATTTATCAAAATTTCAAACGTAATGGCTATATCGATCAGAACTATTCACACAAATATCTTGTCATTAAAATTTTAATACTTTTCTATTTTTATCTCGCCCCAAATCCTCAGTGTTCCATCTCGAGGAAGTGTATGGGCTAAGAGTCGTAGGTTAAAAGTGAGTGGAGATCCTCGTTAGTGATGGTCGGGTACCCAAACACCCTGCGAAATCTGCATATTTCTATTTCATGGTTATGATTACACTCTTACGAAATAAACTGAAATCATGTTTGCACAGAGGGAACGCGTTCAAATTCAAGATTTATGTTCCCAATTTACTGTTGTCAGCTCCTGTAGAAATGATGTTTTGGGTGGTGTGTCAATTCTCTGAATTAACATGAAAATTATCTGGAAGATGGGAGCGCGGTGGCTCAGTAGGTAAAGGTGCAGGCTGCAAGCCGAGAGGTCCTCGGTTTGAATCCCATCTGCGGCAACCGCGTTGTGTCTTTGGGCAAGACACTTCACTCCCATTGCCCACGTGTGGGCATGGTGGCGTTGTGAACTGAGGCGTACTGCACGTCGATGGTGCACTTGTCTTCAACAAGTGCTAACCCTGCCTGTGTGCAGTTACTATGCTGGGGAGCTGACAGTTGTTCGCCGCTGCTCGGTGGTTCTCTCCGGGTATTCCGGCTTTCTCCACCCGTAAAACTGTCCTGGTCATGGTTATCCGTAGTGCAGAAATATGTGACCTTCGACACCAACAAATAAATACATCTGAAAGATCATTTTCATTTAACTTTAAGGGTAAAGATCCTGAAAAATCGCGCCCCTTCTATTTTTCTTTTCTCCAATCTCTAAAACGTAACCCCTTGGATCCCCATCATTACCAGAATATACTATAAACAGTTTTGTTTTACCGAAGATGTTGGGGCACTCTGGTCATCGCTTAGGTGTACTTTATTTATATATTAACGACACTTTCGACAGTCAGGGTCACCTCGTGTCGGACAGTTTTTCGGATGAAGGAAGCCAGAGTATCCGGGTGAACCACCGAGCAGCGGCGAGCAACTGTCAGACTCCTTAACGTACTAACTCCGTACAAGCAGAATTAGTATTGGTGTGGAAGACAAATGCACTATAGATGTGCAGTACGCCCTAGTACACAGCGCCACCGTGCCCCCACAATCGGGATGAGGGAACCTTGCCCAAGAACACAACGCAGTTACGCCTGACGGGGATCGAACCGTTGACATTTCGTTTTAACCCTTTACCCAACGTAACGGCCAAAACCGGCCAGCGCTATTCTCAAAAATCGCCAATTAATTTTCACTGTTTGTTTTTATTTTTTGTCTCAAAAACATAGGTTATGACCCGTCGTTGGAACGAGCTCGTTGAGCTCGTTCCAACGAGGGGTCATAACCTATGTTTTTGAGACAAAAAATGAAAAAAATTAGTTATTCAAGAATTTTTTTTGCAAGTGTCGTCTGCTTTTCACGTTAGGTAAAGGGTTAAAGTAACCACAAAGCGACCGATAATGTTCCTTTTTGGAAGGAGTACATCCAACATTGAATGGCGTTTGTATAATAAAAAATGTCTAACTAAGGTTTTTCACATGTAATGACTTTATACGTGATAGAGTAAATTACCGAGGCAATAATAATATTATTCTATCTGTTTATGTTTGTGTTTTGGGGTTTTAACGACACCTTTAACAACCAGGTTCACATCGTATCAGACAGTTTTTCGGGTGGAGGAAGCCGGTTGTACCAGGAGAGAACGTGAACGGCGAACAACTGTCAGGCTATGGTAGTACTGCATTTGATGGATAATCGCAACACTCAGGGCCAAAGCAATTATACATGTTGATCGAGCCCGATATTTCAACCTCGAGTAGCTGGATAAATGTATAGCATCGTAGATGAAAAAGTGGATAGGCATACAGTTAAAACTAGACGTCCTGTCATGAAATGCGCACAAATTACACGTCGATCTGCGCGTTAATCTTCGCGTTATGGCCATAGTAAGGCTATCAAAGTTTGCACATATGGCCTGTGCACGAGCAATGTTTCAACCAATGGACCTCCGGGTAACCCAGAGGTCCATTGGCAGAAACATTGCCTGTGTTTGCTATGAGTAACCTGCCGTGCTTTGTATGTCATTCGATATGGAAATTGCGCGCAATTCCTACGCGCAATTAAGTCTAGAAAAGAGCACAGTTTGTGACAGGACTTCTAGTTTTCACTGCAGCATCGTAGATGAAAATTGGATAGACAAACTAGCCGACGATGGTCGGACGTCAAACTACCCGAGAGGTCTGTATTTATTCAGGGCTTTAAGGAACAAAACATGATTTTGCGAATTCGATCTTCAAGTTTGAACGTAAGGTGCAGGTGAACTAGGATGTACCTTTTTGATATTTTTTATTGAGGTTTAACGACACTTTCGACAGCCATAGTCACCTCTTATGTTAACTCTTTTGGTAAGTGGTATGATAAACATAATTATACTAATTATAAATTCTCCACTAATTATATTGCTTTGAAAAGTGGAATTAACTCATAGAAGCCGGGGAATCAGAATGAATTTTTTGAACATGACATACCGCGAAAAACTTACAGTAAATCATGTGCTTCTAGTCAATGTCGTCTGCCTATTCAAGCACCTGCTCAGTGTTTAATTCTCCCCAGCCCAAAGATAGCCAAACCGTCACAGCCAGATTACCTGCCGTGTTACATCACAGGCAAGAAAACTCGACTCCCGGATTCTAAGAGTTAAGATAGTTAAATAACAAAACAGGTAGAGGACCACTCTCTCGTTTAACCCTTTACCTAACATGAAAAGCAGACGACACTTGCAAAAAAAATCTTGAATAACTATTATTTTGATTTTTTGTCTCAAAAACATAGGTTATGACACCTCATTGGAACGCTCTCGACGAGCTCGTTCCAATGAGGGGCCATAACCTATGTTTTAGAGACAAAAATGAAAAAATAATGAAAATTAATTGGCGAGTTTTGAGAATAGCGCTGGCCGTTTTTGAACGTTACATTAGGTAAAGGGTTAAACAGTGGACCAATAGTTAGAGCATCACACTTATCACTTATAGACTTGACTTCCAGGTGGTTTGTTGCTCAAACGTAATTTGTGACTGTAGGCTATAGCTGATAGTCTTTGAGCAAGACATCCGACCTCGTATGCTCAAGTGATATCGCGGTATCAAGGCGTGCCTTCATCCACTGTGGCAAGAACTCAAACCCGTTTAATGTACTGAAAAATCCGAGAGCTGGTTATACTACGCCCCGATGCTTCTCTCCCGGTAGGTGGGACCACACTTCCTCCCAGGATGTTCACATCCTTAAAATTGAAGAACAAAAATAAATATAAGAAAATAAGGCCAATATTGGTCGATTGTGGCAACCATTTTTGTTATACCGCCCACTTTTGTTATACCTCACCAGTTTTGTAACAGCGATCGCCCATTTTTGTTATACCTCACCAATTTTGTAATAGAACGCCAGCTTTTGTTATAGTACATTAGACCCCACAGGACATACACGCTCTATAAGTCTACCAAGGCCTTATGTGGTAAGTTTCGCCAAATGAAAAATTATACCACATTAAACATTTTAAAATAACAACAAGATTGTGGTTTACCACATTATCCCAGAATACAACTTAAGGACGTCCTGGACGCAAGATTTACCACAGTAGGTACAAAATGTAAACACGGACGGACGGACGGACAGACGGACAGATGTACTTGTGAGGTGATTTCAGTGTTAGATACGGGTAAAATTCCGCACCTGCGACCGTTTTTGCACTTCAAAAGTGGGTGTTTTGAGGGGCCGCTCCTCAGAAGAGGAGACTGGACCAGTGGTTAAATCACCGGTTTGCACAAGTAACGTCTTTACGCACAACTTGTTCACACACGTACATCTGAAGTAGCCTGAACGGACAGACGGACGGACTGACAGACAGACAAGTGGGTGGTCAGGCGGGTGGGAGGGCGGGAGGGCCTCGGTGGGCTTCTGGGTGATCATCGGGCAGGCAAGCAAGGAGGCAGGCAGGCAAGCGGACAGGCCGGTCGGTCAGCGGGCAGATAGCTGGCAAGCATGCAGGCCATCGAATAAAAACGAATTTGTGTTTCCCTTTTCCTTACATGTACGTTTCAAATACACCCAAACTCCAACCAAAATCACTTTCATCAAACACACGTTAAAATAGGGGCGAATGCAAGTTTTGATTTCAAGTATTACAAAAGCTGGCGATTTATATAACAAAAGTGGCTAGCTGTTTTTTTATAACAAAAATGGGCGATTTCTATAACAAAAATGGTGACCTCAAACTATAACAAAAGCTGGCGTTCTATAACAAAACTGGTGAGGTATAACAAAAATGGGCGATCGCTATTACAAAACTGGTGAGGTATAACAAAAGTGGGCGGTATAACAAAAGTGGTTGCAACAGTCGATAAACATTTACCGTGAGCCGAGCGCTCCCAAGAATGCCTCCGCATCCAACCATTCTTTTACAGAAGATTAAATTTAAAGCTTTTTCCACCACGACACGATTGGCGTGTCCAACACAGAGATTGAATTTAATTTTTGTTGTCTCATCTGGCACTGATAAACAATTTTAGGAATAGGTTAACCCTTTAGCTAACGCACGCGATATCAAAATTTGTTATTTTAATTATCTTTTTTTAAATTTTTTCAAAACTTTCCTCCAAACCATATCATGTGATCCCTCATTTTATCTAACAATCATATAGATTTTGGCCTGAAAACCACGAGAAACTGTACTTCTCACATTATGTGTTCCGATTCCGTATCATATAGACGATTCATTCTGATTCCGTATCATGTAGACATCTCGTTTCGGGAATGCGACGTGCTATAATAACATGCGCATGGATACATTCTATGTGCGGTTCAGTGAACGACTCACCTGACTGCTTACAAAACAAAACAAAATTCCTTACAGTTAGCGACAGAACTACCTTAATAGCCAATAACCCCCCCCCCCCCCCACACACAATAAAAAGAAACTCCACAATTCAGTATTACACACTCGTAAATGCAAGTGTATCATCATAGGAAGTGACACTGAGAGTGAATCACTTGACAACACAACTTTGAAAATTGCTGTCACAGCGTTACTCATTGTTTGTTGGAGTGCACAACAATATAGTTCCGTAAAATATGTTTTTTTTAAACGTTTCCTCGCCCAACATTATGTCCCAAAACTGTATTAATAATTTAAGATTTAATCTGTTTATGTGACAGAATTGTTAGATTAATGAATTATCATCATAATGTGCATGTCCTGTGATTTGGATCAGATTCTCGGTGGTGTTCAAAAATGGGATCACAACTCGCCGGCTAAGCCGGCTCGTTGAGATCCCATGCTGGACACCACCTCGAAGCTGATACAAATCACAGGACATGCACATTATCATGATAATCTGTATGGAAAGAGCTCGACGAGCACGTTCCAATGAGGGATCGCATGATATAGTTTTGTTGGACGTTTTTTAAATAATTTTTTTTCAACTGCGCAATTTGTAAATTACGCGGGTATGAACGATTCATTAGGTAAAGGGTTAATATATATTTTCAAACCGCAGCCAAATATCATACGCTACCCAGAAGACCTATATACTGAATTATTTATTAGAAATGATTTTCTTTCCCAGAATTGCCCATTATCAAACTCTGCTGATATGGCTTCAAATTTGGCGGATATGACGCCGATCTCGGCCGATATGAACCAAACTAGGACTGCGCCCCTCCCCCCTTGATGCGTTACTAAGCGCAACCAATGTATTGACATCGAAATGTTCCCAGTTATTCGCCGAAAGCAATCAGGAAAATGGGCGTTACCAGACATGATGGAGTGGTTTGAAGCAGAGTTTTGTATGATGAGGAATTTATGATGACAATAAGTGATGATCAGGTGGACGATGAGAAAAAAGAAGAGTTGTACAGAAAATTCATCGCAAACTAGACTCAGAGTCGTAATTGGCGATAGGGAGTGCGGTGGCTCAGTGTTAGACTGTTGGACTTCTGTGCTAGAGGTCCTGAATTCGATCCCCTCAACATTCTAACTCTGTTCAAGCTCCGCTCGAGCAGGGTTACAACGGTTGAAGACATGTACACATCGACGTGCATTACGCCTTAATACACGGCGTCATCGTATCCCCATGTAGGCAACCGGGATAAAGTGCCTTGCCCAATGACACGAGTTCGTGCCTTGCCCAATGACACGAGTTCGTGTCATTGGGCAAGGCACTTTATCCCGGTTGCCTACATGGGGGCACGATGACGCCGTGTACTAAGGCGTGCTGCACGTCGATGTGTACATGTCTTCAACCGCTGTAACACTGCTTGAGCGGAGCTTGAACAGAGTTAGAATGTTGAGGAGCTGACAGTTGCTCGTCGATGCTCGGTGGTTCTCTCCGGGTACTCCGGCTTCCTCCACCCCTAACGGTCACGATTAGCCATTGTGCATAAGTATGTGACCATAAACACCAATAAAAAAATAAATAAATTGGCGATAAGTCGAAGTGGGAGAAATAGTTCAGCAACCTAAGGGAAGCCGGATATCTGAACTAGTAGTAGGGGAAGAGGAAACTCCGGAATTTGTGAAACGAATGAGACACAATCACACTGTCAGAAAACTGTAACAGATCTGAGAATATTTTGTAATTATTGAGGCTATTCAATGAATAAAGAGGTCATTACTTGGTTAGTTTCATATCTGCTGAGATATCAGCCCTCGGTAACTTCACGTCAACCTTCGACCTTCGGTCTCAGGCTGATATAAAGTTACCACTGGCTGATGTGAAGTTACCTCGGTCTGATATCACTGCCGATATGAAACGTACCAAGTAATACCCTCTTTATTTATTAAACAAACACAAATAATCACAAAATATTCTCCAACCTCCATATATAATCAACTACGGATGTGTGATTGGAATCCCGTCTCTTTTTCGATCAGATCACGATCTGATGGCGAAACATTTACACCAATGCGTTGCGATTTCATGGATTGATTTATTTATTTATTGATACTAAACGCCACGTTAGCAACTAACGCTATATTGTGGTGATAAAAAAATTATTTAGGGTAAATTGATTCCTTCATGGGGTGAAATATTTGATTAAAAACGTGAAAAATGTACATTATCGTGGCAGTGAAATAAATGGCGGGAGCAGGGAAAAATTATACCCAAAACTGAATGCATACCTTGTAAATTAACACGATGACATGAACTTAACCCTTTACCTAACACGAAAAGCAGACGACACTTGCAAACAAAATACTTAGATAATTAATTTTTTTCATTTTTTGCGTCAAAAACATAGCTTATGGCCCAACATTGGAACGAGTTCAACCAGTAAGGTGCCATAAGCTATGCTTTTGAGACAAAACAAGAAAAAATAATGAAAATTGAATGTTGATTTTTGTGAATAGCGCTGGCCGGTTTTGGCCGTTACGCTAGGTAAAGGGTTAAAAGAATAAAAACAACTGAAATTTATTTTTTTAATAAGTTGATTTCTTTGAGGAACGAGATAATATGGTGAGTATTTATGCTGTAAAATAGTTTTCTCAGAGACGGTAGATTATAATGTCGCCACCTGATGTTATTAAAATCATTACATTCTAGGAAAATGTGCTACACTACCAAGCGACATTGGCAAGGAACACATTCTGGTCGCATATCTCCAGTATATAAAGCAATGCTTATGTCTGGTATGATCAATATGACATCGTATCAGAATTACTTGATCTTTCCTACAATAGTTACAAAACGAATATATATCAATGATAATGACGTAATGAATAAAATACTGCGAAATCAAGACGTCCGTATAGTTTCCTGCATGCTGTTAACAACCGGAATCGGGGCGTCGGAGTGTGAGCGGGATGTAGCCCTTGCACTTTTCCGGAAGTTGTCAATGTTTTACAAGGAATACTTAGAAGTTATCACTTGATTAGTTTCATATCGGTCGGCATATCAGCCCAATATATTTTCATATCAGCCTGAGGCAGAATGTCGAAGGCTGATTCGAAGTTACTGAGGCTCATATCTCAGCCGATACGACACTAACCTTGTAATACCCCCGTTATTTACAGTTTCTGACAGTGTCATTGTTTTTCATCACGTTTACAAAGTTTCCTCTCCTCCTACTGTTAGTTCAGCTATCCGAACGTCTCGGCATACCCAACTGGAAAGCCGAGACGTCCGGATAGCCGAACGACCTCTTTTTCCTATTTCGACGAATCTCCGTTTCCGGCTCTGAATGTTAGGTTACGATGAATGTTCTGTACATCTCTCTTCTTTCTTTTCTTCTTCCTTCTCCCAGTCCACCTACGGTACGTGGAGAGTGTATTATCATTACATCACTCGCAGAGTGGAGATTCCACCCAGGCAATAATTGCAAATTTGTTGCAAAGCATAACCAGCACAAGCAAAGTTTCACCCAATTGACCTCCGGGTTAAACCCGGAGGTCCTTTGGGTGAAACATTGCTTGTGTTTTTGTCGATATGTACAGAATTTGAAAGTTATAGCTTGGGTGATAACTCCACTCCACGGGTGATTTAGTTACAACCCACTCTCCACGTACTGTACTTATTACGTATTGCCATAGACTCACGCCAATGTTCCTGACTGAGTTCGACGATTAACTGTGCACGTTCGATGTAAACAAACTGGTTGCGCCCAGTATCGCATCAAAGGGAACAACTCTAGCTTGATTCATATGAACCGAGATTAGCGTCATATCAGCCGAGTTAAAAGCCATATCCGCCAAGTTAGATAATAGACAATTCTGGGGAAAAATCATATCTGATCAATAAAATCAATTTGTTTTTGAACTTTGATAACAATGACAGAGATTGTATGTAAGTAACAGATGGAAGCAAAGCAAAATTCCCTGTTAGAACTCTAACCGTATTTAGTTATTTTTTTTATTAGGGTTTAACGACACTTTAACAGCAATGGTCATATCGTGTCGGTGACAGTTTTACGGATGGAGGAAGCCGGAGTACCCGGAGAGAACCACTGTACAACGACGAGCAGCTGCTAGCTCCCCAACATCGTAACTCCGTACTGCAGCACAGGCTGGGTTAGATTGGTTGAAGACATGCGCACCATCGACGTGCAGTACGCCTTAGTACACGGTGTTATCGTGCCCCCATGTGGACAATCGGGGTTAAGTACCTTGCCCAAGGACACAACGCGGGAGTCCGAATCAATCACTTGGACGGTCACCCATCCAAGGACTAACCGGTCTCTACGTTCCTTAACTTCGGTGATCAGACGAGAACCGGTTACCGCAACGCCACCGCGCCCCCTAACTCTAACCATATATCGTCCCTTGAGAGGAACAAGGTGCCATCTGCAATGTTACAGCATTATTGTAATAATAATAACACTTTGACAGGCTGCTGATTTTTCGCGCGGGTCTCGGGTGAGAATGCCTTGATTAGCCCTGTTCTCCCCAATGCCCCCTTATCCCCAACGCCTCTTCTCTCCTCCAAACACTGAGATGAACTGCTTGATGGATCCCGTACCCCATTCTTCCTAATCTCTCCGATAAGCATACTTACCCTCTCCTTTGTGTCACCCACTAACCACATGTCCTTTATTCTCCCACCCCACTTCCTCATGATAATATCGGTGAATTTTATTCTGTTGGACTGATATTTTTGACATTCTGATAGAAAGTGTTTCAGGTTCTCCACTACGCCTTTCAGATGGCACCTTGTTCCACTCATCGGACGATATAAACTGTAGCGTCCCGTTCACCCGTTGAGAGGAACAAGGTGCCATCTGCAATGCTAAAGCATTGCAGACGGCCCCTTGTTCCGCTCAAGGGGGCGAAATAAACTGTGGCGTTCCGTTTACCCGCAGCAACTCATGACTTCTCTTTGTTTCGCCCAACACTGAGTGAAATCCTTCACTTGAATTAACGTGTGGGTGGAATACTTAAAACAGCCCTGTACTGTCGTTGCTACTTGCGTAAACGTTCCACTCAAACGTTAATTCGAGTGAACATTTTTCTGTTTAAATCGGCCGAAGCATATCCGCGGCCCCCACTCCTCACAACACGTATATACAGTCCGTGGAGAGAGTATTATCACTTCATCACCTGCAGAATGGAGATTTCACCCAAGCAATAATTGCAAATTTGTTGCAAAGCATAACAAGCACAAGCAAAGTTTCAGCCAATGGACCTCCGGGTTAAACCCGGAGGTCCATTGGCTGAAACATTGCTTGTGTTTTTAGTCGACATATACAAAATACGAAAGATTTAGTTACAATCCACTCTCCACGTACTGTACAAAACACTGAACCTACGAAATCAAAATCTTTCCGCGAGCCATGTAACTTTTTTTCCTCTGGAAGGGATTACAACGACTATAGCTATCTTGGCGCCATACAATTACCTCATTTTCATAATTAATCTTGTCATTCTTATTTTTTATAGATAATCGTGGAATCATCTGTCAGGTGTGTGTAGTGCCTCGCCTATAGCTAAGAGGAATAAAATAAACAGAAAATTCAGTCGGAAATGATATTAACGTCTGGTAAGTTGCTTCAGAACTCAATTCTCATTTGATGAAACCCTTCATCTCATTATTCTCTATGATTCGAATCATTAGTGATCCTGGCAAAGAATAAACTCACAGGGGGAATGGAGTGAAAGCAGCTGACGAGGAATTTCAAAACCATTTTATTTCTTGTTAAGTCAGTTTGAAAATGAACAGTTCTAGTGATCTAACTCAGCCAGTTTATCTAGTTACAAGTCGTTGGTGCGGATGTTTTGAAAGCATTGGTGACCTAATCCTTGACGTGATTGCTCAGTTGTTCTCACCTGTACTGTGCGTGTGGTGCTGACATCGAATAGCAACTGAAATGTCGGAACAAATGTTTTTAAACTCAACGTTTAGTAACACCAGTCGAAATCATACGGCCGGTGGAGAAGCTGTGTGGTCCAGTGAAGTCATCAGAAAAATCGCGATTGTCGCATCGCTAATGTTATGCACCTTTATCGGGAACGTTGCGCTGATTGGAATTATACTAAACAGAAAAAGTCGGCGGATTCGGAGAGTGAACATTTTTCTTGTTAATTTAGCCATCAGCGATTTAGCTGTGGCATGTTTTACGATGCCTATGGAGATATTGTTTGTGTCATTCGGGCATTGGGTGTTGGGTGAATTAATGTGTAAGCTTACAGTGTATTTACAAGCCGTCACGTTAGCCAGTGCCACATTTCTGCTAACGGGTATGAGTATAGACAGATATCAGGTTATTGTGAGACCTATGCAATCATTATCTAAGAACCCCAGTATTCGACAAAAGGTGGTGGCAGCTTGGATAATGGCATTTCTCTTTGGAATTCCACAGTTATTCATTTTCGTTGAGAAGGAACTTGAACTGCCGGATGGTCGAGTTGTAAAGGGATGTGTTAGCCATGGTTATACAGCCCCGTGGCAAAGGAAGGTTAATTTTGGTTTTCTGACTATCTACGCCTATGTTATTCCAGCCACAGTAATGATATATTGTTATGTGTATATTATCAAAGTTGTCTGGACAAGAGCACAAAACGAACAACAATCTGAGAGGAGAAACATAAGAGAACTCCCAAACTCTCCACGGATGTCTGTCAGACACAGCCATGTTTCGGCGGCTAAACGGAAAGTAATAATAATGACACTGACGGTTATAATTGGATTCTTAGTGTGCCTCACACCATATTTCATTATCAACTTAATTAGGATTTCCAGCAATTATAAAATAGGTTTAAAACAAGCTTTGGGAGTTGCTGAGAATATATTCATGACGCATAGTGCTCTGAATCCAATTTTATATGGCTTGTTTACGCTCAAAACCAAACATATTAGACTAGTTGTCAAATTACTGAAGTGTTCGTGTGTTAAATACAACCTTCAGACGGGTAACGTGAAAGAAACTAGCAATTTGGATCCTAATTCATGTTTCAATTACAGTCCCCGTGGGGCTAAATGTACCATTAGTCGGTCTAATGGTCACACGAGAAACGATGGCTTGTCATCAGCATCGTCACTGACCAGTTTGGGTAATTCAATTAGTCAGAAATGTTCGAGTAATGGCCAAAATGTGACACTTGCTTACGAAAGGCGATTTAACAAGACAAATAAGCTTCGGTCTGACAAAAATATGACAAACAGCAATGGATGTTGCGGTTATAAATATCTCAGGAAAAAATTAAAACGCGAGTCCGTTCAATATCTAAGTTCCGTTTGATGTATTGCGACTATAAACTCCCCGTGATAATGGACATATTCGATACTGCTGCAATGTCATTTCATACACGACTGCTTCTAAAATTGGGGAATAGCTCTCGATTTCTTTGCATGAATTGACTAGAATTTTACTCAAATGAACAGAACGATAATCAGATGATTTGTGAGTCTGGGTCTGGAATGTCTCCATCTAGATCTAGATTGTGTTAACGCATTATCGAAAAACAATTTCCATAAATCATGGAAAGTGCTTTTACTTCCAAATATTTATGGCGTTGTCGCTAAAAAATAGTTTTGAAGTTAAATATATTCTCTGTTGAAAAAAATCTGAAAGATTTTTCCTCTTTTCCCATGGAATCGGACAAATTCGCGCATACAATATCCTGCACAACTCACAAACAAATATCAATGAGATTTTTTGTCCAAAGAAATCTAGTTCATTTCCCTTCATCGGAAGAACGAGTTCGCCTAGCTCCTTCCATCGGAGTAAAGGAAGAAAAGCAATGATTTTGTCAGTTATTTAGAGTAAATCTTGGTGCTGCCATCTTTGAATTAGGACCAGGTTATGTTTCGAAATTCGATTCGATTCGACATATTCACAAAGGTTCGATTCGATTCGGGTGGCGCTGATTTGGAAATGTTCGAATCGTCGAGATGTTCTCAAAATATATCACCTCTTCCCCTTTTTTCTATCATCAGATCTCCTGTACAGAAAAGAGAAGCCCAAGAAGATTGGGTATCCGAAACTACATTGATTCCGTCTCTTTAACCCTTTTACAGCCACGCCTACTTTAGCCATATAAGGAGTACATCTAAGTACGCATGTATGCGAGGAAGTTTAATAAAATTAATGACATAATTGGAACTCTATCACCTGATTAATTGTTGGAAAGGGCTCTCTGAGCCCTTTCCAACAATTAATCAGATGGTATATTTGATCTGCGCATACCAGAATGTACAGATAATCATCACAAAATAGGTGACAACAGTCACTTACGGTAGCGTAAGTGTTAATCATGGCTGACAATTTTTGTCATTGGGGAAGAGATTTACAGGGTTAGCTCCCCTTACGTTTCAAAAGTTGTCAGTACATTTAGCACTAAGAGTGTGGGGATTTCATATAAAAATTATAATTTTGAAATGTTAGCCATCTTGTATCATCGATGTGCGCATCATTTCACAAGTTTCGGGAACTTTTATGTTGAGTTGAATACAAATACAGAAACCGGCTTTTTTATAATTTTTTCCCAATCAGTTTGAACGTTTGCCTATTATTCGCCGTTTGAAAACAATTTAAAAATAAGAAGGCGGCGTTTTCACCATCTTTTGATGTTCTGTAACTTTTTTTTCTGATCGCTATATCAGCAGCGTGTACATCATGACATATAATACATACACCATCCTTACCGTTAATAAAAAAAGTGTAGGAGGTAAAGTTAGTCTAGGAGGTACAGTTAAAACCCATTCGTTTAAGAGAGAGCCAACGCGGAGAGTTGCCTCTAATTGGCTTGCCATAGCTAGCCGCGTTTCCCTTTGTAACTGTTAATAAACGACAACAGACAGCTCTCTGAGCTGTCTGTTTGTTTCGTTTATTAAAAGTAACGAAAGGAAACTTCGCTTTATTTTCTGCTGATGTCATGGGTGTTTTCTCAACAATTACATGCTTCTGAACAGTACCTTCTTCCCCATCTAATAATTTCAGGGGAGATAACTTTATCGGAAGTCGATTTTCATGACGGGAAAAGTCACAGGATGGGCTCTGTTCGAAATAATCCCCAAGTTTCGATTCGATTCGGGTGATCTGATTTGAAAATGTTCGAATCATCAAAATGTTTTAAAAATATGGCTCCTCATGACATGTTTTCTATCATAAGGTCACCTATTTTAAAGACCTGATGATATACAAAAAACGATTCAGAAGATTCCGCATCCGAAACTACTTTGATTCCGTTTCTTTATTATTCCGCTTTTTGATTGACTTGACCACATACAGTACGTGGAGAGTGTATTATCACTAAATCACCTGTAGAGTGTAGATATCACCCAAGCAATAATTGCAAGTTTGTTGTAAAGCTCAGCAACACAGGCAAGGTTCCAGCCAATGGTCCTCCGGGTTAAACCCGGAAGTCCATTGACTGAAACATTGCTTGTGTTTTTGTCCATATCTACAGAATTTGAAAGTGATACTTTGGGTTATAATTCCACTCCACGGGTGATTTAGATACAATCCACTCTCCACATGCTGTACACGAGTTGCCGTTGAGTTCAACACGTGAATAGAGATTGGCAATATTAACGGGTGTAAAAATGTGAAATGTGAATAACTTGAAGAGCGGTGAAATTCGATATTTGATTTTATATTCGATTCGATATTCCATTCGATACTCGATTCACTTCGATATTCTATTCGATATTTGATTCGATGTTCGATTCAATGTTCGATTTGATAGTCGATTCGATGTTCGATTCGATATTTGATTCGATGTTCGATTCGATATTCAATTCGATGTTCGATTCAATGTTCGATTCGATATTCGATTCGATCGATATTCAATTCGAAACCCTTGGTCTGATTTGATTCGACCCGAAATTTGAGATTCGTGGGGCCCTTATTCAAAGTGTGTTAGGTATGGGTTAAAAAGTAACAGTAAAAGAAGAAAATTCTTTGAATATTTTAGATCTGTTTTTGTAATGTAGTGTGCTGATTTTGTACTGAAAAATCTGTGCTATCTGAAATTCAGTATTCGGCAAACGGGGTGCACAGTCGATTTCATGACAAATGGGACGGCACATTTTCAAGATTAGCGGGAATTTTATTGTTGCTGTACAATTTGCGAAACACTGACCGCAAATTCAGAGAACAGCAAGGACTGCTACGGCTTGGGTATAGGTCTTTCCAAAAATGCCAACACTGCATTGCGGCATATTTTAAGCACCGAGGAAGACCTTATCTACAGGGCAGGGTTTTAGGCGAAATTTGAAATGACACAGAAATGGCGATAAAAATTTCATGTTAGCCGATGAATTTGTACTGTGATAAATGTTCTTCAGGTCGATTACCGTTCTGAAACCGGTCTGGGTCGAATATGAAAATCGCAAGATACAGCATTAGGGTAACAAAAGCGTTCTTTTTCGCGATCCAAAAACGACACACTTGTACACAGAACGACATACGTATGAATGGGTTAATCGATATGGCGCACGAGTGCCAGCGCTGAAAGATAAAACGAGAGGCCGCAGTCCTCGAGGTTTATCCTTCCGCGATGGCACAAGTGACATATCGTTTAACCCATTCACACGCGCGTGTTGTTCTGTGTTTATTACACACCTTCGCGTCTCTAAAGCAATTATTAGAAGGACACTCAGCAACTATTAAAAACAAAGAACATTTTTTTATCGCCAACCAAATTTGCGAGGGGAACCCGTGTTACTATTTCGTCCCCTGAGTTCCAATGTGTTCTATTTGCCTGCAGGGACATAGAACACAATGGAACTCAGGAGGCGATTTTCAGCTATCGCTAGGGATTCAAATTGTAATTGCCTTGCTCGATTTATAGAAAATTCCAAGGAAATTTCGGTTCCATTTAAAAATAGTCCGTCAACGATTTCCATTCCGCACATATGTGAGGAACAGATTTTCATTGTCCGCATGGTTTAGTGTTGCTGTAGACGAGGATTACATAGAACAGGTGTGCAATAAAATACTAGGATGGGTCGAAATTTGGTAAATAAAATACAGAGAAATGAAGACCGCTTTAAGAGAAAACAAATGAAAATAGAATCTCAGATTTAATGTTCTAGCTTCTCTTTTTCGACAGATACATTTCTATATTGTTGCGGGGTGGTAAGCAACAGAAGACCTAGTCGCGATCTGGGGCCTGTACCATAGAACTTTTGCAAGTGTATTTTCTAGAACTGTATTTTCTAGTTCTAACTTTAAATGGGTTGAAATGAACCATTAGCATTTTCAAAGATACGGCAATTTGCATTTTCAGCATTTTCAAAGATAACGCAATACCACAGGGTGACATCTAGAGATTTATCAGGTCCATATGCAGTCGATGTCTTGCCATCCAAGAAGCAAACGGTGGACATACATGCTATTGACTGCATGTGTGACCTTTTCATTTCACCCCATGTCTGAATTGCGACGTACTGACGTGACGCTGGCAACAGTAAGAACATTAAATTATGCAAATTCATACAGCTAGACTCGAAATATGAATTTACAATAATTTGTTTGGGATTAAAGTCGATAATACTAAAAAAATTGCTCCTCAAAGTTTATTACACTTTCTTTTTTGTCTCAGTATATATAAATTTTTACACCACTATTCGCAAATAAACGGAGAACGTCACCACCTTTGATTGCTTTTGTGGAGACGGAATTTCGTTCCGCATATGGGTTCGAATCTTATTTTCATGTTTAACGACTTTCGATTTTCGTGACGTTATACTTTTCCAGGATTAGATTGACAGGTTCAAAGTTTCTGCTTCATTTTGTTTATAAAGTTCAATATTTCGGATTTCCTTCACTTCTTCAACTGAGACGTAACTATTTCACTTAGGAATGTGGAAGATATATAATATAGACTGAAAACAGTACTTACGGTAAAATTTACGAGTGTTAAGCGGACCTACCCCCGCGATGTCCGTTACAATTTTTTTTTGCTAATGGGGATTTGAAAGATAATTTTAAAGTCCGACTACGCAAAACATCTATAAAAAATACAAATATAAATTAGTCTGGCAAAGTCGGAGTTGAAGATTATTGAACTGAGGGTATTGTATGTCTTACCACCGGAGAGGCTGTCAACTTTTGCCCGGAATTTAAACATTTAAATGTACCCTTACCTACCTAGACTTTGCCCTGAAAATACTCTGTACTTGCATTGAAAGTTGCTGAAATAAAAACAAATGGCTTGGAAATACGCAGTTCCCCGTGCCAGACTCCATCTATTACGCCAGAGCTGATTGACGGGTGATGGTCTATATAACACCGTCCACTTTCAATGGACAAACTGAATTGGAAATTGACATTTTAGGGAGAAGAAGAAATACTCTTGCTCTATAGGCCTTCACGACTGAAAAATTAAATATCTGCTTATTCCTTTTTAACCTTTGAACCCGCGAGGTCGTTTTTCCGGTTCAGGAACATGATATTTCATAGTTTTCATTTAGTAGGATGGTTGCTAAGTTAATATGTGGAGTAGACCAATTAATATATTCAACGTGCAGCCCAAAGCAACAATGAATGAAATGAATGAAAATTACGTCATGCAACAGCATTATGTCAAACTGATGATGTATTGAAGTCTTGACCTCGCCTCTGTGTCATAATTATATCGACTCATCCTGACGGTCTCGTCGATATATGCCCAGAGACGTGTTCTCGACTTTAATACATCATCTTTGAAACCCACGTGGTGATAATAACATATATATACCAACAACCCGGCCTACCATTATTAAAAGTACCCAGTAGCTATCTTTACCTGAGAACAATCTGTGGTCGCTCTGGGGCCTTGCACATAACTACTTGAATTAAACTGATTTTTCTTGAGAGAATCAAATGTGTAATTCCCAATTACATGTACAATGCACATGCACCTGATTGTTGTACACCTGGCTATATGGGTAAGGAGTTTAATTCGGCTATGCCTGTTCGTCGAACCCAGTTTCAAAATGCAAGAAATAAATTTATTGTTTAAAAACATATCGGAACATATGTGAGCGTTTTCTCTTTAACACCCCCCGAGGATCCATTCATACTCTCATCTGCTCATAAGTCAGTGTAAAGAAACTAGCTGACCTGTTATTTTCTTTGATAAACCGCTTCCCCGATCTTATTATTAAATGATTCGTTTATGTTTAATAAACCTCCCCATGGAAATAACCATCAACCCATTATATTTTGTTTGACGGAGCTCGTAGAGGCCTGACAAACAAACATAAATGGGTATGTATTCCTCTTCTTTTGAACTGAAATTCGCTTCAATGGGAAGGAAGTAAGTACGACAATAAATCATGAACAACTCGTCCCCTGAGTTCCAATGTGTTCTATGTGCCAATAGGCACATAGAGCACATTGGAACTCAAGAGACGAATTATTTTTTACCCCTATGTACACATGCGCGAAAAAATCCATATGTAAGAAATTTGTTATACATGGCTGTACGTGGAGCTAAAAATGCGAATTTTTCTCGACTTGAAAGGCCGAAGGAGACACAATTAACCCCTTACCCAACGTAACGGCCAAAACCATCCATCACTATTCTCAAAAATCGCCAATTAGGTTATGACCCCTCTTTGGAATGAGCTCGTCGAGCTGGTTCCAATAAGGGGTCATAACGTATGTTTTTGAGACAAAAAATTTAAAAAAATGAGTTATTCAAGAATTTGGTTTGCAAGTGTCGTCTGCTTTTCATGTTAGGTAAAGGGTTAAATGCATATTAAAAATGGAGCCAAAATTGTGAAGTTTTGTCGATTTTAAAGGCCGTAGTAGAGAGAAGTCAAACGAGGGAATATTTGGTCACGCTTGTAGAGTAAAGTGTCCCTGCACCTCTTTCCAGTTAATTCCCAATGATATCGCGAAGACGGATTGGTAAAGATAATGTTGTTGTAAGCTCTCTCTGTCTCTCTCACTCTCTCCACCTCTGTATGTCACTCTGTCTGTCTGTCTGTCTCGCCGTCCGTCCGTCCGTCCGTCCGTCAGTCCGGGCCAACATTGGGGGTTTAGAGAATATTATAATTAGGGGCTACCTTCAAATTAAGGTAGTGTTAGGGTTAGGAGTGGGGTGGGGATAGGGTTAGGGGTAGCCCCAGAGTAGGGTTTAAGGCGGGGGGGGGGGGGGGTAGGGTTGGGGTCAGGGGTGGGGTTTTAGTTTTAGTAGCCCCTAAACCGAAAAATAGCTCCTAATCCTATTGGTTTGGCCAGTGTGGGGTTGGGTCAGGGGTGGGGTGGGGTTAGGATTAGGGGTAGCCCCAGAGTCGGGCTTAAGGTTGGGGGTTAGGTCCCGGGGGTGGGTGGGGGTTAGGGTCAGGGGTGGGCTTTTAGGGTTTAGGGTCAGGGTGGGGTAGAGTTAGGGTTAGGGTGTGGTTTTTGGGTGGAGAGGTGGGGTTAGGGTTAAATATAAATTCTAGGGTGGAGGGGGTGGGGTTCTGGGTAAAATAAGGTTTTGGACTTACAAAATGTTTTTTTGGTAGCCCATAAACCCGAAATGTTGGAGCGTCCGTCTGTCCGTCCGTCTGCTCTTTTTTTCTACGTTTGCCGTCTGTAACCGCCCCACCCGTTCCAACGTCCGTGCGGAAAGGAAGTTATTAAGGAAATAAATCCGTTATCCATGTTTTTCAAGGGTATATGAAAATTGATACTAGTTTAAAAATTTACACACCCTTAGTTTAAACACCCTTCAACACTGTCTCAGTTTTCAAACCAGTGGACATTTTCAAAAGCATTGGAAAAAACGGATATTACATCTTCATTCATGGTCTATAATGGCCTTTCATCGCATTATCACTTTTTCAAGAATTTCAGTTTCAATTCCCAAAATGTATAAAACCCAACACAATATCCCTTACTTATGTGAATCTAACACAAAAGTGAAGTTTTCAGACTACTGTGGGGTAGAATTTTTGGAAAGAACACAGAACCATTGCCAAGTGTTTATGTTAATCACCCCACAAGCAAGAAATTTGGGGGCTCGGAAGGTTAATATTACTTTATTTACATTGTGTTTACGGAGAAAAATCCAATGATTTGTGAGTCTGGAATGATTTTGTTAAAAGGCTTCTTAGAAATCGGTCGATAATTATTTCTATAGCGTTTTTACATCATGTGGAGAAATAATAAAAAAACAATCATTTGTGTTACGTTCGTTTCAAGAGTTTATCCCAGTGTCTTATTAATACAGTATATGAAGTGCTCATGATTTTAGCCGTGCATTGTGCTATTGATATAATATTAGTGACAATACAATTTCTACGTTTTCTGTTTTCAGATTAAAATGAATTCCGCTCCAATGATGTATTCTGTGACACCAAGCCCCTTTTGGTATTACAAACATATTTTTGAAGGAGAACAAGAAGTGTGCTAAATGCAGACATGTTCACACCCAGCGTGATACAGCTACAGTTAAAACTAGAAGTCCTGTCATAAAATGCGCACAAATAGCACGTTGATCTGCGCGTTAATCTACGCGTTATGGACATAGTAAGACTATTGAATTCTGTAAAAATGTCCTGTGCACGAGCAATGTTTCAGCCAATGGACCTCCGGGTAACCCGGAGGTCCATTGGCAGAAACATTGCCTGTGTTTCTATGAGTAACCAAGTGATCCCGGCGTGCTTTGGATGCCATTCGATACGGCAACTGCGCGCAATTCCTACGCGCAATTAAGCCCAGATAAGCGCACAGCTCGTGACAGGACTTCTAGTTTTAACTGTATCAGTATTTGCCACTGAGTCCATTGCCGATAATATCTGACAAATATTGACTGACAGACCTTTTAAAGCTGATGGTATCTCTCACGTCCAGACTATGGTATCAATTAGAAAGGTATTTATTCATCATTTGGGGATAGACCAGTTAATATTTTCAACATGCCGCCTTGGGGATGGACACTATTAACCGGTCCTCACCATAAATTCGCTGATCAGCCATTTCCTTTATGAAGTTAGGATAAATCGTGAGCATGGAAAGAAAAAAGGGGCTTTCAGATTGAAATGGTTAAAATTATACTGATCCGACAAAATGCTTCATAATTACAGCATGCACTCGGACTGATTCATTTACGTAATATTTAGATTACATTGAAGTGATAATTACCTCTTATCCAGCGAGCAGACCACTTTAGTCACGCTGAGAAGCGGAAACACCGAGAAAATAAAGTGTACGCTCGAGGGAAATATGAGTGGATGGATCGTTTTTTCCCCAACAATTCAGAAATTAACTCTTCGGACACAGTATGCATAACCTTTAGCGTACATGATATCTGGTTTCCGATACACTTACGACATAAAAGATGGACAAAATGTTGGGGTGGGGGTGGGGGGTTGGGGGGGGGTGAGCAGTAATAATAAAATTCCACATTTTTTTGTGGCTTTAGGAGTGTTTTATTAAGGAACGTCCTTACAAATACGAGTGTATTTGTCCGTTAATTGCAGACAGTGTTGTGTCCGAATTCATGTACACAGGCGTAAGAGGGTAAGAATTTGTTTGTAGTTGGATAAAGATGCGGTGACTATGATGCTCATGTGAAACTTTAAAATTAAAATTAAAATTTATTATTTTAAATATCAGTTTTTTACAATTTAAAAAGAATTTCAACAAAACCATATCATGTGATTCCTTAGTGGAACGAGCTCGTTCCAAAGGGGTGGGGGTGGGGGGGGGGGGGGGGGTCACATGATATGGTTTTGTTGAAATGTTTTGAAAAATAGTATTTTTTCAACTGCTGAATTTGCATATTATGCGGGCGGGTGTGGCTGATTCGTTGGGTAAAGGGTTAACAATCGCTGGGCTTCGTATTCCGTTCTCTTCCTTTTCTCAATAAAACGCCGAACTCTGATAGGTTTGTGAATGCAGGAGACAACCTTACTGTCCAAGAGATTGTCGTGAGTTAAATATTTGAAAATATGACATTGTATTATATGCTGGTAGGTGACACCCTAGTGAATTGCGCTCATAAATAGTTCATCACCGAGTCAGAACATTCTGAGGATATTTGATCATAGTATTTATGTGAAATTAGATTGTGCTAAAATAAGGCCATTTCGAGATTCGATTCGATTTCGAATCATAAGTTGGTATACGGTTCGTTTCGAAATCGGCTGCCCGCTTTCGTTTTTATTCGAATCTTTTCGCTGGAACATCGCCTGGCATCAGTCTTCTTAGTCGTCTCACAAAACGTATAGCTGAGATAGAAAACGTACATAAATAATGTTGAAAATAAAGACTGAGTGTAATTTTCGCTCTATGTGCACAAAAAGCATCCGTATCCATTGCTGAAAGTTCCCAAACAATATCGACGATGAGCTCACGGTTGCTAGCGGCTAGCCCCGTGCAGTGCCTAGTACAGAATTCACGCACCCGTTTCCGTTTTTGAATAAAAATCCTTATTGTGTAATATTCCAACAACATCATCAAGGCATGCCTTCCACGAAGGCATGCCTCGGTGATGTAGGTGGACTATATTATCAGTCGGGACTTCAAGACGCCTGTATTCGATTCGAGACTCGATTCGATTTCGACTAATAGATTCGATTCGATTCGAATTGAAAATATGTGATTCGCAGGGCCCTATGCTAAATTCTATTTATTATTTTATTTATTTAATCTTATTTGTTTTACAAGGATTGGCGAACAAGTTATGCAACTTATATTAACGCCTCTCCTTGGCCTTATGGCGTAGGTGTGTGGGATGACCTTCATAGCGGCAACTTCGTGGCCTAGCTCTTCTCGAATACTACGAAAGGATCTTTAGCCTGCACGGAGTGTGTCTCTCTCCGCACAGAGGACAGCCATTTTACGTCTCCACCCGATAGGACGATACGCTGTGACAGCATCAACCCCACAATTGATGCTGACAGAGAGTGTTCGGACACCTCGAGAACTTTCCCCGACCGGGGATCGATCCCGGGACCTCTGGCATGAGAGACCAGCGCACTTATCCACTCGGCCACCACTCTCTTAATTTATTATGAAGTCAAGACTGAAATCGATGGTTCTGTAAACAATTCTCCTTGATATAGAGTCTGTTGTTGAGGAATAAGGTAAAGGTAAACGGCGTTATTTTCTTGAAACGTGTTTAACCCTTTACCCAACGAATCGGCAGCACCCGCCCGCGTAATATGCAAATTCAGCAGTTGAAAAAATATTATTTTTCAAACAATTTCAACAAAACCATATCATGTAACCCCTCGTTGGAACGAGCTCGTCGAGCTCGTTCCAACGAGGGCTCACATGATATGGTTTTGTTGAATTTTTTGAAAAATTTGAAAAAATGATACTTAAAATAATAAATTTTGATATCGTCTGCGTTGGGTAAAGGGTTAAAGTCATTGCTAATGTAAACCTTTTCAGAATATAGATTTAGTTTATTTCCCTCTTGTCTGGGGTAAATTTGTTTATTATTTTACGTTGCACAAAGCAAGATCTGTGACAGTGTATTTACATTGGTCCGACTTATGTACCAGGGAGTGAGTGGTGCCTGTTTTATTGCTTGATAATTAGATTGATTTTTGTAGTTTCGAGAGAGTTTGTCGATACTTGTTCTGTTATATATCAGTGGTAGAGCCTTCTACTCGCGACAGACCTATTTTACGGCGGAAGTTTCGCACGGTACGAACTTAATTTACTAGACAAGTTTCGGCTCGGTACAGACCTAATTTGCTGTATGTGTTTCAGCTCAGTACAGACCTAATTTATTTGACGATTCTCGGCTCGGTAGAGACCTAACTTACTGGACGATTTTGGCTCGTTACAGTTCTAATTTATTGGACAAGTTTCTGTTTCGTATACACTTCAATTATTGGACGAGTTTAGGCTCGGAACAGGACTACTTTACTGGGTGAGTTTCTGTATGATACGGGCCCAGTTTACTGGACGAGTTTTGGCTCGGTACAGACCTAATTTATTGGACAAGTTTCGGCTCGGTACGGACCTAATTTAATGGACGAGGTTTGGCTCGGTACAGGCCTAATTTCTTGGAAGAGGTTCGACTTGGTACAGACCTAGTTTACTGAACTAGTTTCAATACGGTACGGACCAAGTTTATTGGACAAGTTTCTGCTCGGTACAGACCTAATTTACTGGACGCGTTTCTGCTAGTTACAGACCTAAGTTATTGGAGGAGTTCGTGCTTGGTACATAATTAACTGGGCGAGTTTCGGTTCGCTACAGACATAGTTTATTGGAGAGAGAGAGAGAGAGAGAGAGAGAGAGAGAGAGAGAGAGAGAGACAGACAGACAGACAGACAGACAGACAGACAGACAGACAGACAGACAGACAGACAGACAGACAAGACAGACAGACAGACAGACAGACAGACAAGACAGACAGACGCCGCAAAAAACTTCATTAATATGTGTTTGGTCACATATACCGGCCATGTGCTTTTATCACTGTTTATATTCCTTCTTATAAGCAACTTCACTCCATACAACGGGAAATAAATTTAATTGAAATTAGAACACGAATTACGCCATTAAACGCCTTGTTAGTTATATAGGATTCCTCTTGTCCGTCCGTCCGTCCGTCTGTCCGTCCCAAAATTCAATCGCGAATAACTTTAAAAGTACTTGGTTGAGTGACTTCATATTTGGTATGCAAGTGTATCCTATTTCTGTATACCGATTGTGAAATGCAGGTGTTGTGCGAGATGTTATTACCTGAGTCAATGCCCTTTATGGACATCGAATTTGTCCGCCTTGAAATTAATTCATGAATAACTTGTAGAGTACTAAATAGAATTACTTCATATTCGGTGTGCAATTATATCCTATTGCTGCTATCCACAGTACAAGGGCAGATGTTATGCAGTGAATTTTTGTATGAGATATTGCATTTTATGGACTTTAATTTTGTCCGTCCCAAAATTCAATCATTAATTAACGATATCTTCATGGTGTTATCAACTCCTCCCACAATTTTAATATAGAGAGTTGAAACCGTAGGATATGGTTCCACATGCATGTCCTGCAGAGGCGCAACATATATCAAGTTTGCAGAAAGATTTCTTTTTTTCACAGAATTACCAAAATCAAATCACGTCACTCTCACATTTGGTAAAGAGGCGGGTGTATCTTTTTGTGTCACCCTATGGTGATACGTAATAGTCCTTATGATAATGCTCCAATGGTCTGTAATCTGTCACAGGTCTGTCATCTGTCACCCTTCAGCGTCACCCAGTAATAAATGTTTCATTTCTGTAATGCTATCCATGGTACTGCAGGCAGGGGTATATGCCACCCTCGACTTTGCTCTAGTTTATTTTACATGAACAATTTCCAAAAGAATATGAACACGTGCGCAAGTGGTTTAGTTTGAGTGCTCTCTGCCTTCAAACTAGAGTCTTATTTTCACTGCCCAAAGTAGTTCTCAAGTTAGGCTGTTTCCCCACATGGAATCGCAGCTGGTCCACCTCCCTCCCACATGGTATATACAGATTGCTACAACAGTCAACTCATCTGTGTTGTTATATTCCATCGAGTGGAAGAGGGGAGATCGGACAGATCAAACGAAGCGCCGCAGGTGTCGAGTTTGATCTGGCCGATCTCATCTCGTGAACGAGACGGAATACAACAAAACAGATCAATTGACTGTTGTAGTAATTTGTTTATTATATAACAATTAGAATTTTAAACTGATCACAACACAAAAAATCAAATACAACAAGAATTATATTAGCCAAATAACCATTAACAATTTATGGAATTGGGGAATCTCAAACGCGTAGTAATATCGAGCGTTCGTGTCGAACATGAAACTTGAAAGTCAAAACAATGGAGGCAAGACTTGAATTTCAATCGGAATTGCTTTCGATAACACAGATTCTCCTACGTTTTGCTGGATTCGCATCTTGAAAATAGTTGTTAATTTTTATTTTGCATTTGTTCAGCACGACACTTTCAAATAGACCTTGACTGGAATATTTGTCAGCGGAGTTTAATGGGGAGACACTCGTGTTTATGTTCTGTGCTTGCAAATGCATCGCCTCGAAATTCTGTACACATGGAACTTCAACATTAACGGATGAAGCTGAACGACAATGCTCTGTTGGGGAGCTTTTGAAACAGACATTGAATTAGCATTGGGGTTTGATTTATTGCCCCAAATGTCGCTCACCTGATCCTGCGTATCAAGAGAAGCAGGAGCATACAATTAAAACTAGAAGTCCTGTCACGAACTGTGTGCTTATCGAGGCTTAATTGCGCGTAGGATTTGCGCGCAGTTGCCATATCGAATGTTATCCAAAGCACGGCAGGTTCTCCTGGTTACCCAGGGCAAACGCGGGCAATGTTTCTGCCAATGGACCTTGTACAGAATTTGATGGCCTCACTATGGTCATAACGCGTAGATTAACGCGCTGATCGGCGTGCTATTTGTGCAAATTTCATGACAGGACTTCTAGTTTTAACTGTAATTATTCACACTCTCAACATTCTTGTGACCTGCGAGTTGTTGAATTGTGGATGGGGCAATTCCAGCATGTTACAGCCTGGTACAAGTTGTCTTCCAAGCACTGTGATTTGTTTTCTTCCCTGGTGTGTTGCCATATCCCGCATTATTTTACGCAGACTATTTTCACCCAAAAGCTGCTCTTTATACCATTTTTTGTATTCAGGCGTCGTGCGATGATTGACTGCCAAGTAAAATTGACTATCATCTTCATTCAGTGCCAGTGATCTGTGGCTACGGAAACATTTATACGTGTACACTGGGCATTTGTCAGCGTCATCAGTTATTGCGAACTGTTTAGGCTTGAAAGCTCTTCGATCTCGGCTGTTACCAGTACGTGTTTTTGTATCGCGCTCGTTATATCCAAGATACTCCTCTCCCATCTCATTAAATTTATGTTTAATGTCACCCCAACTAGGCTAGAGATTTTCAGTGCCACTACGAAGGCCAAACAGCATTGTATTTTGCAAACATATTTTATTTTGCAATGAAATAAGGCTGTTTACACCAATACATCCTTTCTCTTTTAAAATAAATTCTTCCTTTGAAGTAATGGGCTTTGATGCATTAGGCTTACCACCAAGACCTGTTTGTTTCAGTTCTTTACGTTTACAGGCCAAAATAGTGCGTGATGGTTTAAATTGTTTGTCCTGGATAATATCAAATGGATATTTCTTCTCATTCATGTATCTAGCAATCGATCGGTGATAGCTTGTTAGCGAATCAGGCTCGTCCTCACTGTCATCTGCTTTTCGAATTGACAGAAGAAATGATGACAGATAATTGTCAAGTTCATTTGGGTCAATTTATGTTATTGCTCGATATTCATCAGGGGGATCATCTATTAACCACTGTCTAAATTGACTAGCAGCTAATTCAGTTTTTCGTGTAGTATTTTAATTTTTCATACTTCCAACAAATTATTCTTTTTGAGAATCAGAAATTTCTACAAATTTTGGAGCATTCCTGTGTTGCTGCCAACGCTGCGCATTCCCACCCCCATTTAGGGGCACATTAATAACATCAGTTGCTCTAGAGCAATTTGGATGGGAACAATAACACTGTCAGAATCATGCAAACCACTGTTTGTTATGCTGTTAATGTTACAAATGTTCATATTATTTTCATTGTCAAAATTATTCACTTCATAAACAATGTCTACTGTCAGTGCTGATGCTATTATTCATCTCACTTCGATTTCATTGTCAAGCTTAAATTCACCTAGTATATTAAATTCATCGAGAAATAATTCTTCCAGATCAAAGTTAGGTAAATCGTCCATATTTTTGTTTTAAATAGATCTATTATTCTTATATTTATTATTCTTTTATTTCAACGTTTTTGACAAGACCCAATCTATATTTGTCATTTGGCAACGAGCAGACGCAATATCACCCAAAAAGTGCGTTCGATTCGCTATAATATTGTAACCGATTCTCATTTCTCTTTCAATCGCAGGTCGTGAAAACGCGCAAACTGCGCAATTGTTTTTATTGATCTCTGTAACTGGTCTGAGAAAAGGCTGTATCTCAAATCGTCGAAAAAATTAAAATCTGTACCGGTGTGTTTACAATAGGCATATGGCTATAGTCAATATCTAATTAGCATCGGATATTTTGTAGGAAGGGTCTATAACCGTGGGGGAATAACCATGGGTGTCTGCTATTTAATTTTCGCTGACGTTTGAATGATTTGTAAAGCTTGAGAAGCGCGTCTTTGTTTGCTCTCTAGTTTTTACCTCTGATTATCTTCAGAAAATTGATATGGATACCAATGACTTGTACGTATATTCAGTACGTGGTGAGTGTATTATCTCTAAATCACATGCAGAGTGGCGATTCCACCCAATAAATAATTGCAATTTGTTGCAAAGCATAACAAGCACAAGCAAAGTTCCAGCCAACGGACCTCCGGGTTATACCCGGAGGTCCATTGGCTGAAACCTTGCTTGTATTTTTATCCACATGTACCTAATTTGAAAGTAATACTTTGAGTGATAACTCTACTCCCCGGGTGATTTAGTTACAATCCACTCTCCACGTACTGAAAGTATCTAACACAACTCAGTAAACTCTGTTTACCGACCACATAAAACCCACCGTCTGTCTCTGATCTCTGAACGCAGAAACATCTCACGAGTGACCATTAATTAGATATAAACTATAATTACTATCAAAACAAACTTACCTAGATGTGAATTTGAGTTTTTCGACGTTTTGAGAACACACCATAGAAAAGCAGTGTTTTCCCATACGGTATTAATAAAGGACTCAAGATTGAACGGATGCATTACGGAATTCCCTGATGTATTTGTGGAATTTACCGATTTATTTATAGGTCATTGGTAGGTATCGCTGAACTAAATATTTGAATTAGAGTTACCCACCTTGAAATGTTGCACTCTGAAATGATGCAATCATTAAAAATAAGCCGTCTTGAGAAAATATGTTTCAATAAACGTTTGAAACATTCTTTTGTCATCTTTCATGATTGTTGAGTACTCCAGATAAACAAAGAGGGTGATTTGATGACTATTGGACCTAAAAAATATAATTGAGTTTTGGTGTGTTTTTGTTGGGAATTCTCTGAAAAATATGTGCACGTGACCGGTACTTCCCTTCCTGTCAGTTTTCCTCTCTTATTTGTTGTATAACCCCCTGTTTTCTGGTCAGAAAAAAACTGTCTCAAGGGCAATGCTTCACAAAGATATCTGAATGCCAAAATTAAAGTAATGCGATCATATTTTTGTTCCCCTGAACGTTATAAGGGTCGCCTACGGGGAAATATTTAGTTCTGTGATAACTATAGGAAATATGTCTTTGGGCGTCCAAACCAGATTTAATCAATCTCTTGGGGGATTATTTCACATTTAAATGTTTATTGGGGGACCACACACCTTGTAAAATTGTTTTGAAAAGTTACATTTGTGCCACTCTCAGCAATAAAGGCTATATATTGCCAAAAACTAAGGCTGTTAATGCAAGCAAATTCACATCTTGAGCAAGTGTATTCCCCAGGATCCCACTATAACCTCTGGCAACTGCTAACTAACAGTCTATCTTACCATATTAACACATTTATTTAACACATGGTTCCATCTCACAGTACTAGGGACAGGGGGATTCCACTCTACCAATCTCCTCCGAAATCGCCATTCAAACACAATCAAAAACTTATACTGCACTTCTGATCACTGGTATTTAAAAGATTTTCTCTTCTATATTATGTTCTTTAAAATGTTAGAAAACAATTCCTTCATTGAAAGAGTATTTTGGATCACAAATTTGGAGAGGGGAGGGGAGGGGGGGGGTGTGTTACAGTGGAAACAATAACGTAATAAAGTGAGAAATATGGATGAATGGCATTTTAATATGAGTGTAATTCCTCACTTGCAGTGAGCCGAGGAGACAACTATATACAGCTTCGTTTTTGATTAAAATAAATAATTTATGGCGCTACGGGAAATTTGGTCAGGTGATACATAATCATCAAACTGGTAAGGCGAAAAAAATAAATAATTTGCTTCAGGTTACATCAAAAATAAAAATAGGATCGTTGTGTCAGGATTTTTTGAAAATTCATTTTAAAATTTATTTCTTCATATAATCGCTAACTGAAAACCCCACTAGTGACATCTACAAAGAACTTCACTTAATTGTTTTTATTTTCTCATTTTTTGTCTAAAAAATAGCTTATGACTTTATACTATGCTTTTTGAATCAATAAATGAAATCATTATATATTTTATAAATAAACACATTTCTATTTGCTGGATCTAATACACGTGACTGGTACTAAAATATCCATCTACACCGAGTGTTCCCCTCTCTAGTTTCTGGTTGATATAATTGAACTTTTATATTGACAAATAAAAGACTGTTTTTTGTGAATGGTGTAAAACAGTTATGGACTTTTGTGGTGGTAAATGTGGTGCGATATGATCCTAAAAACTGATATTGACCTCGGCTAACGCCTCGGTCAATAAAATTTTTTTCGGTTCATATGACATCATCTTCACCACCAAACTGTCCTTAATTGTGCAATGTATACTTATTCAAGAATTTTCTTTCTATCAAGTGTTGTCTGCTCAACGGATAAGGTGAAGAGTTAAAAAAATGTATTGCCTACATTCGCGGTGTACATGTATTTGACGGCAGGACCGTAAGTATCTTCGAACATCGTTTTAAATAGATATAATTTTTTGCTAAGATCTAATAAGATGATTAGAGTCGGGTCTGAAAATTTTGCTACAAATTTAATCAAAGAGTCTAAAGGATAGTCGCCTACATTACAACTTCTCCTTACAGCTACAAAATATATTACCCGATTTTAATGACGGTGGTATTATATAAGGTGATTGCAAATCTTCAGGACTGCTTTGAAGGGATTAACCCTTAGTCATAATACACACAAAAACTGCCACTTTTATACTGCTTTTCAAAAAGTTGCCGCAAATGTATTCTTCCTTTATAACCCAACCGGTGGGCTACATTTTATACCATGATTACCACCAACCGTGGTGAACATTCCAGCAATGGGAATTTATTAGTTAAAGTTTACACCTAGAGTAGAACTGCATCCAAGTTAACCTTTCGTGACGTCGACCTGAATGCAAACTTGTCTAAATTTAACGCACGTCGGCGCGCGAAGAATGAAATGAAACCGGCAATTGTTTATTACGTTTTTAAATGGGTTTTCCTCAAAAGATGTCAAAAATTAACAAGAATGCATTGTCTCGTGTTAATAAAGCATCCATAACTCGAAATAGTATGTAATTATGTTATTAAAATGAAAAAGGCTCCGTTTCTTTTTCAATTTCGTTTCGGCGATAAATTGACAGCAGAAGTACCGCCCACCGATGCTCATGTAAACAAAAACAGATTCGCACGTGTGTACGTCTGCTGCTCAGTAAAATCAAGAAAAAATAATAACGACTCTAAATAATCTGACGGCCATGGTATAAATAAAATATACCCAAAGTGGCTTGGTGTACCGAATGTTCAGCACTCGTGGTGAAGTGATATTAACTGCGAGCCAAAAGGCTCGCAGTTAATATCACTTCACCACGAGTGCTGAACATTTGGTACACCAAGCCACTTTGGGTATATGCTATATATCTTAGCAGTGTGTTTGCTTGATTGTTGGCTGCCTGTGCAGGCACCAAACAATGACGTAGAAACACAGTTGGATCATCGACAGCAGTGTACATGTACATCTATATTAGGTAACAATTAACCAAAAAATAAATTAAAGCTCTGAGGATTAAATTCCTATATTTATTGAACTATTAAGTACTTTTTGAAAACGAACATGGAGCCTGTTCGATAACCAACCAATCCATGGAGTGAATTCTAAAACAGACTCGGTCTGTGAGGTAAGTGGGGTATATCTTTATTAATGGGACATGTGCTGTGCACTAGAAAAATATACAAGATATGTATTTATTATAAAGCACCCGGAACTTTAGACCTATATATCACCTATTCGTGAAAAAGTTTTTCTCATTCGCATGCTCGATGCACATTCACTCACCCATTCATCCAAACACACATTTATCCCCAGATTTATTCGTACAATCACTCACACATTCATTCATTCAATCCAATATTTCCAACCAGTCATTTATACAATCAATCCACTTTTACTCACATATTTTACGCATACACACACATTCATTCACACATTCATTCGTCTATTCATTCAACCGTTCTCTTACACACTGCCAGTAATGACCAGTGACACGGCAGCCGGTCGGTAACCTCATTACCTCTACAGCTACCCAGAAACCGTTTGCAGCTTTCGAGGGTAATCAGGAATAACCGTCAACGGGTGCTCCCTAAAGGTGCTCTCCCAATTTGAAACCCCAAACCCAGGTGAATGGTAAATAATATATGCATTGTGTAATCGCTGGACTGTGTTTAGTTTACCACATTCTCTTGCTCCCTGCAGCCATTAATCAAACTGCCACATTGTCGCAGGATTACTGGGGTTAAATTGATGTTTGAAATGATGGAGGAAAATTTATGTTCTTCTCAGTGCTCAGCCGACAGCCAGTGACTGTCGTCTGAACCCAAGTTCGAACGTAAACCTTGCCATCTTATCAATGCCTTATCCGCTTGGGACTCTTAGGATTCCTGAAGGTGCCTGTGGCTTACAACGCCAAAGGGTGATCAACAATAATTCACTGAAAAGATTATTTATTTACATGTACGAAGAAATATAATATCAAACAAATTACTCACAAAATTATCCATAAGAATACACTAATTACGCGAATAAAAGTTTATTCTTTAGAGCCCTCGACGACTCCCACAGCTAGCTGTGTCCGCTGGATCAACCTCACATCATCTTCATTTACTCACGGTTTGTGATATATACAAAGTGTCTATTCACTTCTCGTTGCTTCCTCCTCGCAGGGTTACTTCACAGTCGTTCGGGCTTAACTCATATAATGTTCTGCCTGTGTGACTCTATAAGCGTTCTCACAGTTCAATCACAATTCAATCGGCGTCTACCACAGTTCACGATCACTTTGCTCCTTGCCTGGCTCTCATGGGGTTAAGTTATTCTTCGCCTTCGGATATATACTTAACAAAACTTACATAAAATATTCTACAGAGTGTTCTCAACATCACCAATTCTCGCACCGCCTAAAACTATCTTCTCTCGCGAGCTATTCCAGCTCTTACACAAGATCTTAATACGGTTTCTAGACCGCAGCGTTACAGCTTTTACTTCTTTGGCTACTATGCCACTACAGTTCGCAAGCGTTAACAAACTACTATCGGTTCCTTACAACCCTCACAGAGATACGACAATACGCGGACTTTCAATCTCGGTGCCTCTGACCCTCGACGGCCAAGGCTAAACTCGGACCCTCTCTGAGTGCCCTCAGGCCAACCGCCTCTCAAAATTCTGCTTCACTCGTTATACAGTCGGAACGCAAAGTTTAAACATATTAATTCTGATTTAACGAGTGCTTTGTAATTCGATATGGATTGAGATATAAATGCGAATTTTGTTTGAGGCAAACTCATTTGACATTTCGGAGACAGGATAGATGCGTAATATGGGTGTGTGTCCAGAACATGTGTGATGCACTGGTATCCAACAATTAGATTTCAACTGGCTTTAATTACCCAGATAATGATAACTGGAGATAATAGTGTCTCTCTAAGTACTGATCTGTTATCAGATAGCCCATTTGGCGTTCAACAAGTGCGCCAAAATGGACATTAAATCTCATGCCTAATTAGAAGAGTTCGAGTAACAAATCAGTTTTCTGGGTCCGTCATATACCTATCTTTACGCTTTACATTTAACGCAGGCAGAAATATTATCGAAAATATCTACACTTTTAACTTTTAACTATCACCTTGACACACATTGGAATGGACCCGGATGCTGGGTATATTATTTACGTTTTTGTTTTAAATTTTTGCCCCCCAAACAAACTTATGACCTCTATTTGGAACAAGTTCGTCGAGCTTTCTTCCAGTGGGGAGGTGGTAGTCAGAACTATTTTCCGAAGGAAAAATTAATGGTATAGTTAGTTATTCAATATTTTGTGTAGAATGTGGAGTCTTCTTCTCGTATAATTATCGCCCTGCGAATCGGAATTTTTATGCTCGTGTCGAATCTTGAAACGAATAGGGGTTCCGATTTTGTTATTCACATCGAATCCGAATAGAATCGAACGGATTTCCCGCGCTTCACTTGGTAAGTACTGTTGTAACAATGGCGGGCAAGCATGCCGATGAGCCGACTGAATTTAAAACGCAACAAGTAACTATTCTTTCATTTCTGTAGCATTACTCCGCCGGTAGAATATATACTATTAAAAAGAGTAAGGGATATCCAAACTGATGTTGATATTTTCCGAAATTGGCATTGGATATACGTGATTGGACACATCAATATGTTACCAAGTTTAGTGTGTATTATGAGTTTCACCGGCCGACGAAAACTTCCTGTAGGTTTATCGAACGGGCGCCGCGTTAATGTCTGTGGGGTACGTTTTGAAATTTTCATTTATACTAGATGGGCTTTTCCGGAGTCTCATCATTCTTTTCTTGGTATAAACTCGTTCATCAATAGTTTCTGGACGAAACGTAACTTTTGAGGTATGCGGAGACTGACACGTGACAAACGTTTACGTGCCGTTGACATGTTGGAAGCAGACTTCAGTTGCTCAAATCTCTAATTCTCAACGTTACCCAATCGGTGATTAGCAGCCTGTGGTCACCGTCACGCTACCGTCAGTCAGGCAGGGTTGATGACAGACGTCGGTCAGGTCGTCCAATGGCGACAACTGCTAACCAGGATCGTTTCATCCGAACCACAGCATTACGTAACCGCCATCAACGTGCCTCAGAAATTGGAGAGCAGTTGCACCGAGCGACAGATGTGCGAGTCAGTGGTCAGACGCTCCGAAATTGCCTACGCAGCTGGAATTTGTACGCTCGACGACCTCGAATAACTCCACGGTTGACTGAATGTCACATCGAAGCAAGGCGTAATTGGTGTGGAGCATGACGGCGCTGGAAGAATCGTCTTCCGATGAATCGAGGTTCACTATCGACTTCCACGACAGGCGAAACAGAATGTGGCGGGGGCGGAACGAACGATACCATGACGTAAATGTTAGGCAGCACGATCGTTTTGGTGGTAGATCGGTTATGGTGTGGGGAGGCATAAGCATGACAAGCAGAAGAACACTACATGTCATCCAAGGGCTTGTCACGGGGAAGAACTACCGTAACAACATGTTAGCTGCTCATGTGGTGCTATTTGCGCGACGTCACGGCCGTCGATTCAATTTCCAAGATGACAATGCAAGAGTTCACAGGGCCCGTGTCGCTACAGAGTTCTTCCAAGAGCAGGACATCACAACACTGCCTTGACCAGCACTAAGTCCAGACCTTTCACCAGTCGAGTACGTCTGGGAGGTGCCTACGACAACACCAACAGACCCCACCAATGTCCAGGAACTCGCCGCTGCACTGCAGGAAGAATGGAATAACATCAGTCAACCTTATATTGGACATTTGGTGAGGGGTATGCCATGTCGGATCCGTGCTTGTTTCGCGAACCGAGGATGATTTTCAAGGTATTGAGGTCTTGGACTGAATGTGGTAAATTCTCTGATTGACCGTCCATGCCTTCTACAGATCAGTGCGTGGAGTGTGTGCTTGTCAGACACCCAACTATTACTGAAATCAATTACCAGATGTCACAGTTCAATGTCTCAACTGTCTTTTTGATGAAAATATAAATATATTTCTTCATATATCTCACTTTTATCAAGTATCCCCTACTTTTTGAATATTATTTATTTGTCATCATTCCTTCTTGGAAAATAGAACATTCAAAAATATAGGAATCGGAAAGCACATCGACGTCGATAGAGAAACAGACCATCGGTGTTGGCATCGAATCGAATCTACGTATTAACCCTTTACCCAACGCAGACGATATCAAAATTTATTATTTTAAATATAATTTTTTCAAATTTTGCAAAACATTTCAACAAAACCATATCATGTGACCCCTCGTTGGAACGAGCTCGTCGAGCTCGTTCCAACGAGGGGTCACATGATATGGTTTTGTTGAAATTTTTTGAAAAATAATATTTTTTCAACATCTGAATTTGCATACTACGCGGGCGGGTGCGGCCGATTCGTTGGGTAAAGGGTTAACCCTTTCAAACCGATGTGCATACAATTGTGCGTGAAGAAAAAAATGACAGTGCACGAGCAGACGAAAAAAAGAGCAAAATATCTGAAGCGAGGCTCGGTAATAATTTAATCCAAAAGCTCGACACACCTGTTGGATTAAATTATTACAGAACGCCCCAACAAACCAGGATGGTTTCGCCCATTTCGCCGTTGGCAGTATTGACTTCACTGATACCTTCCAAGACGGAGGTGTTGAAGGGTTAAGCACCAGTAAATAGAAAATACTATTTATCACACAATCGCGATGACACAATTTATCACACAATCGCGATGTGATGCCTTTTGGCTACCGAGAGTTCCTGAATATACTTCATCATATGGTCATCTTCAAAGTGAAATCTTGAGACAGCAACGGACTCGTACAAACCAAAAACTCATCAACAAAGTGTTACATAAATTGAGAAGAAGCATTACTGACATTTGAAATACTTGGTATATACATTCAATATCGTAATAAATAGGTTTTCGATTTCGTTATGTCTGAACCAATATCATTTATCATCATTAGACACGAGATATTTGGCTTTTTCAGAACAATTAGATCTTGTTGTGATGCAAGTAATTTACTGGAATGTCAGACATTATGGGATGCAGATTACTCAACTTTGATCCGAAAGTTTTTATTGGCGAATGTAAGATTCACACAAATTCTATTTGAGTTGCCCTGCAGACCAACACTTTTGGCTTCTTGCTGTTTTTTATGCTCTGAAAAACAAACTTGTGTTACGCCATTGAAGAAGGTAAATCGATGATAGTAAGGGTGGGGACCGCCCACCTGTTGAACACCTGACAAGCATGACAAGTAGCAGAAGGGTACATAACCGGTACATGGAGCTCGAAACGTACAATATATAAAATAAAAAGGGAAAGGATTGCCACTTTCGAAATTAGGAAACTTACCCCAACTCACAACGAAAACATTTTTTGTGTTTCATAATAATTATATTTTTAAATGATTCCAGTTATTCTTTTATAAATATTAAGTTATCATCCTATACAACATTCAGTACAATATTTACATCTATCGTGGAGATTTTCATTGAAAAAATATCGAGATTTCTGGAAATGTCAAAAAGCGTTCCCGAAAATCACTTTGTTTTTGCATAATTCTAGAAATCCACTGAGAAGAGAGAGAGAATGCAATGGTTTTAGCACTCCGAAGGCGCTCAGGGACTGTGTGTGGCAAGCCCCTTTCGACTCTTAGCAATGACCGTATTTTAGATTTTACTTTCATGTCTGGGCGCGGCAAAGAGTTGAGGTACTCGGTTAGCGGCGTCTGTGTTTTGGTCTGTTCTTTTTATGAGGAGGTGCCTGGAATGGTGACATTTCCTTAGGTGACGTTGATGGTGACGTGCTGGAGTACTGGCTAGGTTGGTATGGCTTAGTCCAAGATACTGTTGGTGTTGCTGACGAGGTTGTCGATGGTGTGTGATCTGCTATCTTCCGAAGTTGGAGTTTCCTTGTTGTGCCATCTGGTATCGAGGTTATCAGGTAGACCTGGTGTAGTGCCTGCAGTTGTGATAACAGGGCTTTATCTTCGACTTCCTCTCCAAGGGACGCCTTCGTGGATTCCGCGCTGCCTACCTCCTGTGCGAGGCTTTGATCCGAAGAAGCTTGAGGAGAAACAGAGAGAGGTTAGGATGGATCGCCGCCCGAATCAACCTCCTGTACCAAAGACTGATCGCTCTCCCCCATATCTTCCTAGGATGAGGGTGGATATGGATCGGTCTCCTGTCAATCCGGTGTCCTCCGGTCCCGCGCTGGGGAGGGGGTACCTAGCTGGACGTGGATCGGACAGGGGTGTCAGATATAGACCTTTCGACGTCCTTTCTCTCCTCTTCCTCTTTCTTCTCTATTTTCTTCTCATCCAACAACTCCGTCATTCGGCGGGCATTACGCCGTCTGGCGGAGGGTCCCTTCTTTCTCTTCCTATTCTTCTGGGTGGTGGATATATTGCACCGGCGATCTCCATCCAGCTTTTTCGAGACTTGGATGGTGACCAGTGCGGAAGGTAACCCCCCCCCCCCCCCCCCCCACACTCACACACGAAATGTGCTGCATCTCTCCAAGGACGCCGGTTCTGTTTTTGTTTCAAAATCCACTGTATGGTCAACTGTTCCCTTGCAGCACCTGGATACTCCAGGTGTTAGCAAGGGAAGCCTTCACTCTGAGCAGTGTCTCTTGTAATACTAGTGGTAGCTCCATTGTACTGTTGCTCCTCGGAGTCCAAGGTGTGAATGACCTGACCATCCATTGAGAAATACCGTGTTTGAACTTTTATACTTATCGCAATAAACTTTGATCTAAGGCATATGATAGCAGGAGATGAGGAAGAACTCACGGGGGATTAAAGGCACTAAACACCCCAAAGAGAGAGAGGGGAGAGAGGGAGAGAGAGGGAGAGAGAGAGAGAGAGGGAGAGAGATATAGAGAGGGGGGGGGGGCATGGCGAAAAATAATTTTGTAATTAACTGTGACATATAGGTCAAGCTGGCCGGGTGCTCCGAGTTATTTTGTATTTTATTTGGTATTGTATGCACATGTCACGTAAATAAAGAATACATCTATCTATATCTATCTATCTTATTTAAACATTGGTTCAAATTGAATTCTGGGTGGGGGTGCTGGGGTGTAAGGACTTGTGTGGTAGATTCGTTTAAGAGTAATCTTCAGTCACTAAACTTTCTATTTTCTCTCCGTTCTCATCGTGCCTTTGTTCACGTGTGTGCATTGTCATAGTTTGAAGATCACGTGACCTTTAGTTCTCGATTGTTAAGACCTTTTATCATAAGTTGACGGTATACATGCTGAGAAGTCTGAAAGTTCGTCGACAGGCCAAGAGGCAGATAAATTAACATTGCAAATGGTTTAATATTGGTGAGAGTGACAATGTGTTGAATTGTATGTCTAGAAGATTTAAATAATGATAAACGAAGTCAGAAAGTTCAGCTAAAATATGTATAATGGATTTTGAAGTCTCTATATTTTTTCCTAACATTTAATTGAATATATTCTAGAATAGCTCCACACAGCAATTCAAACTGGTTTATCGAGAGTAGTATGACATGGCATTTAAAACGACATTTACTATTAAAGATCGAACATATGCTTTGTTTCGAGCTGGGGAAGGTTTCCTAATTTCGAGCTTTGGGGAAACCCTTTCTTTATTTAACTCTTTACCTAACACAAAAGGAAGACAACACTTGTAAACACAAAATTCTTGCTTGAATAACTAAATCTTTTAAATTTTTGCATCAAAGACATAGCTTATGACCCCTCATTGGAGCGAGCTCATTGAGCTTATTCCAATGAGGGGTCATAAGCTATGTTTCTGAAACAAAAGATGAAAAAATAAAGAAAATTGAATGGTGATTTGTTTGTGAATAGCGTTGGCCGGTTTTGGCCGCTACGTTGGCTAAAGGGTTAATGTGTTCAATATTTATTACATTATATGTTATTAACGGGCAAACCAGTCCCAGGCCCGGAAGCCCACCCGCGCGACGGCACATAAGTTTTCGGCTGATGGGGTAGATCCTTGAGGGATAGATGGAATATACCCTCTCCTACATCTTGTCGGTGGTCAGTCTGTACATTCAACATTCCCACCGGGAAGTAGTTTTCCTCATCTTGAGAAAAGGTCAAAAGTTTCCGCCCAAGAAGTTTTTTGCCATGTCCTGAAAAGATCAAAAACGTCAGCCAATGAACGTATTTACTTAAGCGCTGGTATTAATAACATGTATTTTATATTTTAAGATGATGGGATAACGTATTTGTAGATATGGTACAGTTTATTGACAATCATTGTTTGTTTAATGAGATTTAATGGCACTTTCAGTTCCCAAGGACATCTCGTGTCGAACAGTTTTACAGCTGTAGAAAGTAAGAGTAGACTGCAGCGATGAATTCCGAAATTAAGAAGTAGAGGAACTGTGGCTTATCATTCAGCAATCATCGACGATTTGTCGGGGGCTTTCCCAGGAAAATTTGAAATTTTCTACTGAAGAATCTCATTCTCGTTGATTTTTCGCAGTGGATTTCATTACTCTGATAGCCAGATAATCAGGACGATGCCCCCTCCCTCCTCTTTATGAGAAGACGTGGAAATGTTGCTCTGATGAGACATGTTTTAGTTTCAAACCAAAACAAATTCGCGTATAACTTACCAAGGACGCCACGTTCGCGACGTCACTTTCTGTATTTGTATTCACCCTATGGATATGTATGTTATATAGTTTGGAAAGTGAGTAACTTACCGATAACTAAAATGGGTTTAAAGCAGCCAGCAAGACGAACGAGTGCTCGCTGTGTACACAGCGAGCACTCATACGTCTTCCTAGCTGCACAGTGTGTTCGTTATTCATCAAGATCAAGAATTCCATGTCTTACAATAGTGGCGGAATGGTGTCATCCTCCGAGTTTCATGCGCTCCCCCAACAAAGCATCAATGGTAGATTGACTAACTTTGGGATACTTCAACTTACAAACCCGTTTGAGACAAAGTTAGTAATATTTGAAGGCAAGCGCATCAATAATTTGCTGTACGCCTCAACACACTTCATACACTACTGTGCTTCAATTTGGGTAATTGTAGGTAAGTTCCAAAATACACAAGGCAAACGACAGGAATAAGGATTAAACCAACGCACGTGCGACTTGAAGCTCAATGCGATGACGAATAAATGATAACTCTCCATTGTACTGGAAGCTTCCGGTTATAGTGGAGTCTAATTACCGTAATTATGGTTCCATCACGCTAATTGTGTCGGAGTAACAAATGTCAGAAAATTGCACTAGCTTTTTCTTCATTGGTAATACCAGCCTACGACAAAGAGTCTGATATTACCAATAGAGCCTGCTGGGTATCACCAATGAATGTTTGTTAGATGTTGGTATACTCTATATATAAATGCGAAAGTGTCTCTCTTTCTTTCTCTTTGTGTCTGCCTTTTGTTATACCCGATTCCGCTATTGATGAGATATGGTGCCCAACTATTCCACTCGTAGGTAATTTCATTCAGTGAGTAGCATGGGGTGAGTTTAGATCTCCCCAATCACGCCTTCGCGGAATGGAGCAGAATTTGTTTCTTTTCGATCGTTGGTTATTTTGGTTTACGCGGACATTAACGGGATCAGTATACTCTTCATTTTCACACGACCGATAACATACTATTATAATTATGTTTACGCCTCACAGGGAACATATTGGTTACACCTCACAGATAACATACTTTCCAATTTAAGCCTCTCCTATGACATACTCTCATGTTTACACCCCACAGATAACATACACTTCAATTTACTCCCCACCGCTAACATACTCTTCTGGTTGCGCCCCACCGATAAAATATTCTTCTGTTTACGCTCCACGGATAACTGACTTATCACTTTATAACATACTCTTCTGTTTACGCCCCACTGATAACGTACTCTTTTGTTTAAGTCCCACCGATAACATACTCTTCAATCTATGTTCCATTTTTATACCATGATTACCTATTCTACTATATATGAAAAGCCTATGACATACATTTTAGCTTTACACACCAACCGTGGTGAACACGCCAGCAATGGGATTTCAATAGTAAAAATTTACACCTATAGTAGAACTACATCCCCGTTGACCTTTGGTGACGTCGACCTGAATGCAAACTTGTCTAAATTTATCGCACTTCGCCTCGCGAAGAGTGAAATGGAAGGGGTAATTATTTATTTCGTTTTTAAATGGGTTTACCTCATAAGATGCCAAAAATTAACAAACATGCATTTTCTCATGTTAATAATGCATGCATAACTCGAAATAATATGTTATTATGTTATTAAAACGAAAAAGACTCAGTTTCTTTTTTTTATTTCGTTTCGGCGATAAAATTGACAGCGGAAGTACCGCCTACCGATGCTGGTGTAAACAAAAACAGATTCGCTCGTATGTACGTCTGGTGCTCAGTGAAATCGAGACAAAATTATAGCGACTCTTAATAATCTGACGATCATGGTATAAATAACATATACCCAAAGTAGCTTGGTGTACCAAATGTTCACCACTTGTGGTGAAGTGGTGTTAACCGCGCGCCGAAGGCTCGCGGTTAACACCATTTCACCACTCGTGGTGAACATTTGGCACACCAAGCTACTATGGGTATATTCTATATATAACATACTCCCCTCATTATGCCCCATCCATAATATACCCTTGTGTTTACGCCCACAGATAACACACTCTTCTATTTACGTCCCATCGATAACATACTCTTCTATTTACGCCCCGCTGATAGCATACTCTTCCGTTTACGCCCCATTGGTAACATAAACTTCTGTTTACGCCCACCAATAACACAGTCCTAGTTTACGCCCCACCGATAACATACTCTTAAATTTACGTCTCGCCGATAACATTCTCTTCTGTCTTGGCCCAACCGATAACATACTATTCCGTTTACACCTGTCGCAGCATTACGGGGTTAAATTGATGTTCGAAGTGATGGAGGAAAATTTATGTTCTTATCAGTGCTCAGCTGACAGCCAGTGACTGTCGTCTGAACCCCAGTTCGAACGCAAACCTTGCCACCTTATCAATGACCTGTCGCCTTGGGACTCTTAGGATTCCTGAAGGTGCCTGTGACTTACAACGCCAAAGGGTGATCAACGATAATTCACTAAAAAGATTATTTATTTACATGTACGAAGAAATAAAATATGAAACAAATTACTCACAAAATTATCCATAAGAATACACTAATTACACGGATAAAAGTTTATTCGTTAGGGCCCTCGACGTCTCCCACAGCTAGCTGTGACCGCTGGATCAACCTCACTTCATCTTCATTTTCTCACGGTTTGTGATACATACAAAGTGTCTATTCACTTCTCGTTGCTTCCTCCTCGCAGGGTTACCTCACAGTCATCCGGGCTGAACACATATAATGTTCTGCTTGTGTGACTCTATCAGCGTTCTCACAGTTCAATCACAATTCAATCGGCGTCTACCACAGTTCACGGTCACTTTGCGCCTTGCCTGGCTTTTACGGGTTAAGTTATTCTTCGCCTTCAGATATATACTTAACAAAGCTTACATAATAATATTCTGCAAAGTGTTCTCAACATCACCAATTCTCGCACCGCCTAAAACTATTTTAACTCGCGAGCTATTCAAGCGCCTACTCAAGCTCTTAATATGGTTTCTAGAACTCAGCGTTACAGCTTTTACTTCTTTGGCTACTATGCCACTTCGGTTTGCAACCGTTAACAAACTACTATCGGTTCCTTACAACCCTCACAGGGTTACGACAATACGCTTACTTTCAATTGCGGTGCCTATGACCCTCGACGGCCAAGGCTAAACATGCCCTCATGCCAACTGCCCCTCAGAATTCTGCTTCACTCTTCATATAGTCGGAATGCAAAGTTTAAACATTATTTATTCTGATTTAACGAGTGCTTTGTAATTCGATATGGATTGAGATATAATTGCGAATTTTGTTTGAGGTAAACTCTTTTGACATTTCAGAGACAGGATAGATGCGTAATATAGGTGTGTGTCCAGAACATGTTTGATGCACTGGTTTCCAACAATTCGATTTTAACTCAGAACGGATTAGGGGTGTATTTTAGCTTTACTTCGAGAAAAAATCATTGGAAAAAAATAGTGACGAATCTAGGAAGGGAATTGTCTGCCCCAGTCGCCTCCGTGGACTGAAGGCAGGGAGGACAGCTGCCCCTTCTGTCTCCGTGTTTCCGGCGACTCTGGTCATCAACGATCATTTCAGAAATTTAACCTCACATCATATCAGATGACGGCAGTGGCGTCGCTAAGGGTGTTTTTCTTAATAACAATTTTCCAGTCGGTAAATTTCCTTTGAATTGCATCCTCAGATATCGATTCGATCTTGCTACAGTCCGGCCGCCGTGGACTGCTCATTTTCCACGGGTGTGCGGATATTTCCACAAACGCAATAATATTAGATTGCAAACACAAATTACAAGAATAATCAACAAAAATTAAATTAATGAAGCACCGGGTACAACCTGGATTGTATTCTTATATATTTTATTAAGGTTTAACGACACTTTAACAGCCAAGGTCATATCGCGTCGGTGACAATTTAACGGATGGAGGAAGCCGGGGTACCCGGAGAGAACCACAGAGCAACGACGCGCAACTGCCAGCTCACCAACATCGTGACTCCGCACTGCAGCACAGGCAGGGTTAGATTGGTTGAAGGGATGCGCACCATCGACGTGCAGTACGCCTTAGTACACGGCGGCATCGTGCCCCCATGTGGACAATCGGGATTAAGTGCCTTGCCCAAGGACACAACGCGGGAGTCCAAATCGATAGCTCAGACGGTTACCCATCCATGGACAAATCGGGCTTGACGTTGCGTAACTTCGGTGATCTAATGAGAATCGGTTACCGCAACGCCACCGCGCCCCCAAATTTTATTCTTGAACTAATTCCGTGAACTACAAGTGTATTTTGTTTATAAACAAATACATTTCCAAGAAGTCTTGAGATTCTTGACTAAAACCGCGGCAGATTAGTATTCCAATTTCGGCGACGGCATGCCTTGAGGCAGGGTCCTTCGAATATTCGAGATTCGATTCGATATCGATACCATACGTATGCTTCTTGATCGATCCCGAATCAGTCTCAGGATTCGATTTTTTCGAATCTATCGTACTAACTTCAATTTGTTACATTTCCAACAAAAATAGGATAAAACTATCATTAGAAAATTCATTCATGTAGGCTCAATTCTTATTTATTTGAGTAATTGACAATGTTTAATTGTTAGGTAAGGTGTGAATTTGGCCCGGCACATTATGCATAGTTTTGGTTTTTGAAGGCTTAACTTGTTACTATTCACGTTCTTAAGAACGTGAATAGTAACAAGTTAAGCCTTCAAAAACTAAAACTATGGACAATAGGCCTAGCTGTTTCAGCGACGCTGCTACAGAGAATATTTAGTTATTGGTGTTTAAGGTGTTCACTCCGTCGCGTAAGGGTCATCACAGTGTTCCGTAACTTCCGTTTGATGCAATATGAAATAACTTGTCCTTTAAGATTCGATTCGGGATTCGATTCGATGTCGATATCAGAGACACGATTCGATTCGAGATTCGATTCGGAAAGAAATTTGTGATTCGCAGATCCCTACCTTGAGGACGAAGTTGGAATATTTTATGAGTCGGAAACAGGGACAAGAGGTTTCCGATTGGGGCCATGAAGGGTAATGAATTTCTAACTAGGAGAGGGGCCGGGGGGCGGGGGGAGTTCAAAATATTTGAAAATGAAGCCATGAAAGGGGGCATAAAATTGATTCTAGTAATTGAAATATGCCAAACACATTTATGATAGAATTATCAGGATATTATTATTTGGTATTATTCTGGAAATTGAATGTGTGCTAAACAAATGCTCAAGCTGAGAACTTTGAGGAATCCACACAGTGGGACTATCAGGTATTGTTGGAATAATATTGCATAACAATTACTTGTTTGAACTAGTTTAGAGTTGTTCACTCATAAGGAATACACATTCATCTGTGTAACTGTTATTGGTAGTGAACCTGTACTAGTAAAAAGATTGATCGAGATTTGGTTTTGTTTAAACAATAATTGCATTGTTAATGTAGTTATACGTTTTGGGTCGAAATACTCAATTCCCATTGGTCAGCTGGATGAAAACGTCATGACCAAATGTAATTCATTTTCCAATGAATACATTTGGTCGAACTTTGACCCGCATTTACGGTAGAGCGCAGTTGACAGAATGTAATTCGGGCGGTGTTTGGGCGGGTTTTTAACTTTTAGCGCCTCTCGTAGTGATCAGTGATTATAGTTTATTGATATGTTAAAAAAATTGTTTTGAACATTCCAAGTTTCGTTGCGAAAGACGGCAATTTGACAAATTTTGGGTCAATGCCGAAAACCGGCGCTCACCTCAGGGTTGTGGGCTTTGTCTTTTGTGTGAGGGTGGTTTTCGCCTCGTTCGTTCGTACATGTTTTATTTAGTCTTTCCGCTTTGTTGTTTGGTAAAATATGTAATTATAAGTAATGAATGCAATTTTTATAATCTTTATTGGAGTATGAACGTGTGGGAATGGGTACAAATTGTATGAATCCCGTCGGGATTCATACATAATTTGTCCCGATTCCCACACGTTCATACTCCAGTAAAGATTATAAAATACTCCAATAAAGATTAAAAAAATTGCATTCAATTCTTAAATATTTATTTGTGAAAAGAAGTATAAATACAAAAACAATGGTGCAATGAGTAACATGAACAATAATGTCATACAGGCTAGACACATTGATGGAATTCGGCAGCAAGCATTATTGCTTTTGTAAGCCGTCTCCGGGTCACTTTTTGCAATCTTTGATAGTCAAGATGAGGGAGTTGATATATGTATATTTGATAATTATAATTTATAGTTTCATTCTACAATAGATTCGAACGATTTCAACTTCCGAGGCGTTGTTGGCCAAAGAAGATCAAATCAACAGGAAGATTGTTAATTGAAGGAATTGAGGGGAAGGGATGCCCAGGAGAAATTGATAGCGACTTAGTCACATGTAAAGTGAATATTTTACTTGCCACCAGCAGAGCCGTGCTGAATGTAAATTGAGTATGCACCACATTCTGATGGGTAGTGAGTTGATGACACGTGCTTCTTGTGTGAATGGCAAAGCCCAAATAGTTACACACGACTCATATATCGAACACATGTGGGGAACAAGCTACCAAGCCCAGAGTTCACCGTGTGAGCCGATTACATCTACAAAGTATACATGTTGTTTTGTGTTTTAAATTACGTAATATAGGAATTTGAGGTTCTGTGAAAATTGGAGCATTAAACCTGATTGCCACTATGTGTATCACACAACCAATGTGAGGTACTATTAATAACAAAACTCAATCTCAAGTGGAAATTTCAATGGAAAAGTGCAAAACTGAACTTGGGACTGACAAATACTTTTTTCAATCATCAGAAGTTAAACACAAAATTGAAGTAACAAAAATAGAACCAAGAAGATAAAAACATCTCAAATTAAGTGTTTCAACTAGCTAATTGTTCACAAATTGACAATAATTTAAGGCTGTAGACAATGCTGAATAAAAATGGCAGACTCTCAGCCCAAGAGACGTTCACTCAATGGCAATAGGATAGCTAACTTCGATTTTGTCAAGTTGAACTTATTGAACACCCTTGTTTAAGCTACACAATATTTTCACACTATTGTCACGAATTTACCAAATCAGTTGAGGCCGAATAAAAACTAAATTTAAATGACAAAAGCTACTCATATTTTCAATTGCTGACAGAATGGCGATGCGACAAAAAAATTATAAATGTGGATCAGGGGAAAGCACAATCTCTTGAATGTATTTGTAACAACGAAGGTTCGAATGAAATTTTCAGACCAAATTGATACAAATATATGATTTAACGACATATGGTTTGTATTGGATTTTGCGCAAAATTTATTGACATATATACCAGTCTATTATTACGTATTTATAATTTAGCTTCGCTGCACGCACGGCTGAATTGCCCAGATTTTCCCACAAACAGGATGAATCGGGCCCCACGAAATCGGGTGAATTACCGCGCACACAGCCGGGTTTCTCTGCCCAAAGTATTTATGCTATCAACATGAGCAATCAGCTACGATTTGAGACACGACAGATCATAACTGATCATAACACGTTGTGACGCCAGAACACTACCGACAAAATTGGGAGAGTCGCCTCACAAACAGCCGGATTTTTAGTCTGGTCACTTTTCAAGCGCTTTGCCGTGGACACGAGCAGAATTTTCCTGATGAAATCAGACACTTTTTTCTTCTTCATTAAAACTTAGCCGAGGAACTCGGTCCGATTTTTCACCGCACACGCAGTCAATTCCCTACGATTTATCCTGCTCATGGAAAAATCGGGGGAAATCAGCTGTGTCTGTGGGGAAGCTTATTTGACAATTATAACTCATATACAAATACAAATGGGTGCAAAATAGAGCAACTGGTACACAACAGCTTGATTTTAACTGGGGTGCCAATATTGATGGAGTGTTATCAGCCAAATTCACAGTTTCATTCACCGAAAATAGAAGTGTTGATCAGTCTGTTTTGGACTCGTAATTTAATTTTTTTATTGTGTGTGTTAGGGACAGGCTGTCAGCTATAACTTGCGTTTCTGCCAATTATTACCACTTTATAGGGCTTTCCCTAGTACATTAACAAAATTTAACAGAGCATTACAAGGATGTAACGCTCAACTTAAAAAGTCACATGATGTGCTGGGCCGTTAATGAGGTAAGCATCTCAGTAACAGCCCGACACGTCAAATCACTTTTGTTCCTCGCTGTCGTACACTCTAAAATGGAAACAATTTCCAGAAATGGTTTCACATACCCAACAATATTGATTAAAATAATATCTTACGCGAAAATTATCTCCCTTGAGATTACTGAACTTGCGAGACGAAATCCAATTAAGAAGGCAGTGAGTGTGGGTGGTGAGGTGTGAAATTTCCGAGACTTGATGTGCGTGGATGAATGACAATGGGGTGTGAAATAGCGACACCAATTAAAGCAATTCCTATGTAATTTCTCATCCATCTCTGCGTTATTGTACAGTCGAGAATGTGTTTTCATAGCAATTTGAAAGTTTTAATTCATCAGAGGAAAAAAATTGAAAAACCACATCTGACAGACTTTTAGATTATTAAAAAGAACAGTGTCTGTATTGTATGCAACGATGCGCACACTGTTGATACAATGACTACGAAAAAAGTTATAGATCACCAAAAGGGTCTGAAAAGGCAGTTTTCTATTTTTTTTAAATGGGTTTCTACTGGGAACAATAGTCCAATGTTCAAATTGATTGGGAAAAAAGTGTAACAACATAGCTTTTATTTGCTTATACTACATCACAGAAAAGAACTGTAGTTCGTGAAATGATGCGCACATCGATGATAAAAATACACGAATAAAAAAAAAATAATTTTTTTATGAGAAGTTCCCATCTCTCTGTGTTAAATGCCTGAACAGCTTTACCAAATTAAGGGGAGGTAATGTTATAGGGAAGCGCATCAAGGGAAACATTTTCTTGGCCATGCTAGTAAACAATGTGATTTTTATTTAAATTATTAAATATGTAAAATGTCCAGCAAAGTTAGTCCCATAAGAACAAACAGCTGCATATAGTAAGTAAGTCTGCAGACATATTAAGCCTTTATTCCTGACTTAAAAGCGGAAAATATCGGGTCTGTTTTTAAGTTTTCTTACTTCATTGCAATTGAAAGAGTTCCAGTGCCCATGACGTGATAATCATCTGACACCAGTTTGTTTGAGAACAGACGATAATATCATCTGCCAAAATTGAAAACGTTAAAAATGTCTCAATCGAGCGAATTGAATGAAGACCAATTGGTTGTTTGTAGTCCAAATATGGCCTGGAAGTCCTAAATATAATTTTTGGGTTTGGTACGTCCTTCCAAAGGACGTACCAAACCCAAAAATTATATTACGGACTTCCAGGCCATGTTTGGACTAGGCTGTTGGTAGCTGCCATGTAAGGTACAGAGTCAAAACTTTCCCAGAATCGCAGCGGTAATAATAGTAATAAAACGACTTTGTCAGGCCTTGTGGTTTATTAACGGCCCAACAGGTGTGCATAACAGCCCTTCAGCTTATTAACGGCCCTCGACTTCGTCTTGGGTCTTTTATAAGCTGTCGGGCTGTTATTCACACATGTTCGGCCGTTAATAAACCACAATGCACCCCAAAGTCATGTTGTTGTCATAATGGTGATCCGGCAACTTGCGTTTCTGCTAAATTGTGATCTGGCTGTCAATTTCACTGGGGAGTACAACCTGTTTTTTGTCTATTTTGGAATAGCTGACAGAATCACACACCTGGTTAGCTGGCATCACGATCTAAGCAATTAGTATTGGAATCACTGGCTGTTGATTGGCACTGAGCGTAATCTCATAATTTGATGCAAAATAAATTATGAAGTCGGGCTCGGATGTACTTACTTTATCTGGACAGGAATGATCAATTATCGTTGTTTTATCATTTTATAACTGTGAATGATGGAATTAACTCAGAAAAACAAATGTCACGAATAAGAAACAGCAAGGAAGGACTGCTGAACTTTCAAATTACAATGAAGATAATAAAGCTCAAATGACTTTTTGTTTGGGTGTGTTGTAGAAGAAAATCACCCGAAAAACGACAGAAAATTAACTCTGCAATTTCCTTCATCTCGAGCTTTATTTTTCCCCTTTATTTTGAGAGTTATACTTTCACAATACATTGAACGAGAGTTATTGAGTTTATGACATCATTTTATGTGGCAAAGTGGTATATAAAGTGGAGTATCAGGAAAAAAAAGATATGCCTGGTTACTATACAAACTCCTCATTCCATTATTACCCCCCGGAACATTAATACAGAAGCTACTTTATGTATACTACATGTAATATGTTTTGTAACAAAAACAGTTGCAGTAAATAATGACCAGTCTCTGCAATCTGTATTAAATAAATTGTTCTGATACCATTAAATAACGAAGATATTTATGCATTTTCCACAGACAACATTCTGTGACTTACGTAGCATTTTCATGTTTTGGGATTTAATTCATTTTTTAGATCTGCGACTTAATATTTCACTTCGTAACAGTCATACCCACGCAAAAATACCTCCAAGACGGAAGCAGCTTTTCTACACACATACAATTGTCCGTAGACTGTGTTATATTGATTTGTTATATGGAATGAAAAGCCTTGGAGTCCGTATTATATTTCCAGTAATCCAAAAGCTTATCACATGATATCTGGAAAAACGAGGAAACGATTATATTGTATATTACGAATACAATGTATTTTGTCCATTGTTAACAAATCGTAACTGATATTCTTTTAGTAATATTATAGAAGGGTTGTCTGAGTTCTGATAGTTTACTCCATGGAGGAACAAATCGATCAGATAAGACGAAATTTCAGATATTATTAGAATCTCTTTCACTGTCACGACATGACCCCTGAACCACACAGACGCCTCCCCAAGGGCGCCGGGGGCAACCGAGGGCAAGGGGGAGAGGCAGAGATATCAAAAAGGGGCACCCGACTCTGTGTACGAGTTAAGATCGGGAGTTTACAACGTATCGTTAATTGTAATGTGCCACTCAATAGTATCGACATTTTACATATATCGTTCCTTGGGAGCAATAAAGTGTCATCTGCAGTGTTAAAGCATTGCAGATGACATCCTATGTTATCCTATGTACGATATAAAACTTTCGAAATCACCCGCCGATTATATACTTCTTTCTTTGGTGATTATCTTCAAAACTCCGTTACAATACCTAACCTCTCCCTACCAAATGGCATCGGAACACGTAAAATATATCATAACCGGATACTCGAGAGTTTCTCAGTTGCAGTTTTCGGAAAGTACAATTAAAATTAGAGGTCCTTCCATGAAATGCGCACGAATAGCACGTCGATCTGCGCGTTAATCTACGCGTTATGACCATAGTAAGTCCATCAAATTCTGCACATATGGCATGTGCACAAGCAATGTTTCAGCCAATGGACCTCCGGGTAACCCGGAGGTCCATTGGCAGAAACATTGCCTGCGTTTGCTGTGAAGAACCAGGGGAACCTGCCGTGCTTTGGATACCATTCGATATGGCAACTGCGCGCAATTCCTACGCGCCATTAAGCATATTTAAGCGCATAGTTCGTGACAGGACTTCTAGTTTTAACTGTAAAGTCAACAACTGCTGCTACTACCACCTCTGCTATTTATTATATTTATTTATTGGAGTTTAAGGTCACATATTTTTGCACAATGGCTAATCATGAGCCTGACAGTTTTACGGGTGGGGGAAGCCGGAGTACCCAGAGAGAACCACCGAGCAACGGCGAGCAACTGTCAGCTCCCCAACATACAAACTCCACACAAGCAGGGTTAGCACCATCGACGTGCAGTACGCCTTAGTACACAACGTCACCGTGTCCCCACATGGGCAATGGGGGTGAAGTGTCTTGCCCAAGGACACAACGCGGTTGCCGCAGGTGGGATTCGAACCGAACCGATGACCTCTCGGCTTGACCACCTCTGCTACTATCACCACTGCTATAACTTCTTTGTTTATGTTTATTGATATTTAAAGTCACTTTTACCAGCTATGGTTATATTGGGCCGGCAAAGCAAGTATAAAGGCAGGCTTAGCTACTGGTGTATGCTCATGTTTGCCACTTACAGTAACCATATTCCAAGCGTTGGTCACTAGTCTTTCCTGATAACCAAGTAATGCAGAACATGTTTACCAGAGTAATCAAGCGCTGCTCCAGTTTCCAGGGCTGTGCTGCAACCACCACATCCACCACTATTGCTGTTGCTAGTGTTGCTGCTACATTCGTTACTACAGTACGGCCGCCGTGGACTGGTGACTTTCCAAGGGTGTGCAATATTCCCACGAACGCAATAATATTAGATTATAGGAATAATCTATAGGAATAATCATCAAACATTTAATTAATGAAGCATCGGGTACAACTCGGTGCTTCATTAATTAAAATTTTGCAGCTGATGATCTTTTTAACCTGGTAAAGGGTACTAAAGGCATGCGTGGACATCACCACCAATGCGTGGATTACAACCAGTCCACGGCGACTGTACTGTTTTGCTGATACAAGTACAGCATTACGTTCACTACTACCGAAACAATCACCATCACTAGAAATGCAGCTGCTTCTGCTACTACTTGTTCTGCCGATATAACACCTGCTTCCACCGTTTCTTACGATGGTACTCCGAGATCCGTTAGCGTTGTCTGTCAGTAAACCTTCTTACCAGATGTCACATGAACAGTCAGTCATACAAATTGTAGGTCTGAGGTGCCCAATTCGGATTGTCTGGGGCCCAGCATGACCAATTTTGATGGGCAGCTGCAGTACGTGTTAATTAAATAACAAGTTTAGACATGTCTGCTACAGGTGTATTTTATTTATAAACAAATAAGTTTCCCAGAAGTCTTAATATTCCAACTGTATCATCAAGGCATGCATTCGACGAAGGTATGTCTCGAGGACACAGTTGGTATATTTCATGAGTCGCGAATTGAGACATTACAGTGGGGATAAATCAGTTTTATACTATACTATACTATACTATACTATACTATACTATACTATACTATACTATACTATACTATACTATACTTATACTATACTATACTATACTATACTATACTATACTGTACTGTACTGTACTGTACTGTACTATACTATACTATACTATACTATACTATACTATACTATACTATACTGTACTGTACTGTACTGTACTATACTATACTATACTATACTATACTATACTATACTATACTATACTATACTATACTATACTATACTATACTATACTATAGGGAGCGAGGTGGCTCAGTAGGTAGAGGTGCAGGCTGCAAGCCGAGAGGTCCTCGGTTCGAATCTCACTTGCGGCAACCGCGTTGTGTCCTTGGGCAAGACACGTCATCTCCATTGCCCGCGTGGGGGGGGGGGGGGGAGGGGGCACGATGACGCCGTGTACTAAGGCGTACTGCACGTCGATGGTACGCATGTCTTCAACCAATCTAACCCTGCTTGTGCTGCAGTGCGGAGTTACGATGTTGGGGAGCTGGCAGCTGTTCGTCGTTGCCCGGTGGTTCTCTCCGGGTACTCCGGCTTCCTCCACCCGTAAAACTGTCACGGTCATGATTAGCCATTGTGCATAAATATGTGACCTTAAACATCAATAAATAAATAAATAATACTATGCTATACTATACTATACTATATTGTATTATATTATACCATGCCATACCATACTACTATATTATTTATTTGTTTATTTATTTCTTGGTGTCTAAGGTCACATATTTCTGAACAATAGCTAATAGGACAGTTGTACGGGTGGAGGAAACCGGAGTACCCGGAGAGAACCAACGAGCAACGGTAAAAAACTAACTCCACACAAGCAGGGTTAGGATTGGTTGAAGACTAGTGAACCACTGACGTGCAGTACGGCACGTGGGCAATGGGGGTGAAGTGTCTTGCCCAAGAACACAACGCGGTTGCCGCGGATGGGATTCGAATCGAGGACCTCTTTGCTTGCAGCCTGCACCTCTACCCACTGAGCCACCACACCCCACTACTATACTATACTATACTATACTATACTATACTATACTATACTATACTATACTATACTATACTATACTATACTGTACTGTACTGTACTGTACTATACTATACTATACTATACTATACTATACTATACTATACTATACTGTACTGTACTATACTATACTATACTATACTATACTATACTATACTATACTATACTATACTATACTATACTATACTATACTGTACTGTACTGTACTGTACTGTACTGTACTATACTGTACTGTACTATACTATACTATACTATACTATACTATACTATACTATACTGTACTGTACTGTACTATACTATACTATACTATACTATACTATACTATACTATACTATACTATACTATACTATACTATACTATACTATACTATACTATCGACGGGAGTTGATCCCGGGTCTACGACACGCAATCGCCTGGCCATAAATGCTCTCCCACCATACTAAATGAGCCAACGACAACCCCTGAGTTGTCGTTGGCTCAATTGGTATGTTGGCAGAGCATTTGATCAAATATTTTATAACATTTCTTTTAAAATGGTATCAAATACGTTTTGTTAAAATTAGTTTTTAATGGTTTCATTTTTATTAAAATTTTCACTTTTTATCCCGGCACATCACCTTTTCAGTTTGTTAGAAAAGGCTGAGGGGGGTAACTTCAAAGTCCTAAACATGTACTAAATCCTTTTGAGAAAATTTGGACGAGTATAGATTTGATTAAAGCAAAAATTAATTTTTTTTGTTCTATAAACATATTTGGGATATGTTATTGTTTTAATGGTTCTATTTAACTTTGAAAAGTGGTCTTTTTCTCTATATTTATGACCTTGATACAGATCATGGAGTACGTGAAGAGTGTATTATCACTAAATCACCCGCAGAGAGGAGATTCCACCTAAGAAATAATTGCAAATTTGTTGCAAAGCATAACCAGCAACAGCAAAGTTTCAGCCAATGGACCTCCGGGTTTAACCCGGAGGTCCATTGGCTGAAACATTGTTTGTGTTTTTTTGCCCATATGTACAAAATTTGAAAGTTATAGTTTGGGTGATGAATCCACTCCGCGGGTGATTTAGTTACAATCCACTCTCTACGTACTGTACCTCTCCCCCTTGCAGACAATTACAATTAAAATATGACCGCATGGCTTTGGTCCGTGAAAAATGATGGGAGATAACTTGAAATTCTCGTCCTTCCTGCAGGAGTAGAAATAGTTCAATATGGATATGCTTTACAATACACTGGATGAGAGTTAGTGTATTTATAACATCATTTTATGGGGTAAAGGGTTATGTAAAGTCGAGTATCAGGACAGAAAAAAGATACGCCTGGCTAAGGTACAAGCTCTTCATTCCATTAGTACTCTCCGGTAATAATGAATATTATAACATTCGAACGTTTCCTGCGATTTTCTATCGATCCATATTACCCGAAGTTTTGTGATTTATGAATAAAACCCGAAACTAGTAGTTTAAGATAGAGGCGATAGTAATTTTTCAAAAACACGCGAATGAATTTCCGATGATGACCACGGCCTCACAGGTACAAAGGAACTGATTAGTGAAGGAAGACAAATTTTGTATAACTAATTGTGGGTGGGTGTGGGGGGAGGGGGGGGGGGGGTGTTATGTAATGAGAAATGATTCCCAAACTCAGGTACTATAGACCGAGCGAACAACAAAGAAATGGTTCTTTTTATTTTTTATTTGGGTGATGTCATTTCGAACGAATGGCGTCGGGAGAGAAATTTCGGGCTCACCACATACCAAGTGTGTCAAATAACTGCACGGTGTTCTTTACAACTGAAGGTATCACATAACAACATTTCTTTACCTTAGAATCAGAAATTAATATAGCGTTTTATCGTTCTATAATTAAAAAAAACCCAAAACTCTGGAACAGATAATATTCTGTCGAAACGCTAATCCACTGGATAAATTTACAGTGTTTTGTATAATGCCAGAACACAACGAGGTGGGGTATGGAGGACTGGAACCAACGACCTGAGGTGGGGTTTATCCTGTATTTCACGACTGTTGAATGAACTTTGTAGGAAACGTTCTTTTCCTCCTTTTGTGTTTGCAGCTCAGACCAGCGCTTGACATTGATTCTGGGAAAATCTCACGAACACCATTCTAAGACCCAGGATTAGGTAGTCGTACAATAGTGTTTTGTGGGGTAGGGTGCCCTCAGCACAGCCCATTATATCCCGACCCTAATACTGCTTTGAGGGAGGGTGGGGGTTGGGGCGGAAGAGGGGGTGGGGATTGAGGGAATGCACATAATAGCATCAAATTCCAACCTGTTTGAAACCAAATGCCTGTACTGTCTACCGTCTGGAGTAGCCTGCCGTGACAGTGCACACACCCCACACGCCCTGGGCGTCGCAAAGATGGCACGATGAAGGTGGTATAACCCGTATTTGTCTGGAGTGTGGTGGCTCGGGTCCCAGTTCATAAAATATTCACACGACATTATGAAGACATATGTATCAGAGTTTCGTCTGCCATCTTTGGGAAAGGATCCCGGGCCCTTGCAAATGGGAAAATCCGCATCATGAAGGCTCCAATTGGGAATTTATTTGGGAGAAGAAACACTCAAAGAATAAGAAATGTTACTTTTAAATTGAACTGAGAACATTTACACAGAAGTTACTACATGTATACTACATGTAGTGTTTTATTTAAAAAAAGCTGCAGTACGGCTGCACGGTATATCGATAAACCGAGATATAATGGTATTCAAACCAATATCGGTTGAATACCGGCATAATTACAAAAATATCGGTTTATCGTCATTATTTATTTACCCACAATTTAATTTTCAAGATGTCTTGAGTTTTTTAACTGTAGACCGGAATGAATAATATTATCCCTTTATCCAAGGAATCGTCTGCTTGTGCCCTCGAATATACAAATTCAGCAGTTGAGAAAATAATTTTCAGAAATTGCAACAAAACTATATCATGTGATCCCTCATTGGAACGAGCTCGTTGAGGTCGTTCCAATGAGGGTCACATGATATAGTTTTGTTGAAATCTTTGGGGAAAATCCGATAAATTAATTTTGAAAATTTTAAATTTTGATATCGTCTGCGTTGGGTAAAGGTTTTTCGAACCGCATCATCAAGGCATGCTAATTCGTTCCAACTGTGATGCCTCGAGTCTCGATTGTGGTACTTGTGTTCATATATCTGAACAGTTTTCGATATACCGGTGTACCGCGATATTTTTTTGAATACCGATACCGGTATTCAGTTTTGAATATCGTGCAGCCATAAGCTGCAGTAAATAATGATCAGTCTCTGTTATCTGTATTAAATAAATTGCTCTTATACTATTAAATAGTGAAGATATATATGCATTTTGCACAGTCCACATTCTGTGGCTTTGCTGTTGTGTCTAAGTAAGTCTTATCTGCCTACATAGGAAGCCAAGACTTGCCAAGAAACAACTGACAAGGTTCGTGGGATGTAACTTGCAAATGTATTGTGTTGTAGTAAAAAGTGATGAAAGGCAAAATTATACCTTCAAGATTTAAAGCAGGATTACATTTTTAACTGAATATGGACTGAGATTGGGAAAATTTGGCGCTGAATTTGGAAAACTCCTGCCAAAATGCCATTGGGATATGGGTCTCGCATTCGGCCCCTGCAGACGCCTCAGAGAATCCCTGTATCTTCGACAAAAAGTGAAGAATTTGAATTATTCGAAAACTTTGTTAAAAATGTTGTCTGCCATTCGGGTTTGACTATCAATAAATCTTTAAAAAGAACAGTTCCGAGTGAGTTGTGTCCCTTGACTTCAGCTTTTTCAATAATTCTGGTGGAGAATGTCGTGATCTGAGGTTTGTTTGGCAGATTAGGGATAGAGGAAGTTAAAACAGCAGGACTTACATTTGCATACAGAGAAAGGGCTTGGTGTGATCAGAACAAGAATCAAATTAGACAGTTCGGCTTAAACCGATAATAGTAAAATATGCAGAAGAGAGCAACATGTCGGTGCAGCCATATCCCACACTTTAAAATCAGTTGGACTAAATAGCAACCCCTATCAACTGCGTTGAGTGAGTATGAACACAAGTGGGTTCACATTCACTCAAACCAGCTGATTTGGGTTAATTTTTAACCCAACTGATTTTAGATTGGAGAAAATAGACCACAGTGTGAGAGTGTGAATACCAAGCCCTCTTTGAACACACTGTAGCTCACGTGACATTTCCTGGCTTTGAGATTTGAGTCATTTTTCAGACGTGCTACAAAATACAAATATTCCATTTCGTTACAGTCATAAACACACAAAAATATCTTCAAGACAGAAGCGGCTTTTCTACACACATACAATTGCTCTAATAATGTTTTATGTTTGATTGTTATATGGACTGAAAAGCCTTCGAGTCCATATTGTGTTTTCAGTAATCCAGAACGTTGTCACAGGATGTCTGGAAAACGAGGAAACGATTATATTGTAAATTACTAATACCGTGTGTTATGTCCGTTGTTAACAAGTCGTAACTGATATTCTTATAGCAATACTAGGGAAGGGTTGTCTAAGGTCTGATAGCTTACTCTATGGAGGAACAAATCGATCAGATAAGATGAAATGTCAGAGAATTTAATAATGTCAAGATGTTTTATTTTGATTTCAAAGATTATTGAAATCTCTTTCACTGTTACTTCATGGACTCTGAACGACACAAACGCTCCCCAAGGGCACCGGGAACAACCGAGGACAAGAGGGAGGGGCAGAGGTATCAAAAGCGGGCGCTCGACTTTGGGTACGAGTTAAGATCGGGAGTCTACAACGTATTGTTAATTGCAATGTACCACTCAATAGTATCGACATTATATATGTATCGTCCCTTGAGAGCAACAAAGTGGCATCTGCAATGTTATCCTATTTCACTCATGTACGATATAAAACTTTAGAAATCACCCGCCGATTATATAGCTTCTTTGTTTGGAGATTACCTCCAGAACTCCGTTACTATACCTAACCTCTCCCTACCAACTGGCATCGGCACACGTAAAATATGTCATAACCGGATATTCGAGAGTTTCACAGTTGCAGTTTTCGGAAAGTGCAGTTAAAACTAGAAGTCCATGAAATGCGCATGAATGGCACGTCGATCTGAAGGGCGTCGGAAGCATCCGAGAGGAGGGGGAGGGGAGGGGAGGGGGTGGTGTATCAAAAAGGGACACTCGATTCTGGGTACGAGTAAGACCTTGAGTTTACAACCCGTTGTTAAATGTAATGTGCCCCTCAATAGTATTGACATTGCATACATATTATCCCTTGGGAGGAAAAAGTGTCACCTGCAATACCACAGCCATACTAAGCTGGTTCCACCGAAGGGACGATATAAAGCTGCCGAAATCACCCGTCGATTCTATAGCTTCTTTGTTTGATGATTATCTACAAAACTCCGTTATTATACCTACCACCCTCTACCCCTACGAATTGGCATCGGCACAGGTAAAATATGCCAGAACCGGAACTCGAGAGTTTCGCAGTTGCAGTTTCCAAAACGTAAAGTCTTTTCCACTCTTGCTCTTTTTTGCGGAATGTGGCACGCGCTGCCCCTTTCCCCTATCATCAAGGCAAAGGGACAACTCCCCCGCGCCCTGCTTTGCTATATACGAAGCATTATGCACCAACAATGGCTTATAGTTGCTCCAGTTATTTCCTTTCCGTTTTTCATACCAACGTATTTTGTTTACACTACTACTACAATTACTCCTACTACTCCTACTATTACTACTACTACTACTAATACTGCTACTACTACAACTACTGGGAGCGCGGTGGCTCAGTGGTAGACTGTTGGACTTCTGTGCTAGAGGTTCAACCCCGCGTTGTGTCCTTGTGAAAGGCACTTTATCACGGTGGGCTACATGGGGGCACGATGACGCCGCGTACTAAGGCGTACTGCACGTCGATGGTGCACATATACTAAGGAGTACTGCACGTCGATGGTGCACATGCACATTACTGCTGTAACCCTGCTTGAGCGGAGCTTGAATAGAGTTAGAATGTTGAGGAGCTGACAGTTGCTCGTCATTGCTCGGTGGTTCTCTCCGGGTACTCGGTCACGATTAGCCATCATGCATAAGTATGTGACCTTAAACGCCAATAATAAATAAAAATAAATAACTACTACTAGCTTCTAGAACTGCTACTATATCAAGTCAACAACAGCTACTGCTGCTGCTCCTACCACCTCTTCTACTACTTCTTTGTTTATGTTTATTGATACCTTAAGTCCTTTTTTAACAGCTATGGCTCTACTGGGCTGGCAAAGCAAGCATAAAGGTAGGTTTTGGCACTTTCGCCAATGGTGTATGCCCATGTTGGCCATTTTACAGTACCCACATCCCAAGCGTTGGTCACTGGTCACTTCCAGATAAGCAAGTAAAGCGGAACCTGTTTACCAGAGTAATTAAGCACTGCTCCAGTTTCCGGGGTTGTACTCCAACTACCTCCTCTACCACTGTTGCTGTTGCTAGTCTTGTTTCTACTATCATTACTTCTACTTCTGCTATTGCTGATACAAGTAATCACCACTGTCACTACTAGCGAAACAATCACCATCACTACAAATGCAACTGCTTCTGCTACTACTAGTACCCCTGATACAACACCTGCTTCCACCGTTTCTTACGATGCAGTTGTGTGACTGCGGATTGTACTAGACTAGTGTAGATTAACTATGTCGATGTGCGACCTTGACAACAGTTTACGTTTCACCGACCATTTATAAATATTTTAGACGGTCGATAAAGCGAATCATAACAACTCGAACAATAGAACCTCTGAAGCATATATAATTTTCTGTAAAATGGTTAATTTCCAAAGGTCATTATAAGTTATCTCTGCCAACATGTATAGTATATGGAGATTTAATACCTGGATCTCGGTTTGTAAACACTGAGCCGCAGACGAGGTGTTTAAATGAGATGTCCAGGTATTAAATCTCAATATACCAAACATAGGTTATGACCCCTCTTTGGAAAGAGCTCGACGAGCTCGTTCCAAAGAGGGGTCATAACCTATGTTTTTGAGACAAAAAATGAAAAAAATAATGAATATTAATTGGCGATTTTTGTGAATAGCGCTGGCCGGTTTTTTCTGTTACGTTGGGTAAAGGGTTAATCAGTCATTGTCTGAGTGCAACAACATACTTACGACACCATTCAGACTGATCATTAATTGAATTAGTGGCATAGAATATAATTTAAGTGGCCACCCAGGGAGCGCGGTGGCTCAGTTGGTAGAGGTGCAGGCTGCAAGCCGAGAGGTCCTCGGTTCGAAGCCCACCTTCGGCAATCGCGTTGTGTCCTTGCGCAAGACACTTCACCCCCATTGCCCGCGTGGGGGCACGGTGGCGTTGTGTACTAAGGCGTACTGCACGTCGATGGTGCTCCTGTTTTCAACTAATGCTAACCCTGCTTGTGTGGAGTTAGTATGTTGGGGAGCTGACAGTTGCTCGCCGTTGCTCTGTGGTTCTCTCCTGTTACTCAGGCTTCCCCCCCCCCCGTAAAACTGTAATGGTCATGACTAGCCATTGTGCAGAAATATATGACCTAAAACACCAATACATAAATAAATAAATAAATATTCAGACTGATCATTAATTGAATCAGTGGCATAGAATATAATTTAAGTGGCTGCCCTTTTCGCCTGCCGAGGATTTCGTCAAACCTTTCGACTTCTGAAGGTTTTCCGCGACCAATTTGCCAGTCTCTCTTGAAATATTTGCTAGTTCATTGTTGATCAATTTTTATGGATTAGGTCGCGACGAAATACCCCGTCTGACACCATTACAATTTACTTAGTTCTAATTATTTATTTTTATTATTTATTGGTGTTTAAGGTCACATACTTATGCACAATGGCTAATCATGACCGTGACAGTTTTACGGGTGGAGGAAGCCGGAGTGCCCGGAGAGAACCACCGAGCAACGACGAGCAGCTGCCAGCTTCCCAACATCGTAACTCCGCACTGCTGCACAGGCAGGGTTAGATTGGTTGAAGACATGCGCATCATCGACGTGCAGTGCGCCTTAGTACACGGCGTCATCGTGCCCCCATGTGGACAGTCGGGGTTCGGTGCCTTGCTCAAGGACACAACGCGGGAGTCCGAATCGATCGCTCAGACGGTCACCCATCCGAGGACTAACCGGGCGCGACGTTGCTTAACTTAGGTGATCTGACGAGAACCGGTTACCGCAACGCCATCGTGCCCCCGGTATAATCATCAAAAATGCAATTAATGAAGCATCATTTATTAAAATTTTTCTGCTGCTAATTTTTATTTCCCGGTAAACGCATGCGTGGACATCACTCCCCACGCATGGATTACAACCAGTTCACGGCGACTGTATTGTAGTGCTCTCTATTTCCCATTTGAATCCAGTATCAGTAAGTATGCGTACTGGACTATTTCGTACCACCGAACTGCAAGTACAATTAGGTGTACACTGCAAAAAATATAGGTTCTCTTTAGAACCAAAACTGGTTCTAATCTTGTCCCTGAGATGGAACCAGTTCTGTTTAAACAGTATTTATGTCAAATCAAATAAATTTACCAAGATTAGCATTCAGTTTTAACAGAATATTACATGAACTGAAGTAGATTCAGCTGTAAACTTGGAGCTTATTCAATGCAATGGCCAAACATTTTGAAACAATGGAGATATGAACAGTTGGCATATCGAACCAGTTTTGGTTCTGAAGAGAACCAAAACTGGTTCGATATGCCAACTGTTCATATCTCCTTTGCTCAATAATGATTTGAGACAACCTCGTATGAGCTCTAAACTTTCGGCTGAAACCCCCAAAATTTATGTTTAATTCTGTTAATATTTAATGTTAATCTTTATAAATTTATTTGCTTTGAAATAAATACTGTTTAAAGAGAACTGGTTCCATCTCAGGGACAAGATGAGAACCAGTTTTGGTTCTAAAGAGAACCTATATTTTTTTGCAGTCTACGGTACCTATCACATGATTCTGAAAGCTTGAGCAATTTATTCGTATATTCCATGCAGACATTATCGCTATGACAAGTGCATAGGACCTATGTTCAGTTTACTTTCCTTAATTTTAGGACAGTATAGGAAGGGGTTCTGACCCATTGACGTTCAACCTACTCGTAACATCATCTTCGCTATTGCTTTGAATAGGTCTCTGCATCACTTTCTCAGTGAGTTGTGTCATCGTCTTAATATTCTCGTGGTGACAATCAACTCATCATGTATTTATCTTAGCAGCGGTACTATATGCAAAAGAAAATTGACCAGGTATCACCTGATGAAAAAAACATGTGTTTTGGGCAAACTAGGCATAAAAGAAATCTACGCTATCGCTTCAAATGACATTTATAAGAATTTTCCGACTGAAATAGCTTGGGTACGATCAGTCTCTTGTGTTAGACAGCTGCATGATGTGTTGTCATCTTCAGAAAGTCGGCAATAAAAAATGTATGGAAAATAAAAATCTTCGAATTTCGTTTTTTTCGAATAACAGAGATGTTTTCGAATCAAATCGAATCAGTGAGAAAATTCGAATCTCGAACGTTCGCCTGGCCCAATTGAGAGACATCTAGAATTGAGACTATAATTTCGTCCCTTGAGTGCAACAATGTGCAGCGTTAATAGGACATCGCGAGTGAAAATCAGTCCTAGAATTGGAGAGCATTCTATATTTTTGATATAATAGCCCAAGAACATTAGGTTTCACTAGGGAAAAAAATCGGAGAAAGCTGATTTTTTCAGGGAATGTCGAGTACATGTCACTGAACGATTAGACAAAAGCCCCCTAAAATCCCAGTTGAGCTTTTTTTTCTACAGCCTTTTTTCGAAAAAGCGTTTGAAAAAAATCAAAAAAAAATCGCACGAACTTTGTAACCTCGAATTGATCCAACTGTATTTTTTGTTTACGCGTATTTCGAGCTACATAATGTCTAATATACATTTACCTAGAGGAAAATGTGCATTCTGTGACAATTTCTGCGAAAAATTATTGAAAATTCACAAAAATGTATCGGATTTACGCCAAAAATGACGATTTTCCTAACGGATTTGCCCAAAGGGTCGTAGTACAGAACGGGATATTAGTTGGACAGACGATAAAAAATCCACCACCATTTGAAGACTTTTATCATTGCTTACAAAATAGACATTATGGAAGACCCCCTCTGCTTCTGGCCGAGTTCCCCTTTTGGCATAAAATTCGTCAGCATGAGAACTCAACTATTTCGGGCTTGGGACCGAACAGACACGTCTGTGTCTGGCAGCATTAGATCAATAAATAATATTTACAGAATGTACAAAAATCAATAAATAATATTTACAGAATGTACAAATCAATCAACATGGATTAAGTTACATTGACTATTATCAACGCTATATACAGAAATGACATGACCTATATACATATTATTCATCGAACTCAGAAATTTCCGACAGGACAGTGTTTCTGTGGTTGTTACAAGAATCCGAACTGCAATTACACAAACCTGAGCAAGAGAGTCCTGCCTTCTTACACCCACACCTTTTTGTACAAGCACTCTTGCAACCACAACTGATCAGATTCAGTAGGTTATCGGGGGCACATGGCTTTGTGGCTGCAGTCGGTACAAGAAGTCCATTGTCTAGCGACCACCCCCAATCCGTCGGAGGAAGCGAAGTGCCCAGCCATTGTTGGACCTGGAGATAACATCTGTAGACATGTTGTTGTGCAGCATCGCTGCTTGGTGGGAGTGAGGCTAGGTCGATGGGTTTATTCAGTTTAGATTTTGCTACATAACGCTTGTAAGTGACATATCTATATTGGTCGAGAGAGGAAACAGTTTTACTCCCGTATAAGATCAGGAGAAGTTGTTCCCCGGCAGCGGCTACTGCACTTGGTGTACTGTCATCCGCCAAAATTGTGTTGACATACTGTTGTGAGTCGCTAGTAACATCGGAGATAATTATGCTGAATACTTTCTTCTTACCAACTCGAAAGAGTGCAGAAGTAGTGTCACAACCACTTGTAGAATGTGCTACAAGGAGGTTGCTTCTATGGTCACCCATTTTGGTTGCTATTTCACTAACTGAAACTAGTAAGTTTGGGGTAATGGAATACATCATGTGAATATTACATCCCGGTTGAACTCGAGAGGTAAGAATGACTAACAAGTCTGTGTCTGTTCCCACAACGACAACATTGTTGTCATCTTGAGCGATGTCAAGTGCAGTTTCGGCTATCAGTACATCAGAATCAGCCTCGGCCTGCTTGGACTGAATATTGATAGCAGATAGCTCCTGCATTAGAAGATCGATCAGTTGGGTTTTGTTCTTGGCATTTGCAAGGAAATCGGATTGGGGTGTGGTGGCTGGTAACTCGGGTGAGATATTGATATCAATGGAATACCTGTCTTTAGATCTACGGGCTTGTTCCATGCCCTTTGTCGACATTGTACAAGCATAACCATCAAAAACAACCACGACGTTCGCCCCAAAATGTCTCACTAGATAATTGGAATATGATGTAATTATGTCCTTATATGACGACTGGTTAGGCCATACAACTGCCCTCAATAAAAATCCACCATCTACAACAAACAGAGAATGTTCTGGGATTTTAGTTTGCTCGGAACCGTATGTTTTGAGGATCTTACCGAGCGTGCTTTTCTGTGTCTTCCTCATTCCAGCAGAATCAAACAATGCTGGTGGTTTCGGGGCGAGTTCATATTTGAGATACTCTTCCATCTCTGCTTGTGACTGAATAACACATGTGATGCGGTTGAACAGAATTGTGGGGTCAATCACTACCTTACTTCCACGGACTTTGATGCTATTTGCCATCGATGCGAAAGACTTCACAGTGTCAACACGTCGTAGTTTGATGCTGTTGAACGTTTTGCTTACAACATTCGATACGCAACATTCACCAATTTTGCGAACTTGGTCACAGTTCACAGTTTCGTCGGCCACAAGCCCGGTCGCTGTAGAGACTAATTGTAGTGGATCTCTATTCTGAAAGGGGGAATGCACTCTGAGCCAGTTCAATAATTTGGTGATATCATTGGCATCAGTCAATTGTGAACTTTGACGGAGATCCCGATGTTGTTCGCCATGACCAGTGTGAACATGAACAAAATTTTCGAGAGCATTACATATCGGAAGGCAAAGAGGTAGTCCATGTATCCATTTCGCAACAGTGCTATCGGTTATTCCCCTGCCATGTGTGAGACCACCAGGGAGCTTGAACATTCTCATTAAACACGGCTCTATGGTCTGATCAGAATATATCCCGTCCCTGAATTTATCTGAGCGCCTTATGGTAAAGTAACCTTTCTCAGTGAACAACTTCAAATCATCCTGTTGCATTATTTCTGTTAGCTCATTCATCTGCTGCAAATAGAGATGAGAACTTTTTGCGTATGCAAAATGACCACCTGCGTGAAATACTGGAATCATATTGCGAACACAATATGTGTGGAGTTCCCAGTCGCCCAAATTAAAGAGCGTTGTCTGTACAATACAAATTTGTTTATGAGTACACATCAAGGGCGTGCACACATTACATGCCAATGCATCTTGAGTGTAGGCGAACACCACATTATGTGATTTAATCGAACATGGAAATTGAAACAATGATGCTATAATACGGTATTTGAATGAGAAAAGTCGATGCCGTTTGAATTTGAGTTTAGGGGGTATGGTTAATATTTCACACGTTTCCCCAGTTCATTATGGAATAAATGACTATTGTTATATATCATTATAAAGCCACTGCTTTTCTGCAATTTTTGCTATATAATTTAACTCCCAAAGTAGTCGTAGATTTGATTTAATGGACGTTGTGTACCGTTGTGTGTATGAAAACAATAAATTTTTTTTCGTAATTTTGTACATTTTCGTGAATATTTCACCATTGAGTGTGAGGATTGGTACAAAGTTGGCATTTTCTGTTGGGGATATGTATTCTCAATATAATTCAGCACGATATTTATGATTCTCACCCTACTAAGGCGAATAAGAATGAGAAATATGGAGCTGGGTCGAATTTTTTTTAAAATTTTTTTTTTCATCAAAAAAACGCTATAACTAAAAAAGCTCAACTCGGATTCGCGGGGACTTTTCACACTTTATCCGCAATGTGTGTCCCGGAAACATATAAAAAAATCAGCTTTCTCCGATTTTTTTCCTTACTTTCTCATTTTTATGTCTAATGTGCCTGGACTATAATCTTTGTTGCGAGTGACTTATTTGTGTCTATGTCGCCGATGTCGATGGAACTGAAGATTAAAATGTACAAATGGTGCCTTGAGTCCAACAAGGCGTCATCTGCAATGCACCCTCCTCTTGTCCCAAGACCCACAAGATCCCATTTTGTCCTGTTAACCAAACCACGTTGACGAAATATTGTAGACCACCAACCATATGCCACGGTAAGCTTGCATTTGTCTTTTCTTTTCACTGACTCACATCTCACAAGTCATGCTTCAATGAACTCTACACACTAGGTTTGATGATGTCAACAATTCAAATGGATGGAGTAATTAGTTTGTTATTTGATTTACATTATTACTAGTTAAGCGTATAAAATGTTGGGTTGCAAATGCCAGTATTCCAAACTTTTGTCCCCTAGTATACTTCATACCGTCACGAGTGACTCGTGACGGTATGAAATATTTATCTAATTAAATTCTGCCCTTTGTAAAGACTCGCGACCCGCCAAGCACAGTGGATTAACAGTAAATTAATTGATTAACCCTTTACCTAACACGAAAAGCAGACGACACTTGCAAACAAAATTCTTGAATAACCAATTTTTTCATTTTTTGTCTCAAAAACATAGGTTATGACCCCTCTTTGGAACGAGCTCGTCGAGCTCGTTCCAAAGAGGGATCATAACCTTTGTTTTTGAGACAAAAAAATAAAAAAAATAATGAATATTAATGGGCGATTTTTGTGAATAGCGCTGGCCGGTTTTTGCTGTTACTTTTGGTAAAGGGTTAATCAGTCACTGTCTGAGTGCAACAACATACTTACGACACCATTCAGACCGAGCATTAATTGAATTAGTGGCATAGAATATAATTTAAGTGGCCGCTCGGGGGGCGCGGTGGCTCAGTTGGTAGAGGTGCAGGTCCTCGGTTCGAAGCACCGAGCAACGACGAGCAGCTGCCATCTCCCCAACATCGTAACTCCGCACTGCTGCACAGGCAGGGTTAGATTGGTTGAAGACATGCGCACCGTCGACGTGCAGTACACCTTAGTACACGGCGCCATCGTGCCCCCATGTGGATAATCGGGGTTAAGTGCCTTGCCCAAGGACACAACGCGGGAGTCCGAATCGAAGGCTCAGACGGTCACCCATCCGAGGACGAGACGGGCTCGACGTTACTTAACTTCGGTGATCTGACGAGAACCGGTTACCGCAACGCCACACTTAGCTCTAATAATAGATGCGGATATTTCATGGCCATACAGAGACAACTTGCTGCTTTTAAAATCATTTATTTTCTGTACACACACCAAATACAGCAGAACGTGTTCAATAGCGACCCACTCCTTTCTCACACAGTGACAAAGTATCAAGCACTACAGGCTGAGGCGAGTGGGACATAATAGTATCGTGCCTGATTACCCGGACTTTTGCTGGTGCAGCTAGTGTTAAATTCCTATTGAACCGGACTATTGCCGGTGCAAACGTGCGGCTCCTTGCAGCTAGATCCGGCAAGCAGTGTACGTACTGCATATATAGTATACTATGGTATGCATATTGATATATGTAAACACAGGGCTATGGGTATGTATACTCCCCCAAAAAAGAAAGTGTGCATGCTAAAAAATAACACTAAAAAGAGATATATATCATTTTCATTCATGAAAATTTTATTCAATCATAGATGAATCAATTTGTGATCAACACGAGAAATTTCATTACGCTACGACGAATACTCTTGGTGCCATGGAGAGTCAAAGACACTAAGGGTCAAACACAAAAGACACACACTCAATATCTGGTATGACCTCCGTCTGCATCGACTACAGCTGTGCATCTACGCCTCATGGAAGCGAACAAGTTAGCATGGAAGTGTTGTGGGATGTTGTTCCATATTCTGATAAGCTGTCTTTGGAGTTCCACAAGCATTGACGGTGCATGGGGAAGCCGGCGTAGCTGACGTTTCATTTCGTCCCATACGTGCTCAATGGGTGAGATATCGGGCGAATTTGCGGGCCAGGGAAGAACATCCACTTGTTGTTGCTGCAGATACTGTTGAACAACGCGAGCTGCGTGGGGTCGGGCGTTGTCCTGCTGTAGAATGACGCCGGGACCGTGACGTTGCAGAAATGGGACAACAACAGGTGTAAGCACTTCATCACGATATCTGGCTGCATTGAGATTGCCATCAATAATGACCAGCTCAGTTCTGTTACGGGTAGTGATGCCACCCCACACCACGAGAGACCCTCCCCATAACGGTTTCGCTCCACGACACATGGATCTGCGTAGCGTTCGTTTCGACGTCTGTACACTCTCTGGCGGCCATCTGATGATGAAAGATGGAAACGACATTCATCTGTGAATAAAACACGTCGCCACCAGTGTAAGGGGTGAGATGTTGTCTACACCACTGCAGCCAAGCACGACGATGACGTAACGTCAAAATCGGACGAATTGCAGATCTTCGAGAACGTAAGCCGTATTCTCTCAGCCGGTTGATTACTGTTTGAGGATGTATCCGTCTCAGGTTAGGGATGTTCCTGGCTGTCGTCGTTGCCGTTTGTTGCCGGTTCCGGAGATGGACGACACGGATATACCGATCTTGTGCAGGGGTGGTAACTCGGGGTCTCCCGGAGAGGGGTCGGTCTCGAACGTCATCATGTTGTGCATGTCGATGGACTAGCCTGTCTGCAGTGTTACGGTGGCAGTTCAAATGCTGGGGAACCTCTCTGTGTGTTCTGCCAGCTCTAATCATACCCAGGGCAAGGAGACGTTGATTCATTGTCAATCTTGGTATGCTAATGTGGAGTCGTTTTAACAGCAGCGCAAGTTTGAATGTGAACGATAGGATGGCCTTACTTTAGTGTTTAAATGCCCAAGGATTCACACTGCTGCATGAATTTTCAGACTCTCCACGTGCAAAACATGCCTTTTCACAAACGTGCAGCTCGTCATTTAACGTTAATGCAATTTTAACGGGGAAAGCTGTTTTTGTGTTCAATATAACTTATTCATGAACAGGTTAACACTCTTTACACCTACGAAATTATTTTTTTGGAGTTTGATCAATTTCTGAAATGCACACTTTCTTTTTTGGGCGAGTATAGTATGGGTAAGTGATGGGAAATTAATGGTGTAGTTGGGTTTTCTTGAAAGTTTTTTTCCGCGAAACGGTTGACGTTGCCATTGACGTCATGACGTCACGAGGCGCACGCGACGTCATGGAGACATTGACCACTGTTGTTGTCTACTGTACATTCCGACATAACGTTGTTCGGGTCAGGGTATGTCGGGCTTCTCGTATGGGGTGGGGTGATGTGGTAGTGGTGGTATATATCCATGATGGTATCCTATTAGCCCTTGGGTCTTCATATTATCCTATATCTGATATAGTTAGGTCAAGCAGTACTGTTGGAATGGGGGTCATGTATGGTCGGCCAGTGCGGTATTGCAAGATAGTCCTTGGTGGTTTAAATTGGACAGTATAGGATGAATGGTCTGTTGGCCTATTACCCCCTTAGTACTATTAACCTAACGAATCCTTTGTATTATCTTATGGCTGGTATTGGTAGTTCGTAATGCTAGGTCAGGCAGTACTATAATCGTTTGTTTAGAAGTGGGGCTTCGGATGCAATGTGTATACCGCTGTAGGTCCCCTGTTAGTCTTCAGTGTTATTAACCAACCGATTGCTTTGTATTATTCTATGATTGGTATAGGTAGTACGTTATAGCAGGTCAAGTGGTATTTTGGAGTGGGGGTGGGGGTAATGCCTGGCAGTATAGAACAGCAGTATAGTATGGACGATATATACCTCTGTGGGCCCCTGCAGGTCCCATGTTAGCCCTTAGTACTATTAATCCACCTGATGCTTCATGTTATCATATGACTGGTATAGGTAGTATGCAATGCTAGGCATAGGGGTATTGTGGGTAGGGGTACTGCCTGGCAGTTTAGAACGGTACTATAGTATGGGCGGTATATACACCTATAGGCCCCCTGTTAGTGTCTGGTACTATTAACCAACCGATTGCTTTGTTTTATTATATGGCTGGTATATGTAGTACGTTATGGTAGACCTAGTGATTTTGTGGGGGCGGGGGTAATGCCTGGTAGTTTAGAACGGTAGTATAGCATATGCTGTACATACCCCTGTAGGTCTCTTGCTGGCCTTGGTACTACTGACCCACCAGGTGCTTCATATTATTGAGCGGTATTCTTGGGTGGGGTCAATGCCTGGTAATACAGAACGGCAGCAGAGTATGGTTGGTATATTCCCCTGTAGGTCCCATCCTAACCGTTGATAGTATTAACCTACCAAATGCTTTGTATCATCCTGTTACTGCTAAGGTGGTACGTAATACCAGTAGTTCCTACCCTATTCCGAGTACTCCTGTTGTTTCATTTATCTAGATCATTTATATAGATTATAACTAACCAATCAGATGGCTTGATTTCCCATAATCTGTATATCAAAAACATTCCCAAAGCCAAGAAGCTATCGAGCAGTTATTGAAAAGTCATTGCTCGAACGACTCGAATCCCATCGAGCAAATGAGCTTTATAGCCATTGCTCGTTCGAGTGACTCCTCGAACGACTCTTCGACTCATTTCAGTATCTGAGGATACCTACGGCCCAGTATTGTATTATTTGAGGATACCTATCGAGGATACCATTTATAGGATACTTATCTAAGGATACTATTATCTGTATCACAAGACATACCTATCCCAAATACCCTTTATAAGCTAAAGAGTCAAGAGAGTAATTGCTCCATGAGCAATTGCTCGAACGCCCCGAAGCTCATCGAGCAAATGAGCCTTAGAGCAATTGCTCGATCGAGTGACTCGACATACTGCTCGAGCGACTCGAATCCCATCGACCAAATGAGCTTTCGAATCGTTCGAGCAATTACTCATGGAGCAATTACTCTCTTGGCTCTTTGGCTTATTTGGGAAAAAGCCCTACTTATAGGCCTTAGAATCCCCTTTTTCTGACATGAGTCGAAGAGTCGTTCGAGGAGTCACACGAACGAGCAATTACTCTAAAGCTCATTTGCTCGATGGGATTCTAGTCGTTCGAGCAGTATGTCGAGTCACTCGATCGAGCAATTGCTCTAAGGCTCATTTGCTGGATAGTTTATAAGGGGAATCCGGAATAGGTATGCCTTGTGATATAGGTAATAGTATTCTTAGATAAGTATCCTATAACAGGTATCCTCGATAGGTATCCTCCAATAATACAATACCGGGCCATAGGTATCCTCAAATACTGAAATGAATCGTCGAGCAGTGTGTGCGAGTCACTCGAAAGAGTAATTGCTCGTTAGCTCATTTGCTCGATGGGATTCGAGTCGTTCGAGCAATATGTGCGAGTCACTCGAAAGAGCAATTGCTCGTTAGCTCATTTGCTCGATGGAATTCGAGTCGTTCGAACAATATGTGCGAGTCACTCGCACATACTGCTCGACGACTCATTTCAGAAAAAAAGAATCCCATTTGTGGAATCCCTTTTTTGAAAACGCATGTGGCTATGGAATCCCCTTTTTCTGAAATGAGTCGTCGAGCAGTATGGGCGAGTCACTCGAACGAGCAATTGCTCGTTAGCTCATTTGCTCGAACGACTTGAATCCCATCGAGCAAATGAGCTAACGAGCAATTGCTCGTTCGAGTGACTCGCACATACTAATCGACGACTCATTTCAGAAAAAAAGGATTCAATAGCCACAGGCGTTTAAAAAAAAGGATTCCACAAATGGGATTCTTTGTTTCTGAAATGAGTCGTCGAGCAGTATGTGCGAGTGACTCGCACATATTGCTTAACCGAACGAATTCCATCGAGCAAATGAGCTAACGAGCAATTGCTCGTTCGAGTGACTCGCACATACTGCTCGACGACTCATTTCAGTATTTGAGGATACCTATGGCCGGTATTGTATTATTTGAGGATACCTATCGAGGGTACCTTTTATAGGATACTTATCTAAGGATGCTATTACCTATATCACAAGGCATACCTATCCCGGATTCATCTTATAAACTATCGAGAAATTACTGACAAGTCATTGCTCGAACGCCTCGAAGCTCATCGAGGAAATGAGCTATCGAGTAATTGCTCGATCGAGTGACTCGACATACTGCTCGAACGACTCGAAGTTCATCGAGCAAATGAGCTAACGAGCAATTGCTTGTTCGAGTGACTCCTCGAACGACTCTTAGACTCATTTCAGAAAAAGGGATACCATAGCGACACGCATTTTCCAGAAAGGGATTCTTAAAAAGGGATTCCGTAATTGGGATTCCTATCCGAGTCCGTAAAATTTGGATTCCGTGTTTTGACATCAGGCATTACCCTTACCCACAGTACCCCTTGGCTTAGCATTACATACTACCTATACAAGTCATGGGATAATATGAAGCATTAGGCGGATTAATAGTACTAAGGACTAACATGGGACCTGTAGGGGGGCACGCGTACATCCTACACTATCACACTAGGCGACCATGCATTACACCCACCCACTACTATACTGCTGTTCTATACTGCCAGGCATTACCCACACTCACAATACCACTTGACCTACCATAACGTACTACTTATACCAGCCATAGAATAATACAAAGCAATCGGTTTGTTAATAATACCGAGGACTAACAGGGGACCTACAGCGGTATACACATTGCATCCGAAGCCCCACTTCTAAACGAACGATTATAATACTGCCTGACCTAGCATTACGAACTAAATACCAGCCATAAGATAATACAAAGGATTCGGTAGGTAAATAGTACTAAGGGGGTACTAGGCCAACAGACCATTCACCCTATACTGCTAACCTAAACCACCAAGGACTATCTCGCAAATACCTCACCGGGCGACCATGCATTACCCCCATTCCTAAAGTACTGCTTGACCTAGCTATATCAGATATAGGATAATATGAAGACCCAAGTGCTAATAGCATACCAACATGGTTATATACCACCACTACCATATCACCCCACCCCTACTTACGAGAAGTCCGACACCCCCTGACCCGAACGACGTTATGTCAGAATGTACAGTGGACAACAACAGTGGTCAACGTCTCTATGACGTTTCGTGCGCCTCGTGACGTCACGACGTCAATGGCAACGTCAACTGTTTCGCGAAAAAAAACTTTCAAGAAAACCCAACTTCACCATTAATTTTCCATCTCTTACCAATACTATATACCCATAGCCCTGTGTTTACAAATATCACTATACATACCATAGTATACTATATATGCAGTACGTACATTGCTTGTCGGATCTAGCTACAAGGAGCCGTACTTTTGCACCGGCAAAAGTTGCACCGGCAAAAGTCCGGTTCTATGGGAATTTGACACTAACTGCACCGTCAAACGTCCGGGTAATCAGGTACGATCGGGTACATGCTATACTACTGACATATTTCCAAAATTTAGCTGAACCTCAGTTAGGACAATTGGATGATGAAAACGTGATTACGCAAAGGTGTTACTTATCACCCAAATGAGAAGACATTCTGGCACTCTGGGTGTCACGATTCCGTGGCATGGCGTACACACCAAAAATACAGTTACAGATAATCAGAAATAAACGAAATGGGATGCCAGTATAGTAATTTCTAAAGCAGCGAAAGTTGAAATGTTTTCAGGAAGAAGATGTTATCGAACGGAATATTTAATCTTTTGTCTGGTAGAGACGCTTTCCAATTTATTTCACGCTGATTTGATTTCAATATTACTAGATTATAATTGCGGTTAACCCATCCCGATGATGTCCATCATTTATGGAAAAAATGGAATATGTTTTTTTACCTTTCGACCTTTCAGGAATAGGGAAAAAATTGCAAAATAAAACTTTTTTAACCCTTTACCCATCGAATCGCCCGCATTCGCCCGCTAATATGCAAATTAATATGCAAATTCAGCAGCTGAAAAAAAATTATTTTTCGAAAGAGTTCAACAAAACCATATCATGTGACCCCTCTTTGGAACGAGCTCGTCGAGCTCGGTCCAAAGAAAGGTCACATAATATGGTTTTGTTGAAATTTTTTGAAAAAATTTAAAAAATGATATTTAAAATAATTAATTTTAAAAGCGTCTGCGTTGGGTAAAGGGTTAACTAACAGAAATTCGTCATTTTTGTCTAAAAAATATATCTTATGGTCACTAATTAGAACGAGCTCGTTCCAATGAGGCGACCATAAGGTATGTTTTGGACATAAAATAAAATAAAAGAAAACATTAAATTTTGAATACCAAGTTTTCTGAATAGCGCCGTCTGGTTTTGATCATTCCAAAAGGTAAAGAGGATTAATGCTCCACCAAAGCAGGAACAGGTGAACTGGTAGCATCTATAATAGTGGAAGCAGAAGGAACACAAACAACAGCCGCAGCCGCCATAGCGGTAGTACAGGCAGCATCAATAGTGTAGTAATGACTGCTGTGGATATCTCAATACAGATATCCCAACGCAGACGATATCAAAATTTATTATTTTAAATATCTTTTTTTAATTTTTTTCAAAAAATTTCAACAAAACCATATCATGTGACCCCTCTTTGGAACGAGCTCGACGAGCTCGTTCCAAAGAGGGGTCACATGATATGGTTTTGTTGAAATTTTTCGAAAAATAATATTTTTTCAGCTGTTGAATTTGCATATTACGCAGGCGGATGCTGGCGATTCGTTGGGTAAAGGGTTAATATGCAAAGTCAACTGAAGATGGAGGTTATTACACGTTGAGTGTAATACGAGCATTGCATGAAATTCGATCAAGTAATAGTTGAAACACTCTCCTCTATATTTTATTCATCTAGTTCATCTCTATTCCAAATAAATGCGAGTACGTCGCCATAAATATAGTCCAGAGAACAGATAACGCATTTATTGCACGCCTATGCTTTTAGTTTTCTAAAATACACGCTTTTTCTGAAAAAACCGAAGCGATGATTTAACGTAACGAACGGTTTTAACTATTAACTATAATTTTAATACATCAATTCTCGACTAACCGTAGTTATCTCCTGGTAATATTATTATACAAATTATAATACAACAAAAATCAGAACATCAAGGTTCATACCTTAATAATATGTGGCGGCATCCGTTATAAGTACTTCAGCAAGGTAACGTGCGGGTGATGAGTCAGGAGACAACATGGCTCGATCACCCTGAAAACGGTGCTCATATTAACCAATTTTCTGATGCAACACCTAATCACGCGACTACCAGTCAGCGGAAAATTGAGGGAAACTCCCCTAACGTGGCATTCGCCATTGTTGGACTCTTGTACTGACATGCAGACTGTTGGTCAGTCTGCATGCAGTCCATGGAACCTTTATATGCAAATAGTATTCTGCCGGGTGCCTGTTAACCGGCAGAATGCCCCAGTGGAATGCACAATTTGCAAATCAGCATCACCTGATATCTGGTGATGTTCCACCAGGTGCATGTTATGATTTGGTGACAGTTCGAACAGTACCATCCCAGAAATTACTGAAGAATGTATTTATATTATCTATCAACAAATCCTACAATATTACTTTTTGTTGACAATATTGACCTGCAAAGTAATCCCTAATGTTGTCAACAGAACATCTGGCGTCCACTCCTGTGTGGAAACTCAAATTACTTCTGTACTCTGATCGCCAGTTAATGCAGTTCCACGTAATTTAGCTTCTAATAAATCTGTTCATAAAATCCGAGTCCAATTTACCAAATAGAAAATGTCTATTAAACTATCACGACCCTAACACTTCAATGAACGAGCTTTTAAGAGATGCAGCTCTTCTCTCGAGCGGCTTAATGAGCGGCTTAATGAGCCCCTGTGGGCGAACTTAGCAACAGTAAGAAGGTGCTATGTCTACAACGAAGAGTGTTGACATTCCATTCGAATCGACCCCAAATTCTCCGCCTGATTCGATTAGCAATTCGGTTTGATCGAAAATCGGAGATTCACGAGATTCTAGTCCAGTCCACCAGCAATTCATACGTGCGAAAACAAAGGTCAGGAAGCACAGGGCAATCCTCACCAAACCTTCCGAGCAACGGACTATCGAGGTGAAGAAGAATAAAAATAAGAATTCATAACTTGAATCAAGAGATAAATGTAGCTTGCAACTTCGCCAGGGTGTCTTACCTCAAATTTGAGTCTTGGTTTGAAACAAAGACATTTTAATTGCTCTAAGTCCAATGTGCAACTGAAACACGAAATCACTGTTTACAGTTTTGACGTAACGGATTGCTGCTTGAGAATTTTTCAGCAATTGCGTGTTTCACTTTGGACAAAAGACTCAGCTTAATTGCTTATTGACTTTGTTCAACGATGGGGGTATCATGCATTAGGGGTATCACATTAGGAAGAAAATCATAAATTTGTATTGTGTCTCATCGTACACCTCGCTCGAATCACACCTAGTGTAAACAACTTTAAAGAGGAACAGACGAACAGCTGTTTGGTGTCTTGTTTTGGGTTTTGAATGCACACATTTATTGGGATCACTCGAATGGAGTTACCGCACAGTCGTCGCGGACTGGACGTAATCCACGCGTGGGCAGCGATGTCCACGCTTACATTTTCCAGATAATAAAAGTCATCATCAGCAACATTTTAATTAATGGAGCACCGGGTTGTATCATTAATTACATTTTTGATGATAATTCCAATAATTAGTGTTTAGAATTTAATATTATTGCGTCTGTGGAAATATAACCCACCCATGGAAAGTGACCAGTCTACGGCGATCGTACTATACCAGTACTTGTCGGAGGTTTACGGTACCGTTTAAACAAAATAATGAACCAGACGTTGGTGCAATGATGAAAAAGCAAAAACACTGCTAACCGACGAACGCTGCATCTCGCGACTGCTTCAGTTGCATTTTAGTTTTGTGAAGTACGTCCTATAATGGGATTGGTGAGATGGGCGTCTGTTCGACAGAAACATAATAACTTTATTTTTTTTTTCTGTTAACACTTACGCAACCAAAGGTAACTATTGTCACCTATTTTATGATGATTATCTGTACGTTCTGGTATGCGCAGATCTAATCTACTATCAGATTAATTGTTGGAAAGGCCTCAGAGAGCCCTTTCCAACAATTAATCAAATGATGGAGTTGCAAGTATTCCATAAATCTTATTAATCTTCCTCGCAGACATTCTCCAAACCAATTTTGAAATAAGGGTTGCTACTTATGTTTTGGAAATTACTATTTGCGATGCATGCTAAATGAAAGAACTTGAATTTGTTCATTTGATCTTCAACACGTTCATTTCTTCCATGGGGAGATCACTCTCTTTGATTGATGTGTGGAAATTCTATAGACTGTCTATGGTATATTTACAGCTTTTTTCGTGCCATCTTAATCCACTGACATTATCAGAGACCTGTTGAATATATAATATTGTCCCATCCGATGGTAAAAAACCTAAGATGATTTTCGCACACTTTCTCTGTAAATTCTTCAGCTTGACGCCTGTTACCTCTAGGGGTGCTTGTTAAATTTTGGAAACTAGCATCTTTGGGCGTTTAGGTAGTATTTCTCTCAGACTGGAAAAAAAAGAATAGAGCGTAAATCACGAGAGAGAATAAAAATAATGTTATTTTTTAACCCTTTACCTAACATGAAAAGCAGACGACACTTGCAAAAAAAATTCTTGAATAACTAAATATTTTCATTTTTTGTCTCAAAAACATAGGTTATGACCCCTCGTTGGAACAAGCTCGACGAGCTCCTTCCAACAAGGGGTCATAACCTATGTTTTTGAGACAAAAAATGAAAATATTTTAAAAATTAATTGGCGATTTTTGAGAATAGCGCTGGCCGGTTTTGGCCGTTACGTTGGGTAAAGGGTTAATATAAAATTTATTACCCGTCTCGCCACACTTTAAAGTTAAGACACGCAAATCAGCGAAAGAAATGACGCAGGCAAACTTCCAGTCGCGCCTTTTAATATTGTCATTGGTATGACTCCAAGGGGAGATTATCTGAACTCTTGACTGATCAACAAAATTGTATGAATGCCAGTAAATACGCTGTGTAAAAAATGTGAGTTTTCTGTTGTTCTCGTTTCTTATAGAAAAACTGGAACAGGGGGTATCGGAAGCGTCCCTAAAGACAGGAATGTCAGTAGAATGTCATGTACCCCTTCATGCCTTGGGGGAGGGGGGGGGGCGGATATAACATGATACCACGTTGCATTATGGTATCACGTAGTTGTTATGGCAACCCATGGGGTGCGGCCATGCGCAGCTCGTTTTTGTTGGGTAAAACGTGTTTCCTCGACCATTTTGTGCGAAGGAGACTGCCATCTTGTTTCTATGTTGGCACGCGGTTGCCTATAATATGATGAAGAGGCCTCTAGATGGTGTGTTCGATTTAATAAGAATATTTTTTACTGGTACGGATTTTCCCCAAACAGACATTATTTGGCTCAGATTCCCCCAGAAACCTCCTTTTTGTCGAACAATAAATCACGTCCCTTTGTATTTGTGGACTAGCGGGGACCTAATACTAAAATTCTAATGCCAACAACTGTTACCATTTACACCCACGACATTGGCTTATACCGCCGCCACCACTGCTTCTAAATCCCTCACTGCTACTTTGAGATGTGCTTTTACACAATGTGAGAATAGCACATCAGCATATGCAAAATGTGCCAATATGTGCCTGTGTACAAGTGCACAATGTGCCCACAACACATGCAGCACATACGCAGATGTGAGTATTTGGCGACCAGCAGAGACCATATTCGGGGGACTATTGGGGACCAGTCTTTGGGGACGAGTGGGAACCAAAGCTTGGGGATCAATGCTGGGCGATTAGTAAACAAATAACATAAGAATACATGACATCCAATTCCATTTTTTGCACTACTATCAGTTACATTATGCACACTAGCAAATAACGATTCACACTGTACAAAGTCATTCGTCCAGAAAATCTTCATCGCCAAAGAATCTTTGAATGGTGTGTAATTTATTGATCTCCGACTCTTTCTTCCTGAAATGGTCGACAACCATTCCGTTGATTGGCGTAATCGTTTCACTTTTTTTAAACATCTTTAAATTTGCTGTTTTCTTTAACTGCAGCATGACCTAATTGCGGGGTGGGGACTCCAGTTTGATTTGTCCGATTTTTTAAAGCTGGCAGCTGAGCTTTGATGGTAGCTTTAAACACAAGAAACTTGACTTCGTTGTTTTCATCGAGGGTGGCATGGCTCCTCTCTTGAGCTCCCCTCTCTATTTGCTTTGCATTCACAATTTCAGTCTTCGTTTGGTCCAATGTTTGAGTTGGAATATACTCTTTGTTTTATATGAAAGCTGTCCGGTAGTTGAACATTTTCTCTCTAGTGCAGAAGGACCTTCGCACACTTGGGTGGTTTTGTGGTTGGGTTCGTTGACAAGTTAGTCTGCTTAGCTGTATTTTTGTGATTGGTTGGTTGATCACGTCTTGATCTCTTTGTTGCAACTATAGCTAGGTTGGGTTCAAGTGTGTCCACTGTGTTGTGCAATAGTTTCACATTCTTCTATGTGAATATTAATCGAGGAGAATTCTTGAAAATGTGTATTTGAATGTCATTGTTATATTTGAATACGGTTGCGTACATTTTGCCAGACGTCTTCACTCTTCGGTTGTTTGAAACTTTGAACATAAACTTTTTTTCTTTCAATATTATCGTGTCTCTTATATTTGTTTGGTCACACGAGCGCCGCCTATCGCTCCTCTTTATCTTTCCATTGAAATGACATGACATTCATTTCCTTTAGTTCATACCACAAGAAACAGTTCTTACAGTCACTTATAATGGTTTGACCACTGAATACTAGTTTAAGTCCACCTTTTAGTAACTTCAGAACTCTTATTTTCTTTAAGTGCATTGGCCAAGACTTCCCACGTCGTAGGTTGAAATGTCTTTCGTTTTTGCAAGAGATTGATGATGTTGGACCCTCAACAATCTCATGTTTATTAATCAATTCTCCCTTCTCATTCCACGATAGATTTGGATGTACATTCATACGGTTTAGTAGTACCGTCGCTTTGCCCCACATTGATATTGGAACAAAATCTAAAATATCCTGGTCAAAGTCTTCACTTTTCCTTTCAATTTCGATTTTGATTGGTCCAGTAGCATGGGCATTCAGGCATACTGGTTTAAGAAACTTTCCTAAAATACCACCTTTTTGTATGATTTGTCTTACTATCCGCTCGAGAAATATTTCGGCTGTTTTCCTTATTTCATGCATGTATGGAATGAGATGAAATCTCTCGGATTTGGTCATTGGCACACTATGTTCCAAAAAATTCAAGGAACAATCACATATACATCGAATCAAGTCGTCTTCATCGTAGTTCTCGCTTTGTGTCTGCCAGCACGGGCGAGAAATCGCAGAATATCTGTTTCTTTTCAATCTCTCTACCCCTTTGCCTTCATTTCTTTCGTGCCTCTCGGAGGAGTAACCGTCTTCTTGTCCTTTGAAGCTTCTGGAAAATTCTTTCCCAGAACCAGAAAATGTGCAGTATTGACTAGGCATGTCTTTACTCTTCGAAAGTCAGAGAGCGAAGGAGAGATGTGTGGTGTGCACATGTCTTTTATACTTTTTAAGTGCTTCGGTCTCGGTGTTGTAAACTTTCTAGACGAATGACCTTGAAATACAGCGTGAACCGGTATGTGCTAGAATACATAATGTAATTGACAGTTGTGAAATAAATGGAATTAGGTGTCATGTATTCTTCTTATTTGTTTACTAGTCCCGACTAGTTCCCAAACCATGGTCCCCAAGCCTTGGCCCCGAAGCCTTGATCCCTGGGCCTGAGTTCCCGTACTTCGATCCCCACTACTCCCCAAAGACTGGTCTACAATACTCCTCCAAATATGGTTTCTGCTTGTCCCCAAATACCCGCATGTACGTATGTGTTGCATATGATGTGTGCTCATTCTTCACTTGCACACAGGCAAGTATTGGCACATTTTGCATATGCTGCATGTGCTATTCGCACATTGTGTTCATGCCCCTCTCATAGTAGCACTGGTGGACTTAGCAGCAGTGGTGGCAGCAGCATAAGCCAAGGTCGTGGGTGTAAACAGTAAGAATGTAGAGAGTAGAGAGTTACCCAACGTAACGGCCAAAACCGGCCAGCACTGTTCACAAATATCGCCAATTAATTTCATTATTTTATCATTTTTTGTCTAAACAAACGGGTTATGACCCCTCTTTGGAACGAGCTCGTTGAGCTCGTTCCAATGAGGGATCACAACCTATGTTTATGAGACAAAATATGAAAAATATTAGTTATTCAAGAATTTTGTTTTCAAGTGTCGTCTGCTTTTCAAGTTAGGTAAAGGATTAATACGGAGTGAAGACAGTGGTGAGACGACAATGAGATTTCTGACATTGGTCCCCAAGCATTGGTCTCCATTAGTCCCTTAAAATCGGTCCCCAAACAATGGTCTCCAAACATCGCCCTCCCGACTCCACTAGTCTCCAAACATTGATTCCCACTCTTCCCCAAACTATGGTCCCACTAGTCCCCATATACCCACATGTGCCTATGCGCCGCTTGCGTTGTGCTCACATTGTACACTTGGCCACAGCCACGTATCAGCATATTTTGCATGTGCTATTCGCACATTATGTACAAGCACATACGTTGACAAAAATCGCTATCGTTGGGGAGAAGAAGATGATGGGTATGAGCTAAGGTGAATAGATCGATTTGATTGGTGTTTATTCCTGGATAAGTGATCTGATTGGTCATTTAATCCAAATTAATAACACACAGAAGGTAAATGGAATATGTTTGGGTGCAAGTGGAATACTCGCAAATACTAAAAATACGATAAAATAAGTATACTCCAGAAGAATGGAACAGTACTCTATTGAAGTAGGACGAGGTCGGAAAAACGAGGATTTTGACCCAGAATAACAAAATTAGAGCCTTCATAAAATTAAAAATAACGCACTCTCATTAACATTACTGCTATAGGAGTAGGGAGCGGAAAAAAAGATGGGGGAATAGTGTGGTGTACGTAAAAAAATCCGAGCCAAGCTAAAAACTGGTAGGAAGCACTCGTCTGGTCCATTTGAGTAATTCTAGGAAGTAACCAAGGATTTGGGGAAAATCCGAACTGGTAAGAGTACTTTTGTACAAAGGAGCACGCCTATTATTGGACAAAAACGAGGATCTTGACCCAGAATTACAAAGTTCGATTCGGTAGTTTTGTTAGCGCTTGTCGTGGCCATTTCTAAGAAGTAACCGGGGTTCTGGGGAAAATCCGAGCTAAATAAATAGTTGTCGGGCCTATTTGGGTAATTCTCCGAAGCAACCGGGGATTCTGAAGGAATTAGGACCGGAAAAATATTCCTATTCAATCGACCGCACCTTTTAAAGGCCCCGTGGTTATGCTGTAGACCATTAGGTCACATGACAACAACGTACCACCATAGAAAAAAGATGGCGGCCTCCTTCATACAAAACAGACGGCGGAAACACGTATTACCCTAACAACAAGAGCTGCGCATGCGCACTCACATCACCTGTCACCATGGCAATGGCGATACAACCATGACAATCCCGTAATACCTATAATGCAATTCGGCATGGCGCCATACCAGTATCCCCGGCCGGGGTCCCCCCAAAAGACATGAAGGTTACATGTCCTACTTCTGATGGGTGCTGGAGTAACATTTTTAAAATGTTATTCCTGATGTAATCCTTGGCGGTCGCAGAGCTGAGTGGGCTGTGTGTTGTGAGATTTAGTGCAGATGGAGTAACCTTTCTGAGAAAACACGCACACAATAGAGTATCTTACAGATAAATCGAGTTGTTCTTTTTTTTTTTGGGGGGGGGGGAGGGGCGGGTGTTGGTGAATTGGGAACATTAACTCTTGAAGGTCAAGAGACTTTAACACATTTTTGCTACATTCAACACGTATTTTGGCTTTGTATTTATTTCTAAGCAAGTTTTGACTGCCTATATTTACAGATAAGACATGTGTATAAACAACTTGTCCCCTGAGTTTCAATGTGTTCTATGTGCCTACTGGCACATAGAACATATTGGAACCCAGAGGACGAACTGGCAAGGCACTTAGAATAAAACTTGCAAGTTTATCCAAAGTCTGAACACTGGGGCACGTGTTATCTTGCAATTAAAGGTTAAGAAATACAAGCGACATACGACCGATTGTCCACTACCGGAAAAACAGTACTTGTTCTCTTCAAAATAATTTTATAGACTGTTATAGATTTTATTTTTCAACTCAGGATAGAAAGTTTAAAGCAAAATGTGCATTTTTCAAAATTAACAAACAATGAGGCATTGAGATACCTGAACGCAAATCTGCTACTTGGAAAAAATAACGTTTCAACCATTGTTTGTTAATTTATTGGGGTTAAAAAGACACTTTCAACAGCCGGAATAACATCATGTCGGACAAGTTTACAGGTAGGTGAAGCCGGCGTACCCGTTGAAAACCACTAAGTAGCTGTGAGGAATTGTCGCCCCCCCCCCCCCCCACTCCAACGTACAAGCCCAGCATAAGTAGAGTTAGCAGAAGCTGAAGGCAAGTGCACCACTGACGTGCAGTATGCATTAGTACAGAGCAATAATGTGCCCCCACGTGGCTAATCAGGGTTAAGGCTATTATCCAAAGACACAGTTTAGAGGGTGAGGATGAGAATGAAAACATCGACCTATCGGTTTAATGTCCAATACTCTAACCAATGGGCCACCGTGCTCGTGACATCTTTATGTACACTGTTCGCATGCAGATTTGAATAGCAGCATTATCCGTCAGCTGGTTGAGTACTAGAAGCCACTATAAGGGCTTTCAAAACAATGAAGGTACCAGACCAAAGACAACATTTTTCTTGCTCTTTTTTCTTATTCAGTCAATGGCAAATATTATTTTATTTACATAAACTTGCCCATGGGGGCTCTTCAATAATTGTAATAAAACAATTGTGGTTAACAAATTCAGACCACCAAAATAAAGTAGCCCTCAGTCAGTTAAGAACATTTCACTAATACGTTTTCCCTACTACCATAAACGTGTAGAATAATTTACTCGATGCCCTCAGGGGAGCCGCATCATCAACAGAGTTCAAATAAATATATGCAAAACTGAACTACATTCCCAAATCACATCTGTACTTTCGAGTGGGTAAAATAAAGGCCAATCGTTTGCACATGAGCATGCGTAATAACTGCAGTGACTTCACCTTTTAAATCACGAATCGGCCGATTCAGCCCGTGTAGTTCACAAATTGAGCAGTTGAAAAAAAGTCATCAAACCCGTATCATGTGACTCTTCATTGGTACGAACTCGATTCAGTATATACTCCGACTACCCTCTCTACTGCAAAGATTTTAGGCAATATCTTATGTCCCTTGATTCCTAAACTGCCATATCAGCTATCTATAGGTAAACGACCACTAACCACGTCCACTCCGCCGGATCTAAGTCCAACAGCGCGAACTGGTAACCTGTTTAACCCATTGAACCCTGATCTCATATTACACACAGGTTCAGTATCATCAATTGGAAGAGTCAATATTCGTTACTTGGGGGAAGAACAGTCAATAGTTTCAAAGCGCATTGTATTTATTTCTAAGCAAGTCTCGACTGCCTATATTTACAGTTAAGACTTGTCTATAAACAACTCGCCCCCTGAGTTTCAATGTGTTCTATGTGCCTACTGGCACATAGAACACATTGGAACCCAGAGGACGGGGCGGTGGCTCAGTTGGTAGAGGTGCAGGCTGCAAGCCGAGAGGTCCTCGGTTCGAATCTCACCTGCGGCAACCGCGTTGTGTCCTTGGGCAAGACACTTCACCCCCATTGCCCAGGCGGGGGCACGGTGACGCTGTGTACTAAGGCGTACTGCACGACGATGGTGCACCTGTCTTCAACCAATGCTAACCCTGCTTGTGTGGAGTTGGTATGTTGGTGAGCTGACAGTTGCTCGCCGTTGCTCGGTAGTTCTCTCCGGGTACTCCGGCTTCCTCCACCCGTAAAACTGTTACGGTCATGGTCAGCCATTGTGCAGAAATATGTGACCTTAAACACCAATAAATAAATAAATAACCCAGGGGACGAACTGGCAAGGCACTAAGAATGAAACTTGGAAGTTCAACCAAAGTCTGAACATTGGGGCACAAGTTATCTTGCAATTAAGGGTTAAGACATACAAGCGACATACGGCCGGGTGTCCATTACCGGAAGAAAGTACTTGTTCTCTTCAAAATAATATTATAGACTGTTATAGATTTTATTGTTCAACTCAGGATAGAAAGTGAAAAGCAAAATGTCCATTTTTCAAAATTAACAACAATGAGGCACTAAGATACCTCAATCTGCAACTTGGAAAAAAATAACATTTCAACCATTGTTTGTTTATTTATTGGGGTTTATAAAATCTTGATTGATCTACCACACAAATTTACTGAGCAACTGTCTACTTTATTAGCTACGGTCGTATCACGATCCTAGAAAAAACGGCCTTTCGAGTTCAATGGGCTAAGCAACATAATATATATACGAAATTAGTGTAAATCTCTACAATATTGCAAATTCATTTGAATAAAATTACAGCCGCGTTGCTATATTTCAGTTTAAGATTTGTTTTCTACTGTTACCGGACCCCTTTACCACCACGTTTATTTATTTATTTATTTATCCTGCTGCAGATACGGAATTACCACAGACACAAAACAGTATGGTCAATAAATTCAAGACTAAAGATAATACATTATTCATCGATTTTTCCAGTCAGTTGTCAGATCTTGCATCTAAAATATGATTTTTTCAATTGTTGTCAATTCTAAGATTCAAAATATATCAGATTGGTGGCTCACTCATGCATGTATTTGGGTACATCATCCTAATGTGACAGAGACATGACATTTGATCATTTGATCATGATCATATATAAATAGACATAGATTGGAGGGTTCAGAAAAATGCGAGCGTGAGCTTGTTTGCCAAAATATCGGTGGCATGTGAAAAAATATTTTTCAAATACTCGGGCTTTATGCTGCGGTCTTTACAAAGCTAACTTCTTGAAAATGAAAAGCTACATTTTGTTAATTAGGCACCAAAATTAATTTGTCTTCTGAGTTCGATTTTTTAGAACTTTCTCAACATACCTGGATTTAAACCTTTCTACCCGAATGGTGCGTCGTACACACAGATAAATAGAGTAGCTTTTGTATTTGTAAGAAAGTCAAGAAAGAATTTAATCCTGCAGCTCTACAGGGCTGCAGGATTATATTATTTATGACCCCTTTCAATATTGGGTATTTATTTTGTTGCCGTCCATTTTTTTCTTCATGCAAAAATTTGCCCACGAACGGTTGACAGGCTTAAGAACACTCTTCTGATTTCTGGTCTCGGGATTAACTGAGCAAAATAATAAGAGATTATCACTTGTTTCATTTCATATCAGTCTTGACATCAATCGGTCCGATGTAACATGTTATTAGCACAAGAGCGAAATCGTAGGCTGATATCGTTACCAGGGCTGATACCAAGGCTGATATCATGGCTATGGAATACCAAACAAGTAATAACATGTTTATTAATTTGACAATTGAATTTCAAAACCACACGAGCGTCATTAAATTTTAAGCGGAGCCTACATCAAAATATTATAAGCGAAGTACCGTACCGGAAGGCCTACGTTACAGTGTCTACACGTACATTTGGGCCTACTTGTTTCGGAAAGACGTACTATACTGCACGTCGATGGTGCACTTGTTGTCAACCAATGCTGACCCTGCTTTGTGGAGTTAGTACGTTAGGGAGTCTGGCAGTTGCTCGTCGTTGCTCGATGTTTATCTTGGGGAACTCCGGCTTCCTCCACTCGCAAAACTGTCCGACACGAGGTGACTCTGGCTGTCGAAAGTGTGGTTAAATCTCAATACATAAATGAAATGAATGAATTTCAGAAATGCGAAATAAAAAAGGACAACTGTCAATTCGATCAGATTAAGTTTGGCCACACTCTTCGTTATTGGCGTTCCTTTATATATTCACGATTTGGCGATCTTGTTCTGTTTGGGGATTAGTTGAATATTCTGCAACATCTGACTGAAAGGTTGTTTGTCACAATTTGATATTATCTCATTGAATTATAAATGGAAACACCTCTGCCACGAGCAATTCCGTGTGCTGATTCCCAGTATTCGGTACTTCCAAGCGATCAAAAAACTTTCACTGATCAACGCATCTCATTTTGATTAGCAGAAAGAATACACTATTTGCCTCTAATATTTATTATGCATATTATATACCACGAGGTATGAGTTTAAATTTACCGCTTCGAAATATAAAGAAGCGCACTACCAAGCGAAGCGAAAACAATTTCAGTGACAAGGTTAACGCGCATGCGTTGGTGGCAGTGGCTGGTAAAAGAAGAATCACACACGATAACTGACCGGGTTACTTATCTCTGCCGCGATCAAACGTGTATCAGCCGGGTTCGTCGGTACATCAACAGAATCTGACTAACGTATCATGGTAGGGAGATATCATGAGACTGCCTGACAAAATCTTGTTTACAATTTTGTAATTAGAGGTTTTTATGACTTGGTTAGTTTCATATCGATGTAACTTCACATCAGCCTCAGACCGAAGGTCGAAGGCTGATGTTAAGTTATCGAGGGCTGCGATCTCGGCCGATATAAAAGTAATCAAGTAATACGATGGAAGGCTGATGTGAAGTTACCACGGACTGATATCTCGGCCGATATGAAACTAACCAAGTAATAACTTCTTTTTTTATTAAACCAAAACAAATAAATCCAAAATGTTCTCAGATCGGTTACAGTTTTCTGACAGTGTTCGTGTTTCTCCTTCTTTTCGTAAAATCCGATGTTTCCTCTTCTCTTTGTGCAGCTATCTGGACGTCTCGGCTTCTCCGCTGTGAAGGCGGCGACGTTCGATTAGCTGAACTATCTCTTCCCACACTTCCAGGAATCCCGGCTTACGACTCTGAATGTAAGTTTGAGTTGAGTTTTCTGTACAGCTCTCTTCTATTTTTCCCTTTAACACCTAATACTTGCTTTTTGCCATCATTAATTCCTCACCGTACAAAAAAGTCAGCTTCAAACAATTCCACTGTGTCAGTTAAAGCAAATTTTCCTTATTGCGTTCGACGAATAACGGTGAGCGATTTCGATGTAAACAAAATTGGTTGTGCCTATTAACGCATCAAGGAAGAAAATTCTATCATGGTTCATATAGGTCGAGGCCAGCGTCATATCAACCGAGTTTGATGTCACATCTGCCGGGCTTGATAAGGTGAAATTCTGTGTAGGGCTGTCACGATTAATCGATTGTTGATCGGTCACGGCGAAATCGATTAGTATTTTTCGTTGTCGAATAATCGGTAATTTGTATCCCGTTTTAGATGTTTAATAATTAAAAGAAAATTTGATGAAAAAACTATTGTTTCTAAAGGTAAAGAGTAAAGAACATCGATGTTAAGCCCCAAGAAGCCGTTGGAAGCATTTGTCTTCCATGTACATTCATCAAAGCTTTCATGTTCTGAATTTTTGAACCGTCAGTGCAATAATCAAGACTGGTCGGCAGTTGCGAAGTTCGCAACTGCCGACCGGTCTTGATTATTACACTGACGGTTCAAAAGTTCAGAACATCAAAGCTTTGAATGTCCCTAAAAGTTGATCGTCTTCGTTGTTTACTTGAGGTAGGTCAGCTGACTTGAACTTCATTTTTATCGACTTCAAAGAGAGGGAGAGGGGTCATCTAGGTACGATTAATCGATTATTTGCGACGATTAATCGATTCCTAAAATGAAAAATCGTGACAGCCCTAATTCTGAGAAAATCATATCGAATAAATAAGAGTCACTGTTGATATAAAGTATCTAGGATCATGAAATATAAGTTTATTTAAGGACCGTGTCTGATTCACGATGAACTCGGCCATTCTATATTTCTTTTTCTCGTCGCGTTTCTTTTCAAATTTATTACTTCAAAGATAAGAAAATCAAAAGCACTAACAAATGTAAGTATTGCGAAGAAGTGGGGTGGCATAAACAGCAGCAAGACCGAGTGAAAAACAAATCAGAAAGCTGTATAGTAAGAATTTTATCCACATAATTTTTGAGTCGGTAGGACTGATTTAACCCTACCAACACTGAGCTCATAAACGGTATCATGCTAGAGAATATGTTTTACTCCAAATGGGGGAATCTATTTTGTAACCGAAAGGCTGTTCAGTAATATTTCAACCCTAGGATTAACTTATTGCTGATCCCTCGTACCGATTTAAAATATTGTGTAATCTGCCATTGAAATTGACTATCAGTGCTTCATAACGGTTTGGATTGACCACCATGTTTGCCAGAGCTTAGTTGCCAAGATCATAGCTATGGTTTTGTGTGCCAAGACAGTGGCATAGATAACGGTGCACATTTCGTCACCGGAACTCCCCGAAGATAGCGATTTCAAACTTTATCTTGTCCATCCGTTTCTCCAGATCTCGGGTAAATACAGCACGTGTTATTGACATACGTTTGCATGGGTGGCAACCAGCACATGGTGATGTGAAGCTATATGGTTTGGGATGAGAGTGAGCGAAGCTTCAAGGCAATGAAAGAACGGTTTATTTAACGATTCATGTTAAATTCACGCACCCAACAGCTTAGTGGTCTGTGGATTTTTCCCTGTGTTTATTTTAAACTTGTTGCATGTACATTAGGTTTATTTCTACAACTGTGGCGCAGTTCAACCATTTCAGCCTCGGGCCTCCGAAATTGGACTCTCTATACCTATACAATATAATTAGGTCCCTGCAAACCTTCGATATACGATTCCACTCGAAATCGGCACGGTGATTCAATTTGATTAAGTAGCACTGATTCGAAAACTTTTGAATCGTCGAGTTGTTCTTAGAATCCTCTTAAGTGTTTCCTTTGGAACCTTTCTTCTATCACCAAGACTCCTGCACACAAAATCTGATTATAGAAGAAGAGGTCAGGAATGTTCTGCTTCCGAAACTACTTCGATTCCGTTTTGGAAAATGCTGCTTTTTGATTGATAGCCACCGTTCAGTACATACACAGAACCGCTGGCACTCGTGTCATATCGATTAACCCGTTCACACCCGTGTGTCACGCGTGTGAATGGGTTAATCGATATGACACGAGTGCCAGCGGTGAAAGATAAAACGAGAGGCCGCAAACGTGTGTGTCGATCTGTGTTTATTACACGCCTTCACGTCTTTAAAAGCAATTGTTAGAATGACACTCAGCAATTCATTTGACAACTCGTCCCCGGAGTTCCAAATGTGTTCTATGTGCCACATTGGAATTCAGGGGATGAACTATCAACAAAAAAATATATATTTTATCGCCAACCAAATTTGCGAGGGGAACCCGTGTTATTATTTTAGCTATCGCTAGCGATTCAAATTGTAATTGCGGTACACGATTTGTAGAATATTCCAATGAAATTTCGTTTCTATAAATATAGTCCATCAACGATTTCCGTTCGGCACATGTATGCGGAACGGATTTTCATTTTCCGCATGGTTTAGTGTTGCTGTAGATGGGGATTTCATAGAACAAGCGTGTAATAAAATACTGTGGCGGGGAATGGCAAATATTTATGGTTCTAAGATGTGAAAGAGCTACAATTCTGAAGAGCGGTAAGATTCGATTCGCGATTCGATTCGATAACCTCTGCCTGATTCGATTCCGAATTCTATTGGACTCGATATTTAAGATCCGCGGAGTCCTAAACGCAATTCAATTTCAATTAAATTAAATTCTTTAATTTACACATGAAATATACAGAGACAGAAACTGAAAACTACAAAAAAGTGTACACTGCACAATGTACCATAGCCTAACTGTATTCCTGGCACACCCTACTGGCCATTTCACTATGTTTGACAGCATTTCAGTCATTTAGAAGTGTGAGTGTTACACATTTTAAGGATATGGTGATTAAAAGTCAGAAAAAATAAATCTCTAACAGATATTTCAAACATGAATGAAAATCAGATTTCCAGGAGCAATGAGATATAAATAACCAATTTAACCCTCTGCGCCTGATGCTGAAAGATTAAAAAAATATCGATGCTCACCCTCGCCCTCTGCGCCGTGTTCTTTGGACAAGAGACTCAAGCTGTATACAATACGCAGGCAAATGTATAAAACTATTTTGTATTGGAATAGATGCTCATTGATAAATGAATTACTCAGCCCAAGAGGGTTGTGGGATTGAGCAATTAATGATCTCCCTTGAAAATTTTCAGTCTAAGATGGGTTTCAACTAGGGCCCTGCGAATCACCCATTTTCACTTCGAATCGAATCTCGAATCGAATTGGGTCTGTTATTTGAATTCGAATCAAATCTCGTATCGAATCAGGGCGCCTTGAAGATGACCGACCGGGGAAGGGGTGCTGTAAACCTGATTTGTTCCGACAGTGATGGCTCAAGTCCCGACTGATAAAATATTCCCAGAGCATCACCTTGGTGATGTAGTTGGAATATTATCCAGTAAGGATTAGGGTTCAAAAACAGAAGTGGGTGCGAAAATCATCGGTACTAGGCACTGCACAGGGCTAGCCGGTAGCAACAGCTCAACGTTGATAATGCCTGGAAACTTTAAATTTTCTTTCAAAAGTGGTAGTGTCTAGTGAGACTGGAATTAGAATGACTGGTGGCATGGATACATATGCTGTTTCTGTTTAGAGAACGAAAACTGCTGTCAGTCTTTATTTTCAATATGATTTATGTACAATTTCCACCAGAACTATACGTATTGTGAGACGATGAAGATGACGGATGCTAAGCCATATGCCAGTGAAAAGACTCGAATGGAAACAAATCGTGCACCCGATTCAATCGAACCGAATAGCAACATAATCGAATCTCGAAGCTTCGCAGGGCCCTAGTTTTAATTCGCCGAACCCGAAAGGCCGCTTTAACGGGCCAGTGAATGCATAAAATGATAGTTGCTCAGGGAATCTGTGTGATTGACCAACCAAGATTTTCAACGTGCAGCTCCAAGGCTGCACGTTGGAAATCGTGATTGGTCCTGCCCCCCCCCCCCCCCCCCCCCCCAAGGAACGAATGGGGACTCTACCAGTTGATGGCTCAGAACATGGAATATATCATCTGGGTCAAAAAGGTTAACATTTTCCATCGCGCAAAAACGTTACCCACACCATTTCGAGGGGTTGCATTGTTGATCAAAATGTACACGATGATCCCACCAAACATGACTCATTATTCGCCAGAATAGGATAGCGAAAGATGCGTACCGCTCGTTCGAACGTGAATCATATAAATGTTATTGAGAATTCCCAAACATGTTTGTAAATATGCACTTCTCCAAGCAGATACTGCATTTAGGTAATTTAATGAAACACGGTATTATTGTGTTACGTCTAATAATTCAAATGACCTCCCATTCCAGTAAATTACTTCATAATGACTCCCGTGAAGAGATTGCACTCCATTTTATTGAAAAATACTAGTAATGTTTACTGAAGCGGAGTGACGAACAAACATCATAGTAAATATGTCACAGACTGGAGCTAAATGTTCAGATGTTCGATGGAAACATTTAAAGGCCAACGAATAAATTAAGCGCACCTCAAATCTGTTTATGCGTTTTCAATACAATTCAACATGTTGGCTTGAAATGAACTAAATATTGACGGCACGTTGGTATCTGATCGAATTCTGACGGTTTCGGCCCATTAGTTCTTCAGCTTCAGATTGAGATAATTTATTCACAGTAAACATAAATGGCTACAAATACACTGATTGTTACAAATACATAAGTTTAGTGAACAGTATACTGTAGGGGGTGGCATAGCCACATTGGCTATCTACAGTGCGTGGAGAGTGGATTATAACTAAATCACCCGCGGAGTGGAGTTATCACCCAAACTATAACTTTCAAATTTTGTATATATCCACTAAAAACAAAAGCAATGTTTCAGCCAATGGACCTCCGGGTTTAACCCGGAGGTCCATTGCCTGAAACTTTGCTTGTGTTTGTAATGCTTTGCAACAAATTTGCAATTATTGCTTGTGTGGAATCTCCACTCTGTGGGTGATTTAGTGATAATACACTCTCCACGTACTGTACATGTCACCCCCACCCCTCCAGGAAAAAGGTGTACAGTAGTTGCAAACAGTCTGTGACCAAATGGTTCTCATTCATAAAAAAGTGAAAAAGGCGTGTGACGCTAATTTGGGGTGAAGCTCGAGTGATTCCATTGTCAAGATGTAATTGCGGAATGTTTTCCAGCACAAAAAGCCAGAGGGAGATTGGTGGTTAGGGATTGATACATTCGTTACTCGACGCTAAGGCCCTTCAAGTACTCCATGGTTTTCTGGGAGTGATAGAGGGATAAGACCGAGTGCACTGGGCGTTCTTGTCGGCCGGCGAATTCAGAGGGCATAATGCAGGGGTTGTTCAATAAATGCGCCTGCAGACAAGTCTCGCATCATTCTTGTGCTCGATATTACTGACAACAGACTCCTATTGGGGTATTGAACGTATTTTTTGGTGTACTTGTTGGACAGTCGGGGTGAGCAGCAAGTTTGGCCAGGATGACGGTTCCAGATAAAAGCAGAGTAGAGGGTACGTCTGTTCCGTTCTGTAAACACCTATTAAAGTTTTTGCTGATTACAAGTTTACTAAGTACAGTCCGGACAGTAAGGATTATTACAATTGACAAAAGTGGAATATGATGAAAAAAACTCTTGGAAGTCAAGCTTTTCTTAAACTCGTTTCTGTTACTGGTATTTCAAGCGGCGTTGTCGAGGGTGTTCCAAAGTTTCGGAAAGGAGTATAAAGGGAGATTATAAAGAGATCTGGTACGTATTTTCTCAAAACATAGGAGGTCAAATTGTCTCCTACCAGATTGATTGTCTACTACACTAAATATATCATTAAATGACGCCGGAAATCTCCCATGTTTCCAGTTAAAGACGAACAGCAAAGCATGTAGTTTAAACGACGTCATCAACCTTAAGTAATCTGTCTTTCGTGAATATGAGGTCTGTATGGGCTTTGTATTTGCTGTTGTTAATTATTCGTAGTAATCGCTTTTGCATGTCCACAAGTTTCTTAGTCGCCCTGGAGTTACCTATACACCCTATACATGGACTGCGTATAGTAGTTGGCTGTGTATGAAGGCGTAATGCAGTATTTTTATGGCTCCCTGGGGGAGAATTCTCTTACCTTTGATAAGACTATAGTTCGCGAGTGTTAGTTTGGAACAAATTGAGATATGTGATCCTTTTAGGGCAAATGTTGATCAATGTTTATTCCAAGAAACTTCAAAGATTTTTCGGCTTCGGAGGACCCAACCTTGTTTATTATTTGGTTATTTATTTTTAGCTGTTGGCAGACATTGTTATTGCTTCTTTCATTTGGTTTCAATAGAATGTACGTGGTTTTTATCGCATTCAACATTAGCTGGTTAGCAGAACACCATTCAAATAGTTTTTTAATTTCATCATTAAAATACGTTGTTATAGGATTATTATGGGACCTTGAGCAGTACGCCGTAGTGTTGCCAGCAAACGATAAAATGATGAGTGAGGTTGAGTTACTAATATCGTTGATATAACGAAGGAAAAGCACCGGTCCTAGAATTGAACCATGCGGAACACCACAGCACTGGCTGGCAAGGTCTGATTATGCTCGCCATACATAACGGCACTGGCTGGCAAGGTCTGATTTATGCTCGGCATACAAAACATACTACGATCTGTTAGACAGGTAGCTTCAGAGTGAGACCACGTATGCCATACTTTTCCAGTTTGCCTAATAGTATTTCATGATTTGTCGTGTCCAATGTTCTTGTCCGGTTTATTATTTTCTATTCCAGTGCTTTTTATGAGCTGGAGAACTGGGTGAATTGTACTATGACGCTTTCGGAATCCGTATTGTGAGGGTATAAACTTTTAAACCTGTTCAGGAAGTTCACAAGTCTCACCTCCATGAGCCTTTCTGTTATTTTGAGAATACAGGTAATATACTGATCGGTCTGTAATTAGTAAAACTGTGCTCGTCACCCGCTTTAAAAATAGGTATCACCTTCGCAATTTTTATCCCGTCCGGTATTATGCCAGTAATGAAGGAAGCATTAATAATATGCACGAGAGGGTGAACTACTTCATTTACTGTTTGTTTTAGAAGACGTGTGGTGATGTCGTTACAATCTTTTGACAATTTGGGCTTCATTTTATTTATCGCGTGGCGAACTTCTGTTGGGTTTCTAGGAGTAACGCCGCTGTTCATATAGTAAGTAAGACTTATTTGATTTCGGAATCTTATGAGATATTGTTTTTCCAATGTTCACGAAGAAAGTATTGAATTTTTTTCTATGTCGCGGGCCTCGTTTATTTCTGTATCATCGTGAACGAAAGACGAGGGTAAGTTAGATTCGCGTTTTCCCTTATTGATGGCTTCGTTTAAAATTTGTCATGTTTTTCGAGCGTTAGTTTTGTTTTTGTTTTGGATATCCATGTAATAGATTGATTTGCATTGTTTTTTAACCTTACTGAAAATCCTGCTGAAGTTTTTATAGTTTTGAATATTCTGTTCAGTGGGCACTTTCAGTTTTTTCGTGGTAGAATTTTTGTTTATTTTTAGAAGATATGACAAGTCCCCTGGTCATCCAAGGTTGCATATTGATAAATTGTTTGTTCTGGCAGACATATTTGAAGGGGAATGTTTTTTCATAAGCTTCTAAGTAGATGGTTAGGTAGGTTTCATAAGATGTGTAAGGACAATTTGCTTGCAATACTGTGGAAAAATCACTTTATGATAGCAGCATCTTGAATTCTGCAATACTCTCTGGATTTATAGTTCTTTTCAAAATAAAGCTTGGCGAATCACTCAATGTAGGTGCCTCTTCAATATAAAAACACCAAGAGTGATCAGAAACATCAGATATGATTATCTGGAAAGGGCAGTTTGTGAAAAAATATTAGCAAAGATATGATCTATCAAGGTGGCTGAATGAGTGGTTACTCTAGATGGCTTTTTGATATAAGGTAAGAATCCCTGGCTGAACATCTGATCGACATGTTCTTTTGTCTTGTGGTGGGCACTAGTTTTTAGAGGGCCTAGATAAAGATCACCTATAATATCATTTTTTTCGGCATTCAGAACACCAGTTAATTCATTTACTTTTGATAGAAAGAGATTAATATCGGTTTTTGGTGGTGTGCTAGATCTATAAATGACACCAATAATTTTGGAATTGTGTTTATCTTTGATTTCAATAAACAGAGATTCGAAAACATCAGGAATAAATACAGATATATCGCTTCTAACATTGTAAGATATCCCTTCTTTAATGTAAAGGCCCACTCCTCCTCGATCATCGTCATTCTTGGACCTCATTTTATTGATAATTGGATGATAGCCATCCATGTTATACGGCGTGTTTGGGGGAATTTGGAATATTTCAGTAAGTTCAACAATATCGAAAAAGTCTTCTGATTGCAAACTGTATATCATATTATGAAATGAGTCCCAGTGAGCCTTTAGACTTTGGCAGTTGATGTGGAATAAGGAGAATCCTACTTCTATTTTATTTGTTGTCGATCGGAAGTCACTGGGCTTGAAGTACTTGCAGTCTTTTACATGATGTTTGAATGGGGATTCTTCATTGTCGGGCAGAGAAGAGACTTTATTATTGTAGAGCTGCACAAAATCGAACTCTGCGTTTCTCTGTACCTCGTCGAATGTAATACTACCCACCATCAATCATTAACCCTTTACCTAACATGAAAAGCAGACGACACTTGCAAAAAAAATTCTTGAATAACTATTTTTTTTCATTTTTTGTTTCAAAAACATAGGTTATGACCCCTCGTTGGAACGAGCTCGACGAGCTCGTTTCAACGAGGGGTCATAACCTATGTTTTTGAGACAAAAAATGAAAATATTTTGAAAATTAATTGGCGATTTTTTAGAATAGCGCTGGCCGGTTTTGGCCGTTACGTTAGGTAAAGGGTTAATACTCCACCATAATCTCCAGCCTGGCAAGCATGCAATACATCTCAAAGGACAATGATTGGGAAATATATCCTTCCATGACTCTCAAAGAAGAAAGTCAAAACCGGTGTCCCACTACAGTTTTGATATAGATAGGGCGTCACTTCTGCAATATTTTTGGTCACTGGTTGCTGCAATAGTAACATGCAATTATGGCTTGAGAGGGAAACACAATTATTCTGTACAAATGTGATACAAATAACGGAGTATATATACAGGTAAAATGGATGGAACATTCCCTTAGAAGAAATTGTGGTTTTGTGGTATCCTGGATGGATGAAGGAATGAATGGGGGTGGGGGGATGAATGGTCCTTCTAGGTTCAGTTGTTAAGAGAAATGAGAGAAAAAAAAAGAATGAGTAATACTGAGTTTGATGAGCAGGTGTCTTTTTTGCTTAGATTTTTTAATGCAGGCGCCCTGGAAGGTATCATTTCAAACAAGATTGTTAACAGCGAAATGGACGAAATCATCCTGGTTTGTTGGGAGGTTCAGTAATAATTTAATGGATTTAATTTGACGAGCTGTTGGATTAAACAATTGCCGAGCCTCGCTTCAGTGTTTTTGCTCATTATATCGTCTGATCGTCCAAAAAGAAAGCATTGTAAAATGTTTGTGTGAAGCAACAAAGCGAACACACTTTTTGCAATTGACAATAACCGTCCACGGTTGGTTGGTCTACCAAGAATGGTCATGTAATAGTAGCTGATTAACATGTTGACTGGGCATCCAGTCAATTCGTTATCCAACCATCCGCTCCTTCACGCATCCACCCATCAGCACGAATGGATGAACGAATGAGCGAACGGTGGACGATTCTATGAGTAGATGGATGAATGAATAATAGCGAACGAATGAATAAGCTAGTGGAACCTTCACTCAAGTGAATTAAAGAATGGACGACTGGGCGAATGGACGAGTCAGTCAATGCGTATTGACGAATGAATAAGCTACATGGTGTATTTTACAATTGACAGCAGCTCTCTTATTTGATTGTTCATTTGCATTTAATGAACAAGCTCGTCTTTATGTAAGGAATATGAACATGGAAGGAGTAAATACATGACTCTTTCAGGCAGACAAGTAAACACATTCTTTTTTCCAACTGACAGTATCTGTTAGGAGTTGAGGGGTTTTTCGTGAGTAGTCAGTTATAGAGTTCTCGGACAGTCAATGATTCAACTCACTGTTCGTTCGCACGTTCACACACAAGAGTGAATGAAATGGATGAATAAACGAATGGATGGGATTGAGAGAATTAGAAATTAATTTCTCAGACTGGAACAATCTAGGGGTCGAACACTCACACGCCCATTCGTTTACACTCCCACTCATCCACCAAAGATAGTGAACGAAATGAATGAACGAACAAATGGATGGCTGAACGATTAAGAGTGAGAAACGAAGGAAAAGTTTCCAAATGGCAAAGGCTATACAATTTGATCATTGAGTATAAATGAAAAAGTGTTGGTTAAAAACTCTAGTTATGATGAACTTAAATAAAGTAAAAATCAAAGGAATACTGTTACTTGGATGCATCACGTGACAGTAACTACCAAGGGTTACAATGGCTTATTTATATGGAAAGGTGGGTTTAATAATAGCCGCTTAACGGAACGTTACTTATCAAGCTGACAGCCAGTAGATCACTACCCCACGCATTCAATCGTTCAGGTATGCACTCATCCATTCGAACGAATCGATGAATACGTGACTGAACGAGTGTGTGTGTGAACGAAATAAGTGAAAGATACAGTACGGGATGAATGAATGAACATATGAATCTTTTACAGCTGTAAGTAGTCAGTTAAATAGTTAACCCTTTACCCAACGTAACGATCAAAACCGGCCGGCGCTATTCACAAAAATGGCCAATTAATTTTCATTATTTTTTTTTCATTTTTTGTCTCAAAAACATAGGTTATGACCCCACTTTGGAACGAGCTCGTCATAACCTATGTTTTTTAGACAAAAAATGCAAAAAATTAGTTATTTAAGAATTTTGTTTGCCAGTGTCGTCTGCTTTTCATGTTCGGTAAAGTGTTAAAGTAGTGTATGGTTGAACGACTGAGCGAATGGATGGGCGGGGCGGGCGTAAACCAACTAACGAACGGATGAGTTAATAATATCTTTTGACAACTGTGAAGGAATGAAGGGGGAAATTTGGAATGACAGTGACTCACGAGCTCTACTGGTCAGACAAACACAGAGTTGCTTAGTACTTGTTTCTTGCGTAAGAATGACTCAACGAATGGATTAGTGAACGAATGAATGAATCGTACAGAGAGGATCGAACGAGCTCATGGGTCTTTTATAGCTGGCAGTGATTAATCAGATCTTCAAAGTATGAATAAATGAATAACTGGACGAATGGAATGAGGAGTAAAAGCTAATGAAAGAAACGGATGGGCTGGTGTAATTTTTTTGTCAATTGTGAATGGATGGATGAACAAAGGGGGGAAAACACATTTACACTGACTATGTGGTCGGATACTATGTGGTCGGATGAATAAAATCGTAGGACAGCGTCAACAAATAGTTACAATTTGTATAATTGACAGTTCCAACATACAGTATAAAGGAGTTATCACGAATATTGGTTAACATCAAAGTAACATGGGTAGTTAGACTGGGAGAGTAAGATAGGGCGAATATATGAGTCAGTGAGGCTTTTATTTCCTGCTCTATCTCTCCAACATGAGCCGGCAAACAAACACAGACTTTGTTGAGTAAGTGCTTTCTGTTTAACCCTTTACCTAACATAAAAAGCAGACGACACTTGCAAAACAAATTCTTGAATAACTATTTTTTTTTCACTTTTTGTCTCAAAAACATAGTTTATGACCCCTCTTTGGAACGAGCTCGTCATAACCTATGTTTTTGAGACAAAAAATGAAAAAAATTAGTTATTCAAGAATTTTGTTTGCCAGTGTCGTCTGCTTTTCATGTTCGGTAAAGGGTTAAAGAAGTGTATGGTTGAACGACTGAGCGAATGGATGGGCGGGGTGGGGGGGGGGGTGGGGTGGCGTAAACCAACTAACGAACGGATGAGTTAATAATATCTTTTGACAACTGTGAAGGAATGAAGGGGAAAATTTGGAATGACGGTGACTCACGAGCTCTACTGGTCAGACAAACACAGAGTTGCTTTGTACTTGTTTCTTGCGTAAGAATGACTCAACGAATGGATAAGTGAACGAATGAATGAATCGTACAGAGAGGAACGAACGATCTTATGGGTCTTTTATAGCTGGCAGCGATTAATCAGATCTTCAAAGTATGAATAAATGAATAACTGGACGAATGGAATGAGAAGTAAAAGCTAATAAAAGAAACGGATGGCTGGTGTAATTTTTTTGTCAATTGTGAATGGATAGGTGAACGAAGGGGGGAAAACACATTTACACTGACTATGTGGTCGGATGAATAAAATCGTAGGACAGCGTCAACAAATAGTTACAGTTTGTATAATTGACAGTTCCTGCAGAGAATATAAAGGAGTTATCACGAATATTGGTTAACATCAAAGTAACATGGGCTATTAGACTGGGAGAGTAAGATAGGGCGAATATATGAGTCAGTGAGACTTTTTTTTACTGCTCTATCTCTCCAACATGAGCCGGCAAACAAACACAGACTTTGCTGAGTAAGTGCTTTCTGTTTAACCCTTTACCTAACATGAAAAGCAGACGACACTTGCAAAAAAAATTCTTGCATAACTAATTTTTTTTCATTTTTTGTCTCAAAAACATAGGTTATGACCCCTCGTTGGAACGAGCTCGACGAGCTCGTTCCAACGAGGGGTCATAACCTATGTTTTTGAGACAAAAAATGAAAAAGTAATGAAAATTAATTGGCGATTTTTGAGAATAGCGCTGACCGGTTTTGGCCGTTACGTTGGGTAAAGGGTTAAATTATATAAACTTAATAGGAAAAATCTTACGAGGATGGGGCGAGCACCAAAATGGGTTCTAATTTACAATTAATTAATATTAATTATTGATGATAACCTATAGATGTGTTAACAATTTGTCAGGAATGATCACCACAGTAATATCAACTTCAACTTAATTTGATTTGTCAGACTGATACATTCACTCACCCATTCCCTCACACATTCACTCATCCAGTCGAATGAGTGGACGAATGAGCGAATGAAGGAACAGATGAATGAATGAGGTTATGATAAGGGGCGAGAAAATGAATTAGTGAAATCGTATTCACCAATAGTTGTGTTAACTATTTGTCAGGAATGATCAGTACAATACCACCAACTTGAACTTAATTTGATTTGTCAGATTGATACATTCATTCACTCATCCATTCATTCATGCACTCACTAATTCACTTGAATGAATGGACGAATGAGAGAGTGAAGGAACAGAGTTTATGATAAGGGGCGAGGAAATGAATTAATGAAATCGTATTCACCTGACCACTGATTTATTGATTGGCCGATTGAGTGAATTATGACTGACTGAACGAGTAGAAGTAAAAAAATGGAAGAGTAGAAAAGTGAATACATGACTGAACTAATCAAAGTCTTTCCAATGAATGAATGAATGCATGAATGAATGAATGAATGAATGAATGAATGAATGAATAAATAAATAAATAAATAAATAAAAAAATAAATAAATAAATAAATAAATAAATAAATAAATAAATAAATAAATAAATGAATGAAAACGAGTTTACCACTGATCGTGGCTAGCCAGTTAATCATATGAGAGAACAAGTCAGCGCATAAAAATGGAATCTTTCACTGCAGAGAATGTATGATTGAATGAACATTTTGTACAATTGACGAGGACACTCCATCTTAGGTTGTCCAGAGAACATTTGAATCTGATGAACAGGCGTGTCCTGCTCGGGAATATAAACAACAAAGAAGAAAGCTCAATATATACACGAAATTTATACTTGCTGGTAGTAGCTGCTTCGAGTATAAATATGGACGTGGCGACAGAGGGGGGGGGGGGGGGGGTGTCACACCCTCCCCCAATCCTGGCCAAAATGTCCTATAGTTGGAAAATCGGAGGGCAAGACAAGAGTAGTTGGAAATTCCATCTATCTGGATTTTAGAGCTTCTTTGGTGATGCTGATGTCTCCTTTCCTTTCCAAAATTCCAAATCGGTTTCACATCGGCAAAAATTCCAACTTTTTTTATTTACAACTACAATGTACGCAATATCGAGCGTCATAAGTATGCATGATGTCAATCGGTATTAGATTGTTATAGTACGTTTACTTATCGTAATAAACAAAAATCCTCGAAAGGTACTTCAAGAAAATCACATCATATAAAATCGTTATCCTGAGTTAATTCCATCATTCACAGTTACAAAATGATCAAACACCGAAAACTGATCATCCCTGCAAAAGATCTAATTTAATGTTAGGACAGTGTGGATTGCTCAAACGTTTCAGCTTGAGTATTTGTTTCGCACATATTCAATTCCCAGAAGAATACCAAATAATAATAATAATAACCTGATAATTCTATCATAAATGTGTTGGCATTTCAGTTACTAGAATTAATTTTTTGCTCCCTTTCATGGTTTCATTTCCAAAAGTTTTCTCGGTAGTGAATTTCCAACTAGGGGGAGGGACCGGGAGGGGGGTTTCCCCATCCCGGTCCCTCCCTCTAGTTGGAAATGTACTACCCCCGCCACTCCCCCATCCCAATCGGAAACCTCTGGCCACGTCCCTGCGTATAAAGTGTCTTCCACGAATAATCAATAACATAATAGTTTTTCAGGTTGATTTGCCAGGCTGAGACTGACAGTCTGTCAAACATTCGTCCACTCAGATCCTTCACACATCCACTCGAGTGAGTGAATTAGTGAAGGAATAAGTAGACAGCTGAGAGTGACTACACAACAGGAGCAATGAATTTATTTCAGTTTTTCATTCAAACAATTTTGAGATTGAAATTGGCATAATAAACAATTTGATCTATCTTAAATCAAATAGAAATCGTGCATACGTCCCCTGTGTGTTGAAAAATGTATCTGTTGTTTGTTATACATGATTCAAGGATGTCAGAATGTTTTTCCCAAAATTCATAACTCTCAAGCAGCACTCGACGGGAACAATTGTTTCCTTTAAGAGTGATGTCAGCAAGAAAGCTTAGAGTGGTGCTGAAAATAGCAGCAAGTGGCATAATCTTTCTCAGACCGAGTATGGGCAGATATTACTGTTATTGATTTGTTTGTTTGAGTTCCGCGACATTTTCAGCAGCTACGGTGGGTAGTTTACAAGTAGAGGCAGTCGGAGTACCTGGAGAGAACCACCGAACAGCGGCGAGAAACTGTCGTACTCGCAAACGTACAACCCCGATACGAGCAGTGTTGGCATTGGTCGAAAGCAAGCGTACTATTGGCGTGTATTGCGGGGAGATAGTACACTAAAATAAGCTTGCCAAAAATACACAACACAGTTGATGTGGGTCAAGATCGATCCATAGAGTTTAGCCACTTAGTCCACTTGTTTCAAAACGTGTTTTGGCTTTACACAAACCCTACTTGATATTTCTCTGTATCTTAACCCTTTACCTAACATGAAAAACAGACGACAAAAACAATTCTTGAATAACTAGTTTTTTTCTCAAAAACATAGGTTATGACCCCTCATTGGAACGACCTCGTCGAGCTCGTTCCAATGAGGGGTCATAACCTATGTTTTTGAGACAAAAAATGAAAAATTAATTGGTGATTTTTGAGAATCTCGTTGACAGGTTTTTTTGCCGTTACGTTGGGTAAAGGGTTAAGGCGTGGGAGAAGTCTACACCCCACGAGCCTGGAGAAATAATTATTATCTAATGAGTAGTTCGAAGTTTAGGTCTATAAATCCGTGGCGGCATCAATCATATCCCTTCAAAGACTCAACCCTCTGTGCCCTCGTTTCCTGGAGTGAAATCACCACTGTGTACACTTACAGTGAGATGGGTCAGTCCAATATCAACATACAGGGAGTATAAAATAGTAACTGCAGTCTGCAACTGTCTGGCTGCAGACTGCATTTGTTATTTTAACATCAATGCCCCGTGTATAGACCTGTTATAATAAGACAAAAAAGGACGAAATTATGCTTTGGACCGCAAAATCTGTCTCACGAGTTCAAAGTGTTAATATTTAAGTATCATTGATACAATGTGTGATCAAGTTTGCGTTGAAGGGGTTCTGTGGGAAATTCAAAAAATACGCTTTCTTCGCAGAAGCTTGCTCAAACAAAAAGAGTATGTTTGCTGTTCTTATGGAACGTAATATCGAGGAGATAATCATACCAATTTATTTCGCAGCCGTTTCCGATCTTGACGTTACTTGAACGGCACCCATTGTTCTTTCGATTTGTTGCATGCACAAGCGCATCGACTGAAATAAAATAAGAAACTTCTCAGTTGAAGAGGTGGACTGAATTTGAGTGCATTGTGTATAGGATGTACAAACTGGCCGCGTGTAGCCGTGACAGCTCGTGGTCACTGGTCGCTGTCAGTGGTATGTCTCGAGCTTTTCAAGGTTGAGGACCTATGTGCAGGACCTCTGAAGTGACGTCATATTACGTAACCTAGTGGCGCCGTGTTGTATTGTCATGGTAACCCGCGTGAGCGGCTATCTTGTGACGTTATCTCATAGTAATCTGTGGTCTTAGTGCGCACGTGCAGTGCGTGTTGTTAGAATGATACGTGTTTCCGTCGCGTCCATTTTTATACTAGAGGCCGCCATCTTGGACTCTATGGTAGTACGTTGTTGCCATGTTACCCAAAGGCCTACAATAAGACAGGGGTATGTTCGGATGGTATGTTCCTTTATACAAGAGTAGTTTCCCGATTCGTAAATTACCCAAATAAACCCGACAATCCCGCCAAATCACCCAAAACGACTTTATTTACTTTGCATTCCTCAAGAATACTACTTAAAACAGTAGCACGTAGTACTATAGTACCGAGGGAGTCCCCGGAGGTAAGTGCGAATGAACTAGAGTAAATCTAATTACCACGAACATAATACTTTATGAGTAGATTGGGGGGGGGGGGGGGAGTCACAACATAGCTTGTAGATACATAGGTAGAAACCGAGGATTCTGCAGGAATCCGAGCCAAGTAAACAATTATCGGGTTGTTTGTGGTAATCAGATTTACTCTAGTTCATTCGAACTTTCTCCAGGGGCACCCTGGGTACTATAGCACTACGTGCTTCTATTATAAGTAGGATTCTTGCAGAATTCGTAGTAAATAAAGTCGTTTTTGGTGATTTGGAGGGATTGTGGGGTTTATTTGGGAAACTCTTCGAATCGGGAAACTACGCTTGTACAAAGGAACATACCCTCCGAACATACCCGTGTCCTTTTGTAAGCCTTTGGGTAACATAGCCAACACGTGCTACCATAGAAACCAAGATGGCGGCATCCAGTATACAAAATGGACGACGGAAATACGTATCACCCTAAGAACACGCACTGCGCATGCACACTAATATCACGGATTACTATGGGGATGCCGTCACAGGATGGCCACTCACGCGAGTTACATTGACAACACAACATGGCGCCACTAGGTCACGTGACATGACGTCACTTTAGAGGTCCTGTATCGAGGTCCCGCAACCTTGGGGTGGAAAGCCCAAGAAATACTACTGTTGTCGTAAAGATTTAGCCCTTCCTAATGGGCTTCCTGAAAGTGTCCGGTATCTGAAGATTGTATCACTCAATTATTCCCCATTCTCGAAGTGGAATATACTCGGTTACATTCTTCCATCCGTCCGTGCTTCCGTCCGCCAGTGCGTCTGTCTTACCGTCCGTGCGTCCGCAGCGATATATCAGTAGTGAGGTTATGGATTTCAATGAAACTTGGTATGAGGGATCCTTGTGACAAGCCGTTCCTGCACATGTTAGAGTAAAGTTGCCTCGTATTTTTTAACAAGAATTACGGTCCTTACTTTGGCAGTTTCTCGTGATTTTTGTTCCTTGCTTTGTTTTAATTCATTTATGCTTTATATGTCCAGCACTACAGTGGGGGTATAATTGCCTTCAGAGATAGCCCTTGTTCTACATACAAAACTTCACTGGAAATCAGAGAGAACGTCTCTTTCTTTCAAATTCTCGCGTGCCATAGAACCAAGAAAGGACGCTCGCTATGTAGCAAATAGCCTAACGGGGTTCAAACCCAATTCAAGAGAGTCTCCTTCGGCACCAACCTCTTAGCGAAACTATACTAAACCACGCACACCACTCGGTCACCGATAGAGTGCTTAGTGAAATTATACTAACCCACACACGCCACTCTCACACCGACAGACTTGTCTGTCTGTGGTCGAGAGGTGCGCGCGTGTAGTTTCGATAGGCGGTGGTGCTGAAGAAAACTCTCTCAGCGTGAATTCGAACACCTCCTATGACATTCGTAATATAAGCAGCGACATTTCTTTATCTATGGCACTTGGGAAATTTGCAATACTTACTTTTTTATATTATTAATTATGCATGTTTGTGGCAGGATACACTGCGCATGTACTCTGTCCGAGTTTTATGTCTCCTGAACCGCAGGCGAAGGGAATATAAAATTCCGACAGGCTCCATGAAACCCTGTACCAATTAAAGACCTATATTACGAATTTGGGATACTGAAAAGCTACAGTTCCGCCTCCGTGGACTTGTACAAATCCACGCGTGGGCAGTAATGTTCACGCATGCGTTTACCAGGTAATGAAGATCATCATCAGCAAAATTTAGTTAATGAAGCACCAGGTTGTACCCGGTGCTGACCCTTTACCTAACCTGAAAAGCAGACGACACTCGCAAAAATAATTCTTGTATAACTAATTTTTTTCATTTCTTTGTCTCAAAAACATAGGTTATGTCCCCTCGTTGGAACGAGCTCGACGAGCTCGTTCCAACGAGGCATCATAACCTATGTGTTTGAGACAAAAAATGAAAAAAATAATGAAAATTAATTGGCGATTTTTGAGAATAGCGCTGGTCGGTTTTGGCCGTTACGTATAATCAGTGTTTAGAATCTAATATTATTGGGTCCGTGGAAATATTGCCCACCCGTGGAAAGTGACCAATCCACGCCGACCGTACTGTGCCATAATCAAATTAAAAGGAAAAGTAGTGATTTTTTAATGTGAGTTATCTTTCTACCCTGTATCCTTGCATTCTAGTAAAGAAAATCAAGTTTTGACACAACGATCTTTTGAATACTTTTCAAGGATGGCATCCGACTTTTCGTCGCGCAAATGTTTTTTTTTTGAAAGGTTTCAGTTGTGGATGTATATTAATCTTTGTATTAGCTATCACTAATATTTTTCTGCGTGATTCCCCATCTCCTTATGTTTACTTGCCTCTTTACACATCAAACCATATGTTACTTTATTTTGAACGTCACCTACTTCTCGGTTACAGTTTTTGGTTATGAGATTTATACACATTGATCCATGAGAATGTCGCGTGCATTAATGCAGCCCGCCAAAAAGACAAACATAGTTGTTGGTAGCCTGACAAGATAGCCAATCACGATACAATAATTTTATCTACAGTGATATATGTGTATACATTCAGAAATTGTTAATTCTCACAAATCGAACTGAATCGGATTCCGAGCAATAACCAAAATGCTGTCTAAGTTTATTTGAACCATTTCGGAGGGTTATGTGTTAGCTCAGTTGGTATGATTGCAGACACATTCGGAATTAGACAACGAGAGCCGTAGTTCCGAGCAATAATCGGGATTATGATATTGTTTTAAATATATGTACACAAGTGACCTGAGGACATTTAGCTATTGATCGGTGGATGGCTGCTTAAATGGAACCGACAGTCGTATAATCGTGGCAACCTTTATCCCACACCACACTGCAGCCGACTGCTTGCTACGGGCCTTCTCCAATTCATGGCCCCATTGCCCACGTGGGGGCACGGTGACGTTGTGCACTAAGGCGTACTGTACGTTGATGGTGCACCAGTCTTCAACCAATGCTATACCTGCTTGTGTGGAGTTAGTATGTTGGGGAGCTGACAGTTGCTCGCCGTTGCTCGGTGGTTCTATTCGGGTACTCCGGCTTCCTCCACCCGTAAAACTGTCATGATTATGGTCAGCCATTGTGCAGAAATATGTGACCTTAAACACCAATAAATAAATAAATAAATAAATAAATAAATAAATAAATAAATAAATAAATAAATAAATAAATAAATAAATAAATATTCTCCAGTTCACAAACATAACACACTGACGAATATACCCGACATTGCTACGACACACGTAAAATTCATTTCTATCATATTATCCATCATTAAAAACTTTTACTGACGTCATTAATTGTTTTTCATTGGTATATAGTTTGACTATCCCATGGTTGACAGTTTGAATCCACGTTTCCTGGAATGGTATCGCCTTTGCGTACACTTACAATGAGATGTGTCAGTCCAATATCAATATACAGGGAGGATAAAATAATAACTGCAGACAGAAGGCTTCAGGCTGCAGAATGCAGTTATTATTTTATCATCATTGCCCCGTGTATAGACCTCGAATAATAAGAGAAAAATGGGACGAAATTATGCCTTAGATCGAAAAATCGGTCTTACGTGTTCAAAGGTTTAATAGTTGGATAGTTGTACATCCAACACATAACCGTTGGATATTTTACGTCTATTGAACTATCCAGCAACAACAAGTTTTTAAGTAGGATAAATAACTCGCAGATGTGGGATAGTCGAGACAAAACACCCCTTCTTGGGGTCAAAGGCCTTCGATTGGGGAGCTTTCTCTCGCGTGTACAACATCAGTTCTTTATCCCCTACTAAAAGTACTCCAAGGTGTCAAAATTCAGGTCGATATATCTGAAAATGTAGGAGCGCATACATGTAGAGTACGTGGAGAGTGTATTATCACTAAATCACCCACAGAGTGGAGATTCCACCCAAGCAATAATTGCAAATTTGTTGCAAAGCATATCCAGCGCAAGCAAAGTTTCAGCCAATGGACCTCCGTGTTAAACCCGGAGGTCCATTGGCTGAAACATTGCTTGTGTTTTTGGTCGGTATGTACACAATTTGAAAGTTATCGCTTGGGTGATAACTCCACTCTGCGGGTGATTTAGTTACAACCCACTCTCCACGTACTGTAAGTTGTGGACTGACAAACATATAAAGAGACGCACATTCGTAGTACACAGTATAAACATAAACAATCATGATCCGCACCCTTTGTTGCAGTAAACCCAGCATTTTCGAACGTTTGATGTATTATATCGTATAAAATCTCGATCGATCCCTTTCTTGTAATAACTCGAACTTCAAACTAAAATAAATCAGCTATTCAATTACTCAATACAATCTCCACGCATACATACTTTGTGATATGGTGTTAGGTTTTGGGGCTTTATTCACCATTAATTACTGAATTGCGATGTGCGGCACAAACTCGATGTCATCTCCTATCGATGTGGTAATGAACGAAGAAAAGAAGTGCCGCGACATGAATGGTGGCGCTTGTCGAGCATATCCGATTTGTTACAAGCGTGACACATTCGTGATTCAATAAGCCATTAAAGGTCACAATCACTGAGGACGAAGATTTGGAGATGTTTATCGGAAACGAGAAACGCGTGTGTTATGTTATTGAATCACTGGATGAAGGACAACCAAAATAGCTCGTTAGAATAATACAGTAGTACATCTAATGCAAAAGGTGCACGGTATCTGTTATAAACTGAACTAAGACACAACTCGCCTGTTGGCAGTTCGTCTAAAAAAATAGATGGGCTAATGTAGTTGATGTTGTGTATACACCATTTGAAATCTTCGGCACAAACAAAACGACATCTTATCATTTCAAACGGTATGCAGACTTTTTCGTGATAGACATTATTAGTATTTTCCATAGTGATGACGTATGTCCCCTCACGTGACCTCTATTTACAAAGCAATAAACAAACCCATGTGAAGCAACATGGAGAGACAACGATGACGATTGAAGCCGGTCGCTTCAAATTACACTTATTTTCTATTGTAATCCATCAGTTAAACTTGACTTCGTTGTTCTTTCTGAACCCGTAATTTGATTGGCTGAGAGCCAGTTGGCTCCGTGCTCTAATCTCAGGCAAATTCACTCTTACCGTGCTCTAATTTCCGGAAGCGGGTCAATTAGAACATGGCTGTACCCACGGTACGCGCGAGTAACGGCCTTAAACCACTCCTATCACAGATCGAACCCTTGTTGTTTTCTCTAAATTCGATACTGGCAAATAGGCCGAGATCGAAAATGACATTTTGTGATTGTTTTTCTTCAAATAAACGGGATTGGGGAATTGTTTTTACTTCTAACGGTGACAGGAATTACAATGGGGATAAACGCCTCTTGTTTCGTTAAACATTCGGAAATTTGACTACAGAAAACCATTTGTTAACTCGCCCCGAAGGAGGCTCGTTAACAAATGGTTTTCCATAGTCAAATTCCCGAATGTCTAACGAAACAAGAGACGTTTATCTCCTAAATGTATAACTCAACCATACAAACTCCTAAATGACTGATATTAATAGTACCTTTATATCATCAATGCGTTTAGAATGATTGGCTTTCGGAATGGAAGATCATAGTCTCCTTTTTCAAAGGAACGAAAATACCCAACTTGATTCAGACTACACGAAGTTATATTTAGGAGATAAACGCATGTTGTTGAATTAGACATTCGGGAATTTGACTGTGGAAAACCATTTGTCAACGAGCCCCGAAGGGGAAAGTTAACAAATGGTTTTCAAAAGCAGACAATACAATGCATATGAATAACTATTCTGGTAAAAAAAAAAATAAAAGGTATACCGCTAGGGGATACTATAGCCAGATTAGCTGTCTACCTGGTATTCCCCCAAGAACAAAGAGAAACAACATGTGCGATATTTACACGTTAATATTATGACTGATAATTACAATAAAAAAATAATTTTAACACAAATGGCCAATCGCTTAATTTTCCAATGTAAGTATATTTAACTTTGAGTCTAGTTCACGTTAGCGATTTTCTAATGCTTATGCTCCACGTTTGATTTGTTTTGGAAACAAAATTCACGTGAGTGGGAATACTTCATAACATGGAAGATGCTGATCTACTCTATAGAAACATCGCCCTTCACTGAGAAGACAGACTGAGGAAATGAGGGATAAGCAAGACTGAGGAAATTCAGTAATACAGTGAGTCCACTTAACTGCATGTCTTTAATTGAATAACCCAGTTAATTGTATATAACTTACAAACTCTAAACTATTTACCACACATCCAGTACATATTTGACCCGTTAATTGTATGTAGATTCTAGAGTAAACTCCAGTTACTTGAATAAAAGATCTTGTAAACTGCTGACGTATTACTCCGACATCCACTGAATTCTCAACATTCATATTTACCTCAACACATTCAATACATGAATTTAATCTACCACATCTTGTATCAAAGAGCTCAATAAGCTCTGTAAAGCAAGATATAATAGAATAAATGCTCAGTTTATAATTAGAAGGCAGACAAAATGACCCAAATCCTGTAAATTTTATCCTCCCATGAATTGAATATTTTTCTCTGGCAAAGTGGCTATTTAATTAACATGATTCCACTGTAATTAATTCCCATAGCCCGATCAGGCTGTGAGAATGAATTATTTCTGAACCTCCCACAAATTCAAAATAAATTCGCTTATTTGTTGTACAAAATATTCTGCCGATCAACTGTATGTGGGACCTCAGTGTTGAAAACTTTGTGTTCACAAGTATCAGGATTTCAACAGCAAGAAAACATGTCCCAAGATAATCTGGGAAAACAACCTGATATATTTGAGTACATTTTAATAATTATATCTAGAAGCTGCCTGTCATGAATACAGAACTTTACAGTACAGTCGCCGTGGACTGGTGATAATACACGCGCGGGCAGTGATGTCCACACAAACGTTCACCGGATAATAAAAATCATCATTAACAAAACTTTAATTAATGAAGCACCTGGTTGTACCCGGCGTTTGATAAATTAAATTTCTGATGATTATTCCGATAATTGGGGTTTGGAATTTAATATTATCGTGGCCGCGGAAATATTGCCCATCCGTGGAAAATGACTAGTCCAATAGTACCCTGTGGTATCATCCCTATGTCCCTTTGTATACTGGGGTAGAAGACTCATATACTCGGAAATACAAAAAGTGAAATGAAAATTCGTAGCTACAACAATAATAACACTTGGCGAGCCACTGATTGCTCTCGGGTTCAGAAGACTAAACACCCTTCATTCTCTCGTCCCACTACCTCATTATACGCCCAGTTAATATTATTCTGTTAGACTAGTTTGGACATTCTAATAAAAAGTGTTCCAGGTTTTCAATTATTCCTAAATTACGCATTTGGCACTCGTTCTCTAAGTTTTTTTCCCAATTTTTCCCTTAATCTCGAGCGACCGCGAGCTCCGTTGAACCCCACCATCGTTCGCCACATGTCTTGGGAAGTGAATTTGCTAAAGGCTCATCTAATATCGTCTAAATTTAAACATTTTAGACGACATATGTTTAGAACAGTTGTTATTTAGACAACAGGTCGTGTAGACCTGTTTTGCTCGTGACCAGTTGTGTTTGGACAGTTGTGAAACACGCCACTTACAGGCCCAGCGGATAGACTGTGTTTTAGAAAAGGAAAACTAAAAGAATTTCTGGATCACTCATTGTGTATATTGTTGGGTGGAGTTGGACGATAACATAGTTTAATGTGTCTGTGCACTAAAATGTTTTTTGTGTGCAAAATAGCAAGTAATGGTGAATTTCGTCCATAACCCTCCATACAAAACATATTTCGATTTGTACCACTGAATTTCACGCATGCGTACTTTAAGAAAGGGGATGTAAAAAAGTCACCCACGCGAAAATGTATGCAAACAGGGGCCAGTACTATAAAACTTTTACAATTGTATTTTCCCGAGTTGTATATTCTAGAAGTGAATATAAATGACAGAAATGAATCATTAGCATTTCAAAAGATATGACAATTTAAGAACTGGCAAATTGACACATCTTTGAAAATGCTAATGGTTTATTTCAATTAGTTATTTCCATAAATAGAAAATACAGTTCTGAAACATACATTTGTAAAGTTTTATGGACTTGGCCCTCGTTTTGAAAGAGTTTACGTCCAAGCTAACAGAGTTAATTTTGGAATATTCTTTGTAATGCACTGTTTTATCTTTAAATTCCGATAGCTTTTGATCACGTTTACTATGTTCTATTTTGTTACTGGCGAACACTTCACGCTATTCAAAGGGAATATCGAGAGATAAATGTCATTTATAGACTTCAATGTGCCATTTAATTATGATGTCTTTTCAGTTCATTAAATATTTAATTTCCTTCTTACTCGTGGAAGACTAACATCGTTTACGCCACATTGACTGGTGTACTTTAAATAAAGAATAATAAAATGCAAAACTCATTTTTTATATATTCGCCACATTCTAACTGAGGATAATGAAAATTTATAATCTCTATGCAAAAACGTTCTGATATTCTATGCTACAGGTAAAGCGTGTTTTTCTTGTCGGACCAATGATTTTTATGAATAAAGGAGCTATTCGAAAATCAAAAGGACTAATTTATAGTTTGTTTACCTTTTGAACCCGTTATTCGTCAATTTTTCCTTCAGAAAATAGTCGCATTCGAAAACAAGATGATAAAATCCATGATGAGTCAGTGTGGAGGATCACTAATAAATTAATACTGCAGCCCTATAGGGCTGTAGGATTAAATTATTATTCAGCCACCCCGTAATTACAAAATAGATTCGCCAATTTTGCTGTAAATGCTATTTTTAACCTGTTGAACCTTGATGGTATCTTCCATGTCAGTTACATGGTAGTAATAGGAAGAGTCCATGTTTATTATTTGGGGGTAGATCAATTAATATTTTCAACGTGCAGCCTTAGGGCTGCACGTTGAAAATATTGATTGGTCTACACCACACATTCACCTTGCAGTCATCCCTCTTAATGGCATTAAGACGTAGTTTGTGACCCGTCCGGAAAAACGGCCTCTGGAGTTCAAAGGGTTAAGGACGATGCCTTTATGAGCTCGGTGTCAGGAGGGTGAGGTTGTATTTATTGTGTGAACGCTTTTGTATTTGTGCGATGTGTTATAAAGGTTTACTATAAAGTGTAGCGAATTCGTTCAGGGCGCGGTTTCGGCAGGCGTGGTGCGAAAATTATATACAGTTTGTACTCAACAACTATTTCGGCTTACCTGCTGAATTCAACCCAGTCTCAGAATTAGGTCTGTACAGCGACTTCAGAAGATGTGCCACAGTGCTGGAGACAGTTATAAATTCGTATTCCCTTCCCCCGACGCACCTACCGCGTTCGCCCCTCTGAGAGAATTAACTCATTAGAACGATACCGCATTGTTTATCTCACGAAAACACCCCGAGGGCGACTGATCTGAAGATACCACTATGCCGGAAACTGAAATTTGACTCATAAATAGATTACAAGTATAAAAAATAATATTGTCTGTGATCGTAGGAACCAAATCATATTAAGAGACGCTGAAATTACTTAATAATGATTTTCACTGTACTGAAATGGCCACAGATTTTGAGCTCATAAAAGTCTGTAACGGGCATTAATCGTCGGATAGGTTGCGTACATTCGACGAGGCACACCTTCCTTCCATTTGCTCTTCCTGCCGATCAAGTCCTTGAAATTTAAACAAGGGAGTTTGAAGATGGATGGGGTGTAGCAAGGAAATCATATTGGGGGGGGGGGGGGGAGGAGGTGGGTTACTTTCTATGGGGCGAAACAGGGTGTACGTCGCAAAGTGAGGCGCAAATCGTGTCGCCCGGGTAGAGCATGACCTCCCCGGGAAAATTGTTGAAAATCTTTGATGGTTGTTTCAATCAGGATTTCCCAACACCACAAACCAACCCATTATTATGCCCGCGACATCCGAAGTAGGATTCGGTAGAATCTAGTGAAGTCCTCCGTCCGTCGGTCCGTCTTTCGTCCGTCCGTCCGTCCGTCCGTCCTCCGTTATCCCGTCTGTCTGTCTGTCTGTCTGTCTGACAGTCTGTCTGTCTGTCTGTCTGTCCGTACAAACGTTTTGCATTGTAACTTCCAAGCCATCAATCGGATTTGGATCTCCTTTGGTATGCTAATAGACATGCATGGGGGAACGGATATGCACAAGGAACGGGTTCCGTCCAGTAATCTTTCCCAGAGTTATGGCCCTTCTTCACTGTTTTGACTTCGTTTAAATTTCTGTCAAGGGGGATATCTTTTAGGCTGCTTCGAACATGCCTACGGTTCGGGGCAGTGGCCTACACTTTGCGTAGCGGTTGTTGAAGAATGCCGAGCTCATTTTATGGAGAAACGATATATAGAGATAGACATTTAAAATTTCCGCGGCGACAACTGGCATTGTCAAATGGACGGAAGTCAACACAACTAAATTGTATTTAGATCATTCGTACACACGCAGTTGGTACGTCATTGCGTTTTGCGTTCGACAATTCTTATTAATTGAATCGATTTTGCAGTGATATATTCATCAAAGAAACATAACATATGTGTTCTAAACATGATGGTGAAAGAACGTTTAAATCGGACGAAAATTAATCCTATTTTGGTCATTTTTAAGGGGAATACCTCCTGCCTCAGTGTTTACACCACTGTATAAAGAGCATTGTCTAGTAGCAAAACAGGATTTTACAACAAAAGGCCCTGTTTAACCCTTTACCTAACCTGAAAAGCAGACGACACTTGCAAAAATAATTCTTGAATAAATAATTTTTTTCATTTTTTGTCTCAAAAACATAGGTTATGACCCCTCGTTGGAACGAGCTCGTCGAGCTCGTTCCAACGAGGGGTCATAACCTATGTTTTTGAGACAAAAAATGAAAAAATAATGAAAATTAATTGGCGATTTTTGAGAATAGCGCTGGCCGGTTTTGGCCGTTACGTTGGGTAAAGGGTTAACCTTTTACTCATTGCACACGATATCAAAATGTGTTATTTTTAAAAACAATTTTCAAAACATTTCCACCAAGCCATATCATCTGATCACCCCTTGGAACGATATAATGTATGCATTATTAAACTATGTTAATAACATACGTACATGACACTGTCCAAGTTGCTTCAATGATATGTCCAGAAGCACAACAGCTCAGTGGTTACGGCACTGAACATCAAACCGGAAGGTCCATGCTTCGATACGCAACAGAGGTTACTGGGTTGTGTCCCTTGTCAAGACATGTAATACGAATGGCCGTGAGGGGGCACAGTGGCGCTGTGTACCGAGACGTACGACGATGATGCAGTTGTTTTCAACCAATTCTAACCCTGCTTTTGCTTTTGCGGAGTTATTACAGTGGGGAGTCTTGACAGTTTCTCGCCCTGCTCGATGGTTCTCTCAGGGTACACAGGCTTCCCCCCTTGACTCGATAAACTGTCCTACAAACGGTAACCATGGTTGTCAATGTGCCGTTAAGACTGTCTTGTAGTAGCCTTAACTCTTACCTGTATTATAAGCAATTATCACTTACCCTTTCCTGTCAATATGGCGAGTGCGAGAAACCAGAACACTGTCACTTACATTGTCCAATGTTCACGCAGACATACTTGATATACTCCCATTTGCGTGGGATATATCCACATTACTTTTTGCCTCAGAAGTTTTGAGTAGTGGGGAGAACCGCCATATCTTTGAAGTGGTACACGTGTACCTTTTATCAAGTAGACGTTTCCGGTGAACTTTTTTAATCCCGCTTCAAACAATTTTTCCTTTTCCTATTTTCGGGTTCAGCGCCGATGAGGTTGTAGAAGCACAGCAGCTCAGTGGCTCAGCAGCTCTGTTGAGTGCACAGCGGCTATTTTCATATGATTTTCTAAAATACAAAAATAAAGTAATGCATCATGTATTCAATGTGTTCTCCTCCTCCTTCTTTTTCTTCCATATTTCCTTATTTATACTCCTCTCCTTCACATGCTAAGTTTGACCAATTTCACATGTCATTTTCTGGTGATCTAAGTTCCATTCCCCACTTCGTTCTTTAATAGAGTTAGCTTATACTGCTACACTTGCGCTGTTCTGGATAGGGACATCATACATCTTTCCTTGCGATTGGTTCTGGGTGTGGTACTTTGGTGTCCTAAGCCGTGTATAGATGGTATTTAATTATTTGTCGAAACGTGTACATACCGCGTGACTGCAAACAAGTTCATTTGCGTATGTTGGAGCGCGGCGTTCTGATTTGGGGCTCGGGGTAAACGGCTGTTTTTAAAGTCAACTAAATCTGCGTAATAAGTGAGTGTCTCAGCCTCCAGAGAGCAATATAATACAGATTACTACAAGAGTCGATTGATCTGTGTTGTTCTATTCCATCGAGTTGATGAGATGAGATCGGCCAGATCAAACGAGACGCCGCAGGCGTTTTGTTTGATCTGGCCAATCTCATCTTGTCACGAGACAGAATATAATAACACGGATCAATTGACTGTTGTAGTAATGTGTTTATTATATGACAATTAGTATTTTAAACTGATCACAACACCTGACATATCAAATACAACAAGAATTATATTAGCCAAATAACCATTAACAATTTATGGAATTGGGGAATCCCAAACGCGTAGTAATATCGAGCGCTCGTTTCGAACATGAAACTTGAAAGTCAAAACAATGGAGGCAAGACTTGTATTTCAATCCGAATCGTTTTGGATAGCACAGATTCTCCTACGTTTTGTTGGGTTCGGTTCGCCTCCTGAAAAATAGCTGTTAATTGTTATTTTGCAATTGTTCAGCACGGCATATTCAAATAAAACTCGACTGGAATGTTTGTCAACGGAGTTTCATGAGGAGACGCCGCAATCTATATTTGTCACTTGGCAACGGGCTTCGAGTGCGTTCCATACTCTATAATATTGTAACCGATTCTCATTTCTCTTTTAATCGCATGTTGTGAAACGCGCAAACTGCGCGATTGTTTTTATTGAATTCTGTAACTGGTCATAGAAAAGCAGTGTTTTCTCATACGGTATTAATAAACGATTCAAGATCGAACGCACGCATTACGGAATTCCCTGATGTATTTGTGGAAATTACGAATTTATTTATAGGTCACTGGTAGAAATAGTCCATTCACGTGCGCCTCTTTTGAGACAGACATGATAACGATTTGGAAAACTTGACTCTCTCGTTTTCCGGAGAGCTGGATTGGATGGGCAAACTACAATGATATTGAGGGGCTATTTGTTGTAGTCATATAATAAATGAGTTTATCTTCTTATCTATACCACCTACAAGCCTTCTGTGGAATCCCTCCTTTCCCAAGCAATTTGACCGTCGCTATACCTGTCATATTGCATCTTAACCCTTTCATACTTTTGTACTTCTTATGACGTACGAAAGCAAACAATTCGTTGATACTTTGTGGTAATTTGTTTTGTTATTATTTTTCGATTTTTTAAAGTTTTAACCTCAATTCCTATCTTCTTCCTAATAGTGTTTAGTGACAACATTTGAGCCAAATGTTATCGCAGCTTACAATACTAATATAATCTTGCTGTCAAGACGTCTTAACTGGTTGAGTACTAGAAGCCACTATCACGGCTTTCAACAAATGAGGACACGAGAGCAAACGCCAACACTTTCCTTACTTATATTTCATATTCAGTCAAACACAAATAATATTTTGTATTTTGTTTACATAAATTTGTTCTATTACAAATTATTGGAGAGTGCCCACTGGCACTCTCCAATAATTTGTAATGAAACAAGTTTTGAATAACAAACGTAGACCACCAAAAATAATCTAGCCCTCATCCAGTTAATCACTAATGTGAAAAATATCTTGTTATTTGTACTTTCCGGCGTTTGACGTGGCATTTTGAAAAACGTTGAAGAAACTGAATTCCCAGGATAATTGAAGTCTCAAAGGGTTAATTTGTTATTTGTTTTCCATTGTGGCATTTATTTTATGTATTGTATACATATAACTAAGTTTCAAATAAATATTGTTTAAACTAAAGTGTCAATAAACCCCGATAACAATGAAATCGTCCTTTCGAGCGATAGACCAAGTTGTTTACTCTTGTTATTGCTTGGGGCTAATATGTGACATGCTTTTGGAAAATGCTTCAGCATTCTGTCACACTATGGCATGTCATAATTTAATGGGAGAAACTCCAGACCCGACCTGTGTTATAAGGATACCCGTCAGGTGGGAGCTGCTGATATGATAGTGTCATCCGTCCATGACAGTTGGAGGCACAAATGCAGCTGGACCAGTTTGCTATCTGGAATTTCGAATGTCAGAATATTTTCTTTAATCGGCCGGTCATTTACGTGTATTTGTTTCAGCGTAAACTTCACGAACCCTGTATATACGTTTCATGATCTCTCTGTAGGAATGATAACACCTATAAAAAGCTAACGCTGCTCCTTCTCAAAAGACAACCACGTGCACAACGTCAAAGCCTACCGTTTTCTTACTGAAGATTGTTAATTAAATGCGCCACGACTACCACATGTATCCTTTATTGATTTACACATATATTCAAAAAAAGGTAAGCAAAAATTTTACGATGGTAAATGTATTGCTTGATATCAGTAACTGCCAGAGCTTAATACGATACCCGTGTTAGTTTTAGTATGGAGCTGGGGTGGCAAAAAGACTCCATGATTTGGTTATAAATGGATAAAAATGTAATTTGTAACCTCCAGAGAACATGAGCCGTTGTTACAGTTCAATATCTGTTGTATCAAAAACTGCTTGGATAACAGCTTCTTTCCTGTGTCGTATTCTCCATAATCGTCGTATCCGTTGCAGAGGTAACTGTCGCCATTCCTGATGCAAAGCTGCTTCCAATTCTCACAGAGTTTGTACTGGGGCTTCGCGTGGTTGTGTTCGACGCCCTATACATGACAAATGTGCCCCAGTGGATTCAGATTAGGACTCATGGTAGACCAAGGAATGGTAGTCAATGCAATATTCTGAATGAAAAATGCTAAACACCAAACCAAACGTATTCCTTGGTGATGACGTCTTAGTAGAGGTCGTTTGATGGCTATTTTGGACCTCAGTGTGGCTTTTCCATGTCGTACCTGACCATTCTCGTAGAGATTCGTCGATTTGATAGCCACAGGCTCTTCAGAACAGAACCTGAGGTGAAAGGCTGTCGTCGCACCAACCAAAGAAGTACCATGTTTTCACATTTTGAAGTCAAAGGGGGTCGTTCGGACCGTGGACTTCCTTCACCTCATTAGTTTGCATGCGTTTTCTCACCAAACGTCCGGTGACTGTGAAATGGATGACCATTTGACGACCGATTGTTTACTGGACATACCGGTGGAATGCACTCCAGTAATCTCCATCTTTGTGCGTATGTCATCCTTCTTCATCTCATGGTGACAGATATTGAACACCGAAACTCAGGCACATTTTATTCCCAATTCTGAGTCGTGAACAAAATGTATTTTGGAAAATTCTTGGGTTGCATTATGCACGCGATTCCCGGGACCTGTTCATGGGACATATTCAATCATACACGTTCACAACCATTTGCTGGATCATCAATATAATCATACATATAACCAGCAAAAGACTTTCTATGAGCCGTGGCATGTTATCAATCATTATATTTGGGGGTGCTTAACTTATTTCTTTGTGTAAAAAGACATCCGAAAAGTCTTGTGTTTTAACTATAATCCCTACTGAATGATACACCAACACATCATTTATGCATGCCTACTACAAATATACTACAAATACTTGTGAATACTACTTCCAAGAGAAAACACAGTTTTGGTTACCGAACTGTTTATTTTTAATTATTAAGTGTGATTTTCTGAGATTTCCGGGTTTGATTATAAACGATAATTCACAAGTGAATTATGCAATCAACAATTGTGTCATGTATCTGTGCGCGCAAACGAAGTCGCTTCGCCGTGGGTGCAATGGGGACTTCATTGTTTTTTTAACCATTTACCTAACACGAAAAGCAGACGACACTTGCAAAAAAATTCTTGAATAGCTATTATTTTCATTTTTTATCTCAAAAACATAGGTTATAAACCATCATTGGAACGAGCTCGTTCCAATGAGGGGCCATAACCTTTGTTTTAGAGACAAAAAATGAAAAAATAATGAAAATTAATTGGCGATTTTTGAGAATAGCGCTGGCCGGTTTTGGACGTTACGTTAGGTAAAGGGTTAAATAATATAATTATTGTTAATAATAAAAAGTAATAAACAGAGTAATCGCTTGACTGGACTGGTTACGTGAAATAATTCATGAGAGGTGAGGGACGTTGTACAAACACGAATGCGCGCTCTCTGTATTTCAGATGGATTTATTGTATATCATATCTTTTTAGTAATATAGGGTGGAGTGAGGAGGACTCAGTATTGGGTTTCTGAGAATTTTAACCCTTTACCCATCGTAACGTTCAATACCGGCCAGAGCTATTCACAAAACTCACTACTCATTTCTTCTTATTTTTACATTTTTTGTCTTCAAAAATAGCTTCGGACCCTCATTGGAACGAGCTCATTGAGCTCGTTCCCATGAGGGGTCGCGAGATATGTATTTGACGCAAGAAATAAAACAATAGTTATTCAATAAGTTTGTTTTTAGATGCCGTCTGCCTTTTTTGTTAGGTAAGCGGATAAGTAGATCATTTGGGTTATTTTTTTTCTTGTATTGTGGTTAACAGTATGTCTTGTATGTTTCACCCCCAGGTTGCCGGACCTCGGTGCCGGACCTCGGAAGTGACGTCATGTCACGTGACCCAGTAGCGCCATGTTGTGTTGTTATGGTAACCCGCGTGAGCGGCCATGGTGTGACGTAATCCCCATAGTGATACGTGGTGTTAGTGCAATCCCATTTTACAGAGTCTGATAGGAATCCCATTTTACGAAATCCCTTTTTAAGAATCCCTTTTTGGAAAGCGTTTGTGGCTATGGAATCCCTTTTTTCTGAAATGAGTCGAAGAGTCGTATGTGCGAGTCACTCGATCGAGCAATTGCTCGATGGACTTCGAGTAGTTCGCGCAGTATATGCGAGTCACTCGACGTTAGACGGAATCCCACTTATGGAATCCCTTTTTGGAATCCCATTTCTGGAATCCCTTTTTCGAAAACATATGGCCTTCGGCACTTTTTTTCTGAAATGAGGCTAAGAGTCGTATGTGCGAGTCACTCGGACGAGTAATTGCTCGATAGCTCATTTGCTCGGTAGACTTCGAGTCGTTCGAGCAGTATGCGCGAGTCACTCGAACGAGCAAATGCTCGATAGCTCATTGGTTCGGCGAGCTTCGAGTCGTTCGAGCAATTACTTTTCAGTAAATGTTCGATAGCTTATAAAGATATTTGGGATAGGCATGTCTTGTGGTGGCCTAGAAGGTTGGGCTAAATAGGTAATAGTCTCCTTAGATAAGTACCCTATAAAAAGGTATCCTCGAAAGGTATCCTCAAATAGTACAATACCAGGTCATAGGTATCCCCAAATACTGAAATGAGGCTAAGAGTCGTATGTGCGAGTCACTCGAACGAGCAATTGTTCGATAGCTCATTTGCTCGGTAGACTTCGAGTCGTTCGAGCAATATGTGCGAGTCACTCGAACAAGCAATTGCTCGATAGTTCATTTGCTCGATGGGCTTGGAGTCGTTCGAGCAATGACTTTCCAGTAACTGATCGATAGCTTACTGGCTTTGGAAATGATATAGGCTTTTGTTATATAGAAGGGAGATAACTCTACATACAGATTATGGAAAAAAAAACAAGCTGATTGGTTAGTTATCGCCAGTAAAGTGAACTGATTGGGTGATCTAGATAAATGAAACAACAAGAGTACTCGAAATAGGGTCAGAATTAACAAGAACATACAAGAACAGCTAAATATAGCAATAATAAGCAAAGGTATTCCAGTTATTAGGCTCTTCTACTCTACTGGGGTATATTCCAGGACAAACGAACATGGTCAAGTAGACGAAAACTATTACATAGAAAGATAGAAGCAGAGACTTCTGAAATAATTCGAAATAGTACAAGTTGTCGGGTTGTTTGTGGTAATTCTACTAATCGGGGAATTGTTATTGTACAAAGGAACACACCCTCCGAACATACCACTGTCCTATAAAAAGGTTTTAGGTCACATAGCAACTACGTGCTACCATAGAAACCAAGATGGCGGCCTCCGGTACACAAAATGGACGACGGAAACACGTATCACCCTAAGAACACGCGCTGCGAATGCGCACTAGCACCACGTATCACTATGGTGATTATGTCACAACATGGCCGCTCTCGCGGGTTACCATAACAACACAACATGGCGCCACTGTGTCACGTGACATGACGTCACATCCGAGGTCCGGCAATCTGGGGTGAAACATACGAGACATACTACTGTTGTTTGTAGCAATGAGAACACCTATAAAAAGTTTTCTTTGTGGTATTTTGTAAAACCAGATGCTAAGTTTTCGAGTGTTGTTAAGAGTGTCGACGATAAGTACGCTAAGTATGACTAGAGTCGAGGTGCAGGCGAAGGTGGTGGTTGGTATCAGTCAGGAGATAGAGACGCGGTGGGAGTCTGTGATTGAGGCTTGTGGGCAGCGTGGAATGGTGCACCCTGATGGTCATGGGATGGATTGGCGGGAGGTCTGTGCTAATTTTCAGGGGATTCTGCGATTATCGGAGGCATTTGCAAAGCTCGAGGGAGGTAATAGAGTAGTTGAGGGGGTAGTCAGATAAGGCTAGCTTGCCAATGATTACGCGGATGAGGGTAGCATTTGATTGTGTATGGAAAGTGGATGTCAGCTTGAAGATAGGGACAGACGACAAGAAGAGAGCTTGTCATATCGAAGACGAGGGGAGAGTTAACAGGAAGGTTCGTAGAGTAGAGAGAGGGGAGGGGAGGGGCGTGAGGCCAAAGTTGGGATAGACAGAAAGACTAAACAGTGAGGGGTGTCAGCAAGAGGTAAGGGTAGAGTAGATGATGGGGAAGTAGAGGATGGCATGGTAATGATTGGGTGTAGCGTGCAAATCAAGTTCTCGGTGTTGGGGCGACAGGTATTTCAGAGGGTCCCGAGGAGGTGGTCGGCGATAGAGGATAGATGCTATCAGGTGCCTGTGGTGTATAAATCAGTCTAGAAAAGGTGGGGGTGGTAGACAGTAGCATGGTTTCTAAACAAAAGCTAGTAGAAGCGGGAAGTAGTATAGTACGGGGACCACATTCAGTAGTTTGTGGTCCGAATAGTCTGAACAGGACTAACCTGCGCTTCCCGGATGCCAAGGTGGGGCACATTAGGAATAGAGTGGGTGATATTGTTAGGAGTTCAGGGTCAGATCCAATGGTGGTGCATATGGGTACGAACAATATCAGGGTGGGGAGGTCAGTTCAGCTTATGGATACATACGGGGACTTGATCACCAAGTTACATAGTATGAATGCGACTGTAGTAGTGTCGGGGTTTCATACAGTGATGAGTGGAGAGGGTGAACTACATTCTAGAATTATTGGATTAAACGATGAATTAGAGAAATACTACCATAACTTTGGGATACGCTTTATTGGCAATCAGAGGCCATTCTGGGGTAAGCGGGAGTTGTATGGCGGGGTTGACTCATAATTCCAAGGGACACGGGGGTGTTGAGTAGGAACACGTGACAGTTAGTCGAACTTTTTGGCATAGGGTAGGGTGGGTTGGGAGAAGATTGGAAGAAAAAGCGACATGGGGAGGGAAATATAAAAATGAACACCCCCACAGTATCGTAAAGGAGTCGTGAGTTTCCAAATTGGGATACAGCAATATTGAGGGCCTCCATAGAAACGTAAGCGAAATTACGACCTTGATGGAGGATGAGTATCTTGATTTGATAGGCCTAAGCGATACATTAGTGAGACAGGGTGAAGATACTGACCAGACCAAGGAGTATGTTTGGATTGGAGCGGGAAAATCCGAAGGCCGAAATAGAGTGTAGGTAATAGCCCAAGAACATTAGGTTTCACCAGGGAAAAAAATCGGAGAAAGCTGATTTTTTCAGGGAATGTCGAGTACATGTCACTGAACGATTAGACAAAAGTCCCCTAAAATCCCAGTTGAGCTTTTTTTTTCTACAGCCTTTTTTCGAAAACGCGTTTGAAAAAAATCAAAAAAAATCGCACGAACTTTGTAACCTCGAATTGATCCAACTGTATTTTTTGTTTACGCGTATTTCGAGCTACATAATGTCTAATATACATTTACCTAGAGGAAAATGTGCATTCTGTGACAATTTCTGCGAAAAATTATTGAAAATTCACAAAAAAGTATCGGATTCACGCAAAAAATGACGATTTTCCTAACGGATTTGCCCAAAGGGTCGTAGTACAGAACGGGATGTTAGTTGGACAGACGATAAAAAATCCACCACCATTTGAAGACTTTTATCATTGCTTACAAAATAGACATTATGGAAGACCCCCTCTGCTTCTGGCCGAGTTCCCCTTTTGGCATAAAATTCGTCAGCATGAGAACTCAACTATTTTCGGGCTTGGGACCGAACAGACACGTCTGTGTCTGGCAGCATTAGATCAATAAATAATATTTACAGAATGTACAAAAATCAATAAATAATATTTACAGAATGTACAAATCAATCAACATGGATTAAGTTACATTGATTATTATCAACGCTATATACAGAAATGACATGACCTATATACATATTACTCATCGAACTCAGAAATTTCCGACAGGACAGTGTTTCTGTGGTTGTTACAAGAATCCGAACTGCAATTACACAAACCTGAGCAAGAGAGTCCTGCCTTCTTGCACCCACACCTTTTTGTACAAGCACTCTTGCAACCACAACTGATCAGATTCAGTAGGTTATCGGGGGCACATGGCTTTGTGGCTGCAGTCGGTACAAGAAGTCCATTGTCTAGCGACCACCTCCAATCCGTCGGAGGAAGCGAAGTGCCCAGCCATTGTTGGACCTGGAGATAACATCTGTAGACATGTTGTTGTGCAGCATCGCTGCTTGGTGGGAGTGAGGCTAGGTCGATGGGTTTATTCAGTTTAGATTTTGCTACATAACGCTTGTAAGTGACATATCTATATTGGTGGAGAGAGGAAACAGTTTTACTCCCGTATAAGATCAGGAGAAGTTGTTCCCCGGCAGCGGCTACTGCACTTGGTGTACTGTCATCCGCCAAAATTGTGTTGACATACTGTTGTGAGTCGCTAGTAACATCGGAGACAATTGTACTGAATACTTTCTTCTTACCAACTCGAAAGAGTGCAGAAGTAGTGTCACAACCACTTATAGAATGTGCTACAAGGAGGTTGCTTCTATGGTCACCCATTTTGGTTGCTATTTCACTAACTGAACCTAGTAAGTTTGGGGTAATGGAATACATCATGTGAATATTACATCCCGGTTGAACTCGAGAGGTAAGAATGACTAACAAGTCTGTGTCTGTTCCCACAACGACAACATTGTTGTCATCTTGAGCGATGTCAAGTGCAGTTTCGGCTATCAGTACATCAGCATCAGCCTCGGCCTGCTTGGACTGAATATTGATAGCAGATAGCTCCTGCATTAGAAGATCGATCAGCTGGGTTTTGTTCTTGGCATTTGCAAGGAAATCGGATTGGGGTGTGGTGGATGGCAACTCGGGTGAGATATTGATATCAATGGAATACCTGTCTTTAGATCTACGGGCTTGTTCCATGCCCTTTGTCGACATTGTACAAGCATAACCATCAAAAACAACCACGACGTTCGCCCCAAAATGTCTCACTAGATAATTGGAATATGATGTACATATGTCCTTATATGACGACTGTTTAGGCCATACAACTGCCCTCCATAAAAATCCACCATCTACAACAAACAGAGAATGTTCTGGGATTTTAGTTTGCTCGGAACCGTATGTTTTGAGGATCTTACCGAGCGTGCTTTTCTGTGTCTTCCTCATTCCAGCAGAATCAAACAATGCTGGTGGTTTCGGGGCGAGTTCATACTCTTCCATCTCTGCTTGTGACTGAATAACACATGTGATGCGGTTGAACAGAATTGTGGGGTCAATCACTACCTTACTTCCACGGACTTTGATGCTATTTGCCATCGATGCGAAAGACTTCACAGTGTCAACACGTCGTAGTTTGATGCTGTTGAACGTTTTGCTTACAACATTCGATACGCAACATTCACCAATTTTGCGAACTTGGTCACAGTTCACAGTTTCGTCGGCCACAAGCCCGATCGCTATAGAGACTAATTGTAGTGGATCTCTATTCTGAAAGGGGGAATGCACTCTGAGCCAGTTCAATAATTTGGTGATATCACTGGCATCAGTCAATTGTGAACTTTGACGGAGATCCCGATGTTGTTCGCCATGACCAGTGTGAACATGAACAAAATTTTCGAGAGCATTGCATATCGGAAGGCAAAGAGGTAGTCCATGTACCCATTTCGCAACAGTGCTATCGGTTATTCCCCTGCCATGTGTGAGACCACCAGGGAGCTTGAACATTCTCATTAAACACTGCTCTATGGTCTGATCAGAATATATCCCGTCCCAGAATTTATCTGAGCGCCTTATGGTAAAGTAACCTTTCTCAGTGAACAACTTCAAATCATCCTGTTGCATTATTTCTGTTAGCTCATTCATCTGCTGCAAATAGAGATGGGAACTTTTTGCGTATGCAAAATGACCACCTGCGTGAAATACTGGAATCATATTGCGAACACAATATGTGTGGAGTTCCCAGTCGCCTGTGCGCTCTGCTCTCAAGAACAAAAGGAGAAGACCTATTTGCTCGTAGTATTGTACCCAAAGCTTTCCTGTGCGTCCTACGGACGCATTCTGGAGCAGTTGGTGTAATTTTGACAGTAGATGGTTGACACTTTCTTGATTGACAGCGTCAGCTGTTGTACAGTCACCTCTGGCAAGTCCACAGAATATTTCATTGACTTCTGTGCAGTCTATGTTATCTAGTGTTCGGCTTTCTTCAAACACAAGTTTTGTAATGGCAATTTGTGTTAGCAAATGGGCACGAACTGCTCTTGAATATGCATGACCACTGATCAAATGATGGATTGACCCACCAGCATAAACAGTCCCCCAAAGTTCATCCAAGCCGCTACCAGCCATGATCGAACCAATTGCCCCAAAATATGACATAATCATATGGAAGCCGCCGAGTCTAACGAAAACTTTTGTCAACTTATCTGACGAAGACACAATACAATACAAATTTGTTTATGAGTACACATCAAGGGCGTGCACACATTACATGCCAATGCATCTTGAGTGTAGGCGAACACCACATTATGTGATTTAATCGAACATGGAAATTGAAACAATGATGCTATAATACGGTATTTGAATGAGAAAAGTCGATGCCGTTTGAATTTGAGTGTAGGGGGTATGGTTAATATTTCACACGTTTCACCAGTTCATTATGGAATAAATGACTATTGTTATATATCATTATAAAGCCACTGCTTTTCTGCAATTTTTGATATATAATTTAACTCCCAAAGTAGTCGTAGATTTGATTTAATGGACGTTGTGTACCGTTGTGTGTATGAAAACAATAAAAAATTTTTCGTAATTTTGTACATTTTCGTGAATATTTCACCATTGAGTGTGAGGATTGGTACAAAGTTGGCATCGTCTGTTGGGGATATGTATTCTCAATATAATTCAGCACGATATTTATGATTCTCACCCTACTGAGGCGAATAAGAATGAGATATATGGAGCTGGGTCGAATTTTTAAAAAAATTTTTTTTTTCATCAAAAAAACGCTATAACTAAAAAAGCTCAACTCGGATTCGCGGGGACTTTTCACATTTCATCCGCAATGTGTGTCCCGGAAACATATAAAAAAAATCAGCTTTCTCCGATTTTTTTCCTTACTTTCTCATTTTTATGTCTAATGTGCCTGGACTATAAGGATACATCACTCATCTCAAGAACGTACAGTGGTGTTTATTTGGTAACGGAGAGGCTGTACAAATTCATTTCCATCTGCACTCCTCTCCCACCCCCTGTACTCTCCCAGTGGAGATAGGCCTAAACAGGGGTGCACCCTGTCACCAATTCCGTTTGTACTGTACATAAACGATTTAGGAGAAGGGTTAGTCATAAGCACACAGAGGGTCAAAGTTGGAAAGACAAAAGTCCTATTACTATTCTTTGCCGATGACATGGCTGTATTAGCCAAGAGTGAAGAGGGTCTACATAAACTGTTAACTCTTTGGACGAGGGTGGTATCTTCCATGTCAGTTCAATGGCAGTAATTAGAAGAGTCTATATTTATTATTTGGGGTAGACCCATCAATATTTTCAACGTGCAGCCCCGGGGCTGCGCGTTGAAAATATTGTTTGGTCTACCCCACACTTGTACTGAATAGCCACCATATGTAATGACGTTATGATGTTCCATGTTCCTGGTCGGAAAAGCGGTCGCTCGGATTCAAAGTTTTAATCATGATACGCAAGTACGAGATAAATGGCGACTTGAACTGAACGAAAACAATATAGGGTATTTACTGTGGAAAGTATGGTAGATGAATTAGGAAGGTGGAGGGTGGGTAATGTCTCTATTGGTGAAGAGCAAAGCAGTGGTATAACAGTGGAGGAAACGGGAGAGTATGAATATTTTGGAGTGAAGTTATGTGCAGAGGCACATACACAAATTACACAAATGAACATAATACAAAGGGGAAAAGAATAATCAATCAGTTAAAACTTCTTTGAGTGAATAGCTTTAAAATAGCTTTAAAAAGGTGTCGTTGGATAAGGGAGAGGGTGGAATTACCAAGTCTAACTTAAGGAACGGATGCGATCCCCTAAAACATAACACAGACGATAGTGAGGAACTTGGAGATTCCACAAAATAATGCGGGTCGGTGGAAAAATGTAGTCGCACTGAGAGCTGTCAGAGGAGATCTCGGTTGAATTCCGGTTAACATAGAATAGATATGGGAAAGTTATATCATCAAAATTATCCAGTAAGTGGTGTAAAATGTCGACTAACTATGTCTGGAACCCACACAGTCAGACGGGTTGGATAAGGCAGGCAGGGGAGCTAGTGGAAAATTACCTTATTACACGCCTGTTCTATGAAATCCCCATCTACAGCAACACTAAACCATGCGGAAAATAAAAATCTGTTCCGCACATATGTGCGGAACGAACATTGCTGATGGACTATTTTTATAAAGAAGCGAAATTTCACTAGAATTTTCTACAAATCGTGCACCGCAATTACAGTTTGAATCGCTAGCTATAGCTGAAAATCGTCCCTGAGTTCCAATGTGTTCTGTGTGCCAGTTGGCACATAAAACACATGGGAACTCAGTGGACGAAATAGTAACAGGGGTTCTCATCGCAAATTTGTTTGGCGATAAAATGCGTTCTTTTTGTTGATAGTTATGAAATGAGTAGCTGAGTGTTCTTCTATTAATTGATTTTATAGACGTGAAGGCGTGTAATAAACACAGAACGACACACGCATGTGAATGGGTTAATCGATATGGCACTTGTGTCATCGCGGAAGGATAAAACTCGAAGCCTGCGGCCTTTCGTTTTACCCTTCCGCGATGACACTCATGCCATATCGATTAACCCATACACATTCACAAGCGTTTGTCTTTCTGTGTATTCACTGAGTCTAAATATCAAGAATGGGGGGAGTAGCTTTATCAGGGAAAGGGTGCTCGAAAATTTCAATAGAAACTGGCGAGCTGGAATTAGGACCAAGAGCTTTTTAGACGGGTTAAAGAATGCGCCAGCGTTTGAGGAGTACCTAGACGGTTCGATTGTTGGGTCATGTTTGTTTAAAATGAAATCAAAGTCAATGGATATAAGGTGGGAATCGGGAAAGGTGATAAAACAGCGTGCCAAATGTACAACTTAGGAAAAACGGAGAGCCTGGAATATTTCATTTTAGAATTTCACAAACGTTTGCCCAGTAGAACAAGACTACATGGGAAACTAATGGAGAATTTGGTTGAAACGTGAAGGATAAGCGGAAAATGAATAACATGTTGGAAAGGGTCAGTTTATCGTTAGGGTGATCTAGAAAGCCTCAGTGGGGGAATTATGACATATTTTTTGACTGCTGGACGATTTGGAGTGAGAGTGGGAGAAGAATAATTCGACGAGGGAGGGGGCTGGGATGATCTAGGTCTCATAGTTAGAGGACCGCGACAATCACAGAAGGCCAAATAATTATTATTGCTATTATTGGTGATGTTGTTGGAGGATTTTATCATCCGGGACTTGAGCCATCACGCACAGTAGAAATCAGAATTACCCCCTCCTCCCCAATCTCTCGTCTTTGAGACGGTTTTGAGGGCGCGGTGGCTCAGTTGGTAGAGATGCAGACTGCAAGCTGAGAGGTCCTCGGTTCGAATCCCACCTACGGCAATCGCGTTGTGTCCTTGGGCAAAACACTTCACCCCCATTACCCACGTGCGAACACGGTGGCGTTGTGTACTAAGGTTTGGAAGCCTGGCAGTTACTCGCCGTAGCTTGGTGGTTCTCTCTGGATACTCTGACTTCCTCCACCCGTAAAACTGTCCGACACGAGGTCACCCTGGCTGTCGAAAGTGTCATTAAACCATCATAAATAAATATTGAGACGGTTCTGAATGAAAGAAGAATAACATAAATTGTAAAAATAGACAACCAAATAAAAAGGAATTGAACAATACTATTTGTCTTCTCAATGCAGCATCTGCTGATGTTATCTAGTATGGAGAATGAATTATTTAATATTACGATTGTGGAGACTTATGTCGTAAGAGTAATCAGGGTGTATTAGGACGAGAATCCGAAATCCATTCACGCAAAGATTCGGTAGAGGTGCAGGCTGCAAGCCGAGAGGTCCTCGGATCACATCCCATATGCGGCAACCGTGTTGTGTTCTTGGGCAAAACACTTACCCCCACTGCCCACGTAGGGGCAGGGTGGCACTGTGTACTAAGGCGTTCTGCACGTCGATGGTGCACCTGTCTTCAACCAATGCTAACCCTGCGTGTGTAGAGTTAGTACGTTGGGGAGCCGACAGTTGCTCGCTGTTGCTCGGTGGTTCCCTTCAAGTACTCCGGCTTCCTCCACCGTAAACACTGTTGTGGTCATGATTTGAAATATGTGACCTCAAACACCCATAAATAAATAAATATGTCATGACCTAGCTCCTTTAGCGAAATGAGATATATTAAGATATACCGAGTCAAAAAAGAACGTATACTAGAAACAAATGGGAAAAATAACATAAAGGATGAAATATAATAGTTCTAATGTTGCATGTTTAAGGACAAGAAGTCGTGCAAAGAGTTTAATGACATGCTGTTGTTGTTCACCCAACCGAATACAATTTTGCTACGGATTTCAAATTAGCACGTGCTATCCGAGAATGTCAAATTGAATGGGGGACCGACGATGTTCTTTGCGTTATGTTGTGCTAAAGAGCCTGGGTCATTGAGAAAACTCGCTAGTTTTTGTCTTCCGACATTTTAAAAAATTCCAAGGTTAACCGAAAATCAGTGATTGCGTCTCATTGGTGTGCATGAGGCTGGGATACCTCCAGATGAGCTCGCTGCTGAGTTCGAAGTCACTGTGGCCACTACATACCGTCTCATTGGAAGGTATAGAACTACTGGATCTACTGCCGACCGACCGCGTTCAGGTCGATCAAGAGTTACGACCCGTGCATAAGACTGACACATCAGGACGTTTCACTTGCGGGATCGCTTCCTTCCGACGACGAGGACAGCAGCAATTTCTCCTGGTAGAACTAACAATAGAATCAGTGCACAAACTGTCCGCAACAGACTCGTTGAACACGGCATCCGAAGTAGGTGTCCATATCACGGACCAATCCTTACCCAGCGTCATCGTACTGTCAGAATGGAATGGGTACGCCAGCGTGTTCGCTGGACTGAGCAGTGTTGGAGCACAGTTCTTTTTAGTGATGAATCACGATTTTGTCTACGGCGCGCTGATGGTAGGGCAAGAGTGTATAGCCGACGAGGAGAACGGTTTTCTGATGCTTGCATGCGGAAATGCGACCGTTTCGGAGGGAGTAGTGTAATGGTTTGGGCAGGAATATCCTTGCACTATCGAACACAGTTGATCTTCATCGATGGTAATCTGAATGGACAGCTATATAGGGACGAAATTCTTAACGCTGTAGTTCAACGCTAACGTCGGATTGCAGTTATTCCAGCAAGACAATGCCCGATGTCACGTGGCGCGTATCTGTCGTGACTTTCTTGAGGAGCAGGCCATCGAACTTCTTCCCTGGCCCCCACTTTCGCCAGATTTGTCGCCAATCGAGCATCTTTGGGATCAACTGGACCGTCGGGTACGAATTCATTATCTTCGGACATTAGACGATTTACGTAATGCTCTAGGGCAGAAGTGGAACGCAATACCACAGGGTGACATCTAGAGACTTATCAGGTCCATACGCCGTCGATGTCTTGCCACCCAAGAAGCACACGGTAGACGTTCACGTTATTGACTGCATGTGTGAACTTTTCATTTCACGCCATGCCTGAATTGCGACGTCCTGACGTGACGCTGGCAACAGTAAGAACATGAAATTATGCAGATGCATACAGCTAGAATCGAAATATGAATTTACAATAATTTGTGTGGGATTAAAGTCGATAATACTAAAATAATTGCTCCTCAAAGTTTATTATACTTTCATTTTTGACTCAGTATATATTTTATTAAACAGTACTCATCAGTACAATTCAATAGAGCTAATATTTTACAAATTCTTACATTAATTTAAATGTATACTGTTGGGAGATGGTATAGTCAGATTGGCTGTCTACCTGCCACAGCCCAAGGAAACAAATGGCACAGCTGGAAGCGCGAACAGACTTTGACCGGCGTTTCAATTCATGAATGTACGAACAAACATTACGGTGTTTCATGGGAATTATGTTATTACTGGGTGGTTCATTGGTAAGCAAATAATCACTCCGGTAGTGCTAATTGGTTTTTAAGGAGCAAATCATCCGTTCTGTTCGCGCATGACACAATCTGTAAGCACGGGCAGAGGAATAGACTATTCCTTGATAGTTGAGAAAGCCGGACATCATTACAGTGTGGACCACTATGTTATTATGTCAATGATTATCAGGTGTCATGGGGGTTACGAAACTCGATAACAGAAGAAAAGTTCAAAAGGAGACACTTGCAAGATGGTGATGAGAGCACCATTACGATTCTGTTATTTCCGAATCGAAGCGACTCTAATCAGATCGAATGGAAGCATTAGGACGATTTCCAATCGAATTGAATCTCGAATCTTCGCAGGGCCCTTTACATTAACCCTTCTTTACACTATATTATTTACATCAAGCTAAAACAGGTCTGACGAACAGGACGTAGCCGGTATTAACATCTTTCCCTTACACAGACATAGTTTACAATTTTTTACAAACACGCGTGCAAGTGCAGGTGTAGGTTTGATTTGAGTGTTTTGTATTTCCATGGAAACAGTTATACATGTTGCAGTCAATAAATACTGTAGCTGAGTCGTAATATACTCAAAGTTTGCTAAGCACCAAGCATATCCAATCACCTGTTTTACGTTTTAGATGAGATATTGTGATGAACAGTGTATATATTTTATATTTAATTATATCTTTAATGATTTAAGTACATAAATTAAGATTTTATTTGTGCTTGACATTATTTTTTAGCTTTTGATTACGATAACCATGGAAAATGGATATTATTGGTAAAAGAGGAAATTTTTCAATTTGCCAAAAAGTTGACGGAGCGAACTGGTATGGGTTCAGTATCGAGTATGAGACCCATTATCTTTTGTTACAGCTTGACAACACCTTCTCATGCTCCAAAGTAGGTTCCTGGTTGTCCCTTGTGGGAAGTTGTTCCATTCTTTGACCAGCATGGCACCAAGCTCCTGGACACTTCTTGGCTGGACTGGACAGGCTGAAATTGCAAGCTGCAACTCATTCCAGAGATGTTAGATTGGATTGAGGTCGGGGGATCTTGCTGCCCAGTCCATACGCTCTTCCCCCCCCCCCCCTCTGTCGGTACTCCCCGACAGCATGGGCAACATGAAGACTGGCATTATCGTTCATCAGAATGAATCTATCACCCACTGCACCTGCATACAATCTGACGTAGACGTCCAGGATCTCATCAATATACCGCTGTGTAGTCAATGTACTACTTGCAAGGACACATAGCTCTCTACGCCCACCCCTGCTGATGCCGCCCCAGACGATGATTGACCCTCCACCATAGCGGTCATATTCAGCAATGTTGGCTGCATGGAATCGCTCTTCTGGTCTTCTCCATACCCTAGAACGCCTATCTGTGCGGACTAGGCAGTACCTTGACTCATCTGTGAAAAGGACAGGTCGCCAGTCTTCTCTGGTCCATCTAACGTGATCCATGGCCCATTCATATCGTGCCTGGCGGTGGTTCTGGGACAGCGGAATGCGAATACATGGTCTTCTCGATCGGCGACCACCTTCGTGCAACCTTGCCCGGATAGTCTGCGTCGAAACATTTATCCCGGATGCATTCTGAAGGTCACCACGAACCTGGGTTGCTGCGGCAAAGCGGTTCCTACGGGCCTGAATGGTCAAAAACCTGTCTTCAGCTGCAGATGTTGCCCTGTCTCTGCCACCACCATGCAGTCTTACTGGTGTGTCATACTGGTGAAATATTGCCCTGGCTCTCGTGATCATCATATGGTGCACACCAAGCGCTTCACCAACCCGACGATGGGTAGCCCCTTGCTCCACCACCCCTACAGCCCGCCACATTTCTTCTTCAGGTAAATGTCTTCTTACATTTACATTTGTCATATTCAATCATTAAATCACAAGGGTTTGCATTGAAATGAAGATTGAATACCCTACACATGGCATGTACATGTAGACAGTACACGAAAACATCATGAAAATCAAGGGGTACACGCTTTCCATGATTGTCATGAAAAGTCTGCCTGTCAAGAGAGCTAATGTAAACACTGGAGGCCACCTCAATACATTCATCAATCATATCCACCAAAAATATCGCAAATATGTCACAAGCAAATTTCACAATGATGTGTCAAATATTTGGTGCTCAGCAAACTTTGAGTAGTATATCAATGCTTCTACTTTCGATCGCCTGTAGCCTTCTTTGAGGTTGGTTCTCTTATCAATTCTTTGTACTACCCCACCCAACTCTTATCGACTGTGGGGTTTTAATTTGTAATATTGTTAATAATTAATTAATTAACTCTTTTGAATCCGATGCAACTTTTCTGGCCCAGGAACATGATACGTCATAATTTCATTAAGTAGGGTGCCTGCTAAGTGAATTGTGGGGTGGACAAATCAATATTTTCAACATGCAGCCATAAGACTGCGCGTTGAAGATATTAATTAAACTGCGCCCAAATAAAGAATATGGACTCTTCCAACTGAACCCATTGAACTGACATGGAAGACACCATCAGGGTTCAAAGGGACTCAGCTAATTCCATGAAAAAGAAAGTGATTTAACATAGCTTGACTAGCAACGCCACAAAGTTCTCATAAGTATATCCCATATTCCCTTCACGTAGAGCTGACAAGACGAATTGGCCTTGTTTAAATATATCTGCGACTGCTTAATTACGTTATCGACGTCTCAAAATTGTTTCAGACCGTGTCTCGCTGCCGACTCAAGCTGTGTTTCTCATATCTCAAAGCAATATGAAGCATGTTCACTTCGTGAGGACACTGCGAAACAGAGGTGTTTTTGTATTGCTCGTTGAGTTTTGGTAACAAGGGTTCAAAATACGAGATTGTCATTTTAATATCCTAATTTTAGCTGCTGGGCACTTGACAATATTGTGTCAGACCTTTTTGAACCAAGTGAAAGTGAATACCCGCTCGTTTCTGTCAGTCCAACTGTCATGAACAAAGAGCAGCGCCCCCAGTATAAACATAAAAGGAGAAACATTGAAGACAGAACGTCCCCTGAGTTCCAATGTGTTCTGTGTTCCTACTGGCACATCGTCGCCTGAGTGCTTGAATGTCCTATGTCCCATACGGGACATAGGACATTCTTGCACTCAGGCGACGACATAGAACACATTGGAACTCAGGTGACGAGAAGCCTAACTACTTCCTGCACGTAAACTCTTCCGGTGGTATGTTTCTGATCAAATACCCATGACCCTTTCAGTGTCCCTGTGAATACTGCTCATGGTGAAAAATAGAGATTAGTTGACAACATTGTTTATAAGAATTTTTAATTATTATTTATTTATTTATTGATGTTTAAGGTCACATATTTATGCACAATGGCTAATCATGACCGTGACAGCTTTACGGGTGGAGGAAGCCGAAGTACCCGGAGAGAACCACCGAGCAACGACGAGCAGCTGCCAGCTCCCCAACATCGTAACTCCGCACTGCAGCACAGGCAGGGTCAGATTGGTTGAAGACATGCGTACCATCGACGTGCAGTACGCCTTAGTACACGGCGGCATCGTGCCCTCACGCGGGCTATGGAGATGAAGTGTCTTGCCCAAGGACACAACGCGGTTGCCGCAGGTGGGATTCGAACCGAGGACCTCTCGGCTTGCAGCCTGCACCTCTACCTACTAAGCTTTTAATTATTTAGTTTATATTTCATGTGATTTTTATTACATCTTTAGTTCGCACGTGTTTGGGGATTAATATTGGGTGAAACAAGAAGGATTATGTCATAGGTTTTTGAGAATTTTAAACTAGTAATTTTTATCCGTTCCACTTTTTGTGTATTGAGTTTTGTTTTAGGTTTTTGGATTTTGTTGTCATGGATGGTAGGTTTGCTAATGTAGTTAAGGGTTATGCTTCCATGGTATGTATGGCGAGCATTGGAGTGCAGACGGAAGAGGTAATTGATATCAATCAGGGGGTACAGGTTCATTGTGACTCAGAGCTAGAGGCGTGTGGGCAGTGTGGAATGATGTTCCAAGGCGGCCGTGGGATGATTTGGCAGGGGGTGGAGGGGGGGGGGGGGGGGGGCTGTGCTAATTGTCGGGTCGGGAGATTCGGATGTTGTTGGAAGCGTATGTAAAGCTCGTGGGGGAAATGGAGCAACTGAGATGGAAGTTAGAAAAGACGGGATTGCCGCTGGTTAGCCCGATTAAGTTAGAATATGATGGTGGATGGAAAGGGGTGGGCAGGTTGAAGAGAAGAAGGACAGGTGGTAGTAAGAAGAGGACTTTTGATGTAGCGGATGAGGGGGTAGTTAACAGGAGGGTCCTTAGAGCAGAAAAAGGTGAGGTTAGAGGTCTGTGGGAATAGAGGTAGGTAGACTAAACAGTTTATACAGTGGGAATCTGAGAATGAAGGCGAGAGGGTGTTGGCAAGAGGAAAGGCGACGAGGGTGCATGACACGAAAGTAGAGGGTGGTGTGGTCAGTGGTGGGTGCGACTTGAAAAATAGGGTCAGTGTGTTGGAAGCGGCATGTAGTTAAGGAGGTGGTCGGCGATGGGGAGGATATGCTATCAGGTGGTGATGGTGATATAAGTCAGTTCAGGAAAGGTGGAGCGGTAGACAGACGAACTGGGTCTAAACGAAAACTTGTGGTAGCGGAATGTTGGGTAATACGGGGGATAGACAGGGTGGTTTGTGGTCTGGAGAATCTGAAAGGAACTAATGTGTGTTACCCAGGGGCCAAGGTGGTGGATATTGAGGATAGAGTAGATGGTATTGTTAAGTGCTCCGGTGCGGACCCAGTGGTGGTGGTGCATACAGATACAAACAATATCAGGGAAAGAAGGTCAGTTCAGCTTATGAATACGTATAGCGACTTGATCAAGTTCAATAGCTGGAATGAGACTGCAGTAGTGTCGGAGCTTCTAACAGGGGTGAGTGGGGGGAATGAACGGAACACTAGAATTATTGGGGTAAACGAAAAATTAGAGAAATACTGCATAGACCTTGGGATACCCTTTATTGATAATTTGGGAACTTTCTGAGGTAAGCGAGAGTTGTATGGCAGGGACGGTCTCCATCTAAGTCTAAGGGAGCACAAAGGCGTTGGAACATGTCACAGTTAGTGGAGCATTTTTGGCATAAGGCATGGAGGGTGGACAAAGTTTGGATGCAAAAGCAGAAAGGGGAGGGCAAACATAAAAAAAGAGAGATAAAAGAGGGAGGGGCCCTCAAAGGGTCGAGAATAACACTTCAGGAAACTCACACGTTTAAGCAATATTCAGGGTCTCCGTAGAAAAGTGAACGAAATTAGGACCTTGGATGAGGACGAGAACCTTGATGTCATAGACCTTAGTGAAACATGCGGTAAGCAGGATAAAAGGACTCACCAGATCACGGGGTATGTGTGGATTGGAGTGGGACGGTAGGAGGGGCAGAAGAGGTGGGGGTGTAGGTATGTATATCAGAGAGGAGTTAGGCTCTGTGAGAAGCACAGTCTTATCAAAAGTAAATAAAACAAATCAAGTAGAAAGTGAAATAAAATAGGCAAAAAGCAAGTTGAAAAACAGTATTGTCGCAGATGGGGTCGTATATTTGGCAGTTGAAGGAGAGCAAATCTGGGTGGAAAGATGGAATATATACGACACTCACATCCAATGTTACAGAACTGGAAAATAAGGGGTTCCGTGTTGTATGAATGGGAGATTTCAGTGTATATATTGGGGACGGAGGTGATGGTATAGTTGATGGAGAGAAGAAAATTAACGTTGATGGGAGGAAACTCTTGGAGTTTAGAAATGAACTGGGCCTGAAGATTTAGAATAGGGATGCAAAGTGTAAGGGTAATTGGGTGTGGGAAAGGAACGATAGAAATACATTAATCGATTATGTACTCACTGACTCAGAGCCATGGAGGGACGTCATAGATATGGAAATAGACGACGAAGGAAATTCTGAGTTAAATAGTGATCGAAACTAGGGCTGCCATGATTAATTCATTAATCGATTGTCGATCGGTCACGTCGAGATCGATTAGTATTTTTCGTTGTCGAAGAATCGGTGAATTTTACCCCGTTTTTGACGTTTAATAATTAAAAAAAAATGAAGAAAAAACTATTGTTTCTGAAGGTAAAAGGTCAAAAACGTCGACGTTAAACCTCAAACAGCCGTTAGAAGCATTTGTCTTTCAGGCACATTCAAGGCCTTGATGTTCTGAACTTTTCAACCGTCAGTGTAATAATCAAGACCGGTCGGCAGTTGCGAAGTTCGCAACTGACGACCGGTCTTGATTATTACACTGACGGTTCAAAAGTTCAGAACATTAAAGCTTTGAATGCACCTAAAAGAGGATCGTCTTCGTTGTTTACTTGAGGTAGGCCAGCTGACTTGAACTTCAGGTTTAATGACTTCAGTGAGGGAGAGGGGGTCATCTAGGTATGATTAATCGATTATTATCGATTACTTGCGACGATTAATCTATTCCTAAATTCAAAACTCGTGACATCCCTAATCGTAACCTGCTAACAGTACAGTTTATGGGCAATGGAATAGCAAAACAAATGAAGGTCTTTAAGAACACTGCGAAAAGAAGAAGACTGGAGGCACTTTGAGGAGAATTTAAAATCGAATCTAGAAAATGTGTCAGTCAGAGAAAATGTTCAAAAGGTGACGGACTCAATAGTGAGAAGTCTAAAAGATACTGGGAGGGAAAGCACTGGGAGAATTAGAGTGATGTGAACAAAACAGGCGGCAGAGTATGGAGGGACGGAGTGTGGCAGAAACGTGAGGGCTTTAGATTAGGAGGATGATTTGTTGGAATCGTGAAAGCACTTTACAAAGATGTGCAGAGTGCACTTGACCTGAGAAACACCACAACGAAAGGAGACAAACCTTAACCCTTTATACACTTGTGATATCTTCCATATCAGTTCAATGGCAGCAATTGGAATAGTCCATATTCATTATTTGGGGTAGACCAATCAAAATTTTCAACACGCAGCCTAGGGACTGCACGTTGAAAATATTGATTGGTCTACCCCACACATTTACTGAACAGACTTCCTATTTAATGACGTTATGACTTATCATGTTTCTGGTCGGAAAACCCGCCTCTCAGGTTCAAAGGGTTAAGCAGTGGTGCATCTTGTCACCGATTCTGTTTACACTGTACAAAAAAAGATTTAGTAGAAGAGTTGATTGCAAGCGCAGATGGTGTAAAAGTCGGAGAGACAAAAATCCAAGGGACTACAAAAACTGTTAACCATGTAGAATACGGGGATGCTGTCGACTTGAACTAAACGAAAACAAAAGCAAGATTACACCTGTGGGCGGTAAGGTAGATAAGTCGCGAAGGTGAAGGGTGGGTACATGTTCTATTGATGAAGAAAAAAACAGAGATATACATGTAACATTAGGGGAAACGGGGGAAGGGTAGCGGCATATACAGTAGTCACATAAATAAACGTAAGACAAAAGGGAAAAGAAAACTCCGCAGTTAAAACTTCTTGGAAGGAATAGCTTTAACAAGATGTTCGTTGGAAAAACTAATTAGAAGATGATTACCGGGTATAACTTATGGAACGGATGTGGTCCCTCTAAACACTGCAGTGAGGAACTTGTGAGTTTCCTCATAATGATGCGGGTCGGTAGATAACCGGACCAATTAACGCAGTCGTACAGGGAGCAGTCAGAGGGGAACTCGGGTGGATGCCGGTTAAAGATAGAGTAGATATGGAAATATTATGCCTCCTGCATTATCTCGCAAATCTTCCAAACAGCAGGTGGATTAAACGTGCATGGAGCTCTAACATTCAGACAGAATAGGTGAGACAGGCGAGGCTAGAGGTTTCCGATTGGGGGTGTAGGGTAGTGAATTTCCAACAAGGGGGATGGACCGGGAGGGGGAACCCCCTCCCGGTTCCTCCCCCTAATTGGAAATTCACTACCGAGAAAAAGTTTGAGAATGAAGCTACGAAAGGGGGGCATAAAATTGATTCCAGTAACTGAAATGCCAACACATTTATGATAGAATTATCAGGTTGTTATTATTATTTGGTATTATTTTGGGAATTGAATATGTGCTGAACAAATGCTCAAGCTTAGAACTTTGAGCAATTAACACTATCCTAACACTAAATCAGATCTTATCCAGGAATGATCAGTTTTCGTTGTTTCATCATATTGTAACTGTCAATGATGGAATTAACTCAGGATAACTATTTTACATGATGCGATTTTCTTGAAGTGCATTTCGAGGATTTTTTTATTACGATAAGTAAACGTACTATAGAAATATCGTTCAGATTGACATCATACATACGTATGACGCTCGATATTGCATACACTGTAGTTGTAAATAGTAACAGTTAGAATTTTTGCCGATTTGAAACCGAGTTGGAATTTTAGGAAGTGAAGGAGACATCAGTAGCACCAAAGAAGCTCTAAAATCCAGATAGATGGATTTCCAACGACTCATTACTTGCCCTCCGAATTTCCAACTACAGGAAATTTTGCCCAGCATTGGGATTGGGGGGAGTGTTAGCCCCCCCCCCCCCCCCTCCCGTCGCCATGCCCCTGAGGCGAGGGAACTAATGGAGAATTTATTTCTCTATAGAGACTGAAGATCTAGAAAAGGGACTAAAACAGAAGAGTAGTTATAAAAGAAAGGGCGCTCAATAATTGTAATAGAAACTGACGAGCTGGAATTAAGATCAGGAGCTCTTTAGACGGGTTTTATAAAAACGATGTGCCAGTTTTTAAAGAGTACCTAGATGTGCCGTTGGGGTATCATTGTTATTGTAGGTGAGATTCAGGTCACTGGAGTTGATGGGGAGAATTGGGAAACATTTAAGAAAGAGTGCCTAACTTAGGGTGTAACGGAGACCCTGGAACATTTCATGTTAGAATGCCCCAAATATTTACCTAAGTGGTAGAACAAGACTCCTTGGGAAACTAATGGGAAATGGGATGGAAACATGAAGGATATTTGGACGAGGTTGTCACGAGGAATAGGGTCAATTTTATAGTTGGGGATATCGAGAAGGCGCCAATGGGGAAATTATGAATCAGTTTTTGACTGAATGCTGGGAGATTAAGAGAGAGAGAGAGAGAGACAGGAGGGAGAGTGAGAATGGGGGAGAGGGGTATCCCGGCGGAGCACTGGATTAATGTGGGGATCCTCGTTAGAGGACCGCGACAAACCAGCAGAAGGCCGAAGAGTTATTATTATTATTTCAAACTTGGGAGCACTATACCCTGTTATCAAATCCACAAATCAGCAATACAGATAGCAAACATTTGGACATTCCTTGCTTCTTATCTCCCGCCTCGTAGCTTTATTAAAACACAAATACCGCTACAAAGAGTGGAAACGATACAAGAATAATTTTGAAACAGATCTACCACCTGCTGAGTAAATGCAACGTTTATGTTTCACGTCACGATAACTCTACACAGACCTGTTGTAATTTAGGTGGTTTTCACTCTTTGAAACCGAACACCCGCCCAGTGTTATCGAGAAGAAGACATACTGTGTGTTGGGGTGAGTGTAACCTGACTAGACCTGACTGTTCTGGCTCAAGTCCCGACCTATGAAATATTCGAACAACGTTGAAAGCATGGCTGGATGCAATTGAAATATTTGTATTTGCCAGTAAGGTTTTTACGTTACCGTTTGAAAGCTCTGGGAATTGTGGACTAATACATGCGGTGGTCCTGAAGTATGGGCATCGCAACCTCTTGATTACTTAGCACATATCGTATTCCAAACTGGTCGTACTGGGATCCCAAAGGACCCACAGACTTCCACTTGTATGCCCGACTGAAACGTACGTGGGGAATGTATTATCATTAAATCACCCGCAGAGTGGAGCTTCAACCCGAGCAATAATTGCAAATTTGTTGCAAAGCATAACCATCACAAGCAAAGTTCCAGTCAATGGACCTCCGGGTTAAACCCGGAGGTCCATTGGCTGAAACTTTGCTTGCGTTTTTTGTCCATATGTACAGAATTTGAAAATGATACTTTGGGTGATACTCCACTCCGCGGGTGTTTTAGTTACAATCCACTCTCCACGTACTGTATGTGTAAAAATTAACACTTTCAAAAGTTATCGTCCAGACACAGAGACACGTTTACACCCCATAACTTTCAACTTCGACCGAGGCCTTGAACATTGACTTTTCTCTTTAGAAAAGCAAAATCAAGAGCTTCGCCAACAATTTGGTTCAACCGCCAATTGGTTCAAAAGTTAGAGTCAAACTCCAATTTCGCCCTGTCGTAGCCTCAAAAATATCCGTCAGCCTTTCCTTTCAAACTTTACTTTGGCAGCATCGGAATAAAGTAGAGAGCTAAAACTAAGGTCAAGGGTCAATTGGCCCACAGTAAGAAGCACAAGACCGAGCCCCGAAAGCTTGCTTCTGTGACAGTCTGTTCATCATCAATATGCCGATATTGTTAAATAAATGACATGGCTGTACCTCAGAACAGAGAGCATGCGTTTCATAAACAATATATGTTTAATTCAACGAAACGTTAAAACAGGAAATTGGAAAAGAAATTTCATTACGCCAACAGCGACATGATACAAGTTTGTGAACTTTAAATGAGAATAAATGTTTCTTTATGCTGTGAAATTGTGACATAGAGAAAAGTGATATATCGTAAACTGGATTGTTTATGCGCACTTTTAAAAAACTAACGCGCAGGACATTCACCCACGTTTTGTTTTCCCCAGTTCGTTAAACACGGGAATCACAAAGGTGTATCTCCAAATTTCTTCAGGCGAGTAGTTGACGGATCTGAGAAAAGGCATCTGGGCACCGAATGATGATATTATAACAGTACTTCATTACTGAATAAGAGTTACCCTCCTTGAAAAATGGCAATCGGAAGTGATGCAATCTTCGAAACTAAACAGCCTTGAACATATATATTGGTTTGAAACACTTTTGAACAGCTGGAAAGACTGTGGGGAATAATTCGTCCCTTGAGTGCAACAAGGCGCCATCTGCGATGCTTCCGCATTGCAAATGTCGCCTTGTTGCACTCAAGTAACGACTTGAAGATAATATGATTTGCTTTGTAATTGTGTCTTATATGGTTGAATATATAGCCTGGTTCTTCTCACTCCAATTGTTTTATATGACAATAACTATTCTTAACCCTTTACCTAACGTGAAAAGCAGACGACACTTGCAAAAATGATTCTTGAATAACTAATTTTTTTCATTTTTTGTCTCAAAAACATAGGTTATGACCCCTCATTGGAACGAGCTCGACGAGCTCGTTCCAACGAGGGGTCATAACCTATGTTTTTGAGACAAAAAATGAAAAAAATAATCAGAATTAATTAGCGATTTTTGAGAATAGCGCTGGCCGGTTTTGGCCGTTACGTTAGGTAAAGGGTTAATGTTACTTCTAAAATGTTTTGTGTGACTGCAAGTTTGACTGTCTATCCGCAAGTCAGTCTTTCTCATTGTCTGACAAAGCGTTTCTTTTTTGTTAATTTGCTTGGATATGTATTATCATGAATTGAGTGTTGCTCTCTGCCGCTCTCAAACCCAGACATGTTTTAAACATCAGATAAGACTATACTGTGCTTGATATGTCCCTCCTCTTGAAACAATGTTCTGGTTCGTCCCTTGGGAAATATATTGTCAAGAAATTGCACTCTCTTTTTCTGTTAAAATGGACGAAATCAAAATTCATTATTTTAAATATCATTTTTTTAATTTTTTCAAAAAACAACAAAACCATATCATGTGGCCTCTCATTGGAACGAGCTCGACGGTTTTGTTGAATTTTTTCGAAAAATAATATTTTTGCAGCTGCTGAATTTACATATTACGCGGGCGGATGCGGGAGATTCGTTTGATAAAGGATTGAAACCAGTGGTGTGAAAGTACAATTACGAGTATTCTTCCGCTCAAGTGCAGCAGTTCAGAATCGTGATTTGGTGTTTTCAGGCATTTTGCCAGCGTTCTGAGATACCACAGGAGCAAATATTAATCAAACACAATGTGAAATATTTTCTAACGCCAAAGTGTGATTAAAAAGCTACAATTAATGGGTAATTTAATATCACAAGCTGTTTGTTTTGTGAACATTAACTAAATAATAACTTAAATCATAGTTTTCGATTGAAAGTGGCTTACCGAGAGCCGTATTCAAGGTCATATTTTTATCGCCTCAGAAGGTGGAAGGAAAGGTTTTATTAATTGACAGGATAAAATGGGAGTCTCTATTGATATTAATATGTTATATAGCTGAAACCAAGTTTTCGAAAAATACAACCATGCTGTTTCGTGGATTGGGGGTTTGAAAACTATTTTCCTTGGCGTATGGTTAAATGAGAAAGTTATTTTAAAAAAAAATCCATCGTGGGCTTATGCAAATGTTATGATTATGGTTGATTCAATGAACGCTCCAAGCTGATATCCCTTCCAGCTTGTTTATTGGGTTACACAGTCAACTTTTAGAGGCAATACCATTTCTCTGGACCCACTTCACACAGTTTAGACAATCTTCTTCAAATAAACAAATATTCTAGGTATTTAACTCAGTAAAACCACAAAGTTGAATTCTAATGTAAAAATTAGTCTCTTTTATTACGTGAAATGGGAGCGCTGTATTTTTGGAGATGTTGATATATTTTAAGTATGGCAGTACTAAATAATTGAATGAGAGTTACCCGCTTTGAAAAGTGGCAGTCGAAAGTGATGCGGTCACCTTAACTGAGCATCCTTGACAAAAATTGTTTTGAAATTTTTTTGATGCATTTTATGAAGTCTTGCGTTATTGCTGAATAGTCCAGAGAAAACGGGGGTGGATTTAATGGAGTTTGATGCCTAAAAATACAATTGACTATTTGTTGATTTTCTGCCGTGAATTCCGAGAACAAAATGTGCACGTTGATCGGAACGTTCCTTTCTGTCTGTCAATTTTGCTCTCTTTATTTGTTGCCTGACTCCCAGTATTTAGGACAGAAAAAATTGCGCGAGGGGATATACTTGACAAAGATATTTCAATGCCCAAATTAAAATAATGCGATCATATTTTTGTCTCCCAAAAGCGTTATAATGGTCGCATATGGGAAAATATTTAGTATTATTGTGCCAATACCAGTCTTCGTCTTCTTCGATTGTTCAGCTTTTAAAAGGGACAAAATTGAATGTTCTGATCCAATATAAATATAGTATATCTATCTACTGTTTAGGGGTAAATAACGAAATTATTTTTCAACTCAAAATGACAAATGACACATTTTCACGAGGGGCTAAGCTTCTCGTGAAAATAGGTTCATTTTCGTCCAAATAAGTAAACTAATTCCTCTGTCTACTTAAACCCTTTACCTAACATGAAAAGCAGACGACACTTGCAAATATAATTCTTGAATAAGTAATATTTTTCATTTTTTGTGTCAAAAACATAGGTTATGACCCCTCATTGGAACAAGCTCGACGAGCTCGTTCCAAAGAGGGGTCATAACCTATGTTTTTGAGACAAAAAATGAAAATATAATGATAATTAATTGGCGATTTTTGAGAATAGCGCTGGCCGTTTTTGGACGTTACGTTGGGTAAAGGGTTAAATGTATAGATGTTCTTTCCATTATTTACGTTCGATATGATTTTTGTCCGAGAGAATTTGAAAAAAGGAAAGAAGAAACAAAAAATGATCGAGAAAATTACTTTGCAGCTGAAAAACAAACGTTGGGTGTGGCTTCCTAATTCAAAGCTCTTTGTTGCTCGTTTCCCCATAAGTGTACCGTCATTGTTGTTTTAATACTATCATTCACAAACTCATCGGACACACTGTCAAAATGTATACAATAATAAAATAACACTTTTGTCCAGTGCTGATTGAGGAGATGAGAATATCCCATAACCCCATTATCACTACCCCTGTGCTCAATTCGCTAGTTCCACTCCTCTACCCATTCTCCGATTCCAGCAGACGTACAATTTATGACATGATATTCTTTACTTCCTCCTTCATAATTTAACTACTAAGTATACTACCCCCTCCCCTGCATCACGCAATACCATCATATGATTCATTTCCCACCCCACTTCCTAAATAAATATTATTCTGCAAGACTGGTGATTTTGGAAATTCTACAAGAAAATCTACCTGGGTCACTATTAATCCCACATTACATTATTTGACACCCATTATCACCATCTTTTACGAGTTTCCTCTTAACATTTTACCCAACGAATCGGCCACATCCGCCCGCGTAATATGCAAATTCACTAGTTGAAAAAATATTATTTTTCAAAATAGTTCAACAAAACCATATCATGTAACCTCTCGTTGGAACGAGCTCGTCGAGCTCGTTCCAACGAGCGGTCACATGATATGGTTTTGTTGAAATTTGTTGTAAATTTGAAAAAATTATATTTAAAATAATAAATTTTGATATCGTCTGCGTTGGGTAAAGGTTTAATCTCCAGAGACTTTGATCTCAATTTTAATAGAACTAACTCCTAAAAAATACCCTCGAACTCGTCATCAAATATTGGCTTCCACTTAATCAGCAAACTATCCAAACACCACTTTACTCGGAAGATTCTCCCCAATGTTTTTTTCTCCTATTTTGGACATTGGAGTTCCAAATATTCTGGGACGTCAGTTTACCTCACCGACTGTGAAGATTTATCACTTCCAGAAACTAACTAGCCATAACTGGTCATCAATTTATCTATTGCCAGTTTCAGGCAATACAACCAGATATCAGCACAGTTGACGACGTCGTTACGTCAAAAATGGCAAACACATTTTTCTTATGAGAGGATAAATCCAAATGTTTTTCACAGTGAATGTATCGTTTTCAACTCACGCATATTTCATGCACTTTCCTTGTATTTTGAAACAAAAAACTTGTTCTGACACCTGAAATCTGGTGATTTGATTGACTGAAAAGTAGGATGCCCTAACACTTTTAGAATATTTACCCTTCCGTTTAACGCTTACCCCGCTGAATATTTTCAAGATATTTTTCATCAAATCTAGTCATGGCTACTGTGACTAGATTTAATGAAAAATACATATAAATTTAAGTCAATAAATCATTGGTGAAAAAAACTGCTGTGAAGCAGCCATGACTAGATTTGATGAAAAATTCCTATAAATTTACCTCAAGAAATCATTGGTGAAAAAATTCATTCAAGTTTCAGGGAGAAACTTGGACTAATTGTACCTAAATTGCACTTATTCCAATGGCAAGAGAAATCTTACCTTGACAGCAATTTTTGCAAGCAGCATACAAGGAGTTAACTTGCTTAAAGCTACTTCAGATTTGTGTACAATAGTTTGTATAGCTCATATTATTTATCTTTTTCTCTTCATTGATGTCCCTCTATGCTGTTCCGATTTGGATCTGTGTCTGAAACAAACTCTGGACAAAACTAAACATGATCAGATGACGCCCGCGTACTGCAGCTACCTATCATATAGTGTCTTACACTCATATCACAATGGGGATTGAAATAACACAATATAGGCAGTTGGTGGGCGTCTTCTACAACTCCATGTACTCCAAAGTGAAGGCCTGTTATGGACGCTACACTGCGTCATCGTACGCAACTATCTTGTTTTTGCTCACAATCTTTCTATTTTCTATTTCTGTCGACATGAACCTAATAATCGCTCGATGTGGAGACATCCAAGTAAATCCCGACCCTACAAACACATCAGCTGCTGAATCATTTACTGTAACAATACTAAATTACAACATTCGGAGTATTCGTCACAAACTGCCTCTTCTTGTTGATGATATTGACGATTTTGACATACTTTGCTTCACGGAAACTCACCTTGACGATGAGTATGATATTAACAATATTTTATTACCTAACTTTTCAATTCCTTTCACGCACAACAGGAACCAGTTCGGTGGTGGCATCGCAGTGTATGTCTCAGACAAAATTTATCACAAGCAAATTGACCGTCTCTCGTTCAACGACGACATTCTCTGGTTCGAGGTTGGGACCAGCCACAAATTTCTTTTATGTGTGACGTACAGGTCTGAGAGAGAAAGTATTGCAGAATATTGGTCTAAATTAGAAGAGAAAATAGATCTTGCATTAACCATTAACCCGGCAATAGTTATTACAGGAGATATCTACTCCGATCTCCTGAAGCCTCAAAATAAACTCTACTCTCTCATGACATCGTTCAACCTAAACAACGTAATAACGGAACCCACTAGAGTAACTACCACGTCGCAGTCACTGCTAGATCCGATAATTGTACGTGACACAGTCAGTGTGGTCAATTCAGGAACCCTTGAACTGGGGTTATTCGATCATAGAGCTACATATGCCCACATTTCTCATTCACATTGCAACAAATCTGTGACCACACGCGACGTTTGGCTTTACAATAAAGCCAATTTTGAAAGAATGAATATTATGATAGCTGAAACAAATTGGGAAAATCTAATATGTAAAGCCCCAACAGTAAACGATTCTGTATCCAACTTTGTTTCTGAATTCTTGAAAATAGCACAACATTGCATTCCCAATTCCACAATAACAGTGCGGAAAAAAGACAAACCATGGTTTGACAGCGCCATTAGAAGAGAGCTAGGCCACCGTGACCGACTAAGGAAATCAGCCTTGAGAAATAATAAGCCCCAACAGTGGGCAAAGTATAAATCAGCCAGGAACAAGGTCAACAACATGAAAAAAATTGCCAAAAAAGCATATTTGGAAAAAGTTGACGATTCCTTATATCATGATACGGAATCTCGGCAGTTTTGGCATGTTGCCAAGAAGTTTTTGAACAACTTTCCCAGCTCTGCAGGCATCCCCTATCTCCAGCGTGTATCTGATGAGGGCTGTGAAATAATCGAAAATGACACAGAAAAATCAAACCTCCTAAACGAGACTTTTATTATTAACAGTGAATTAAACTCACATTCCAAAAACCTCCCACCCTTTATACGGAGATATTCACAATCCATCAGTAACATATCTTTTTCTGAACAGGACATTGTCGACATTCTAAAAAGCTTGAAGACCAACAAGTCAAATGGTCACGGTGGAATAGGCCATAAAGTGTTAAAGGAAACAAAGTTTTCTGTTAGTAGACCACTTTTCCTTCTTTACAAGAAATCCCTATCAGAATGTGCCTACCCAGACCAGTGGAAATTAGCTGATGTGATTCCACTTTTTAAAAAGGGAGACAAATACGACCCCAAAAATTACAGGCCTTTATCATTATTATGCTGTGTTGGGAATATCATGGAACGAGTTGTTTTTAAAGATATTCATAAATACTTCCTTAATAACAGGTTATTTTATAAATTTCAATCTGGATTTTTGCCGAACAATAGTACCATATTCCATTTAATAGAAGTCTATCACAATCTTTGCAACGCAATAGACAACAACATGCAAACCTGTGTCGTTTTCTGTGATATTTCCAAGGCTTTTGACAGGGTATGGCACAAAGGATTAATTTTTAAACTAAAGCAGTATGGTGTTTCTGGTCCACTCCTACGATGGTTTCATAGTTATCTTACAAACCGAAAGAATGCTCACGGAAAAACATTTTCTCAAAGGTTTTCAGTTTTCTGATGCCTTGCAATCGCCGAACGCTTCTTAACCCTTTACCCAACGCGATGATATCAAAATTTATTATTTTAAATATCATTATATCCCCGCCCGCTAGGCGGGGGTATATAGGATTCCTCCTGTCGGTCAGTCCGTCTGTCCGTCAGTCCTTCCGTCGCGAAATTGTTTAATGGAGGGTACCGTCATGATGTAATCAACTCCTCCCCCACTTTTCAATTCACATAGTTGAAACTTCAGAATATGATCCAACACACAATGAAGATGTGCAACATGTATAAAGTCTTGCGAAAATTTTCTTTCTCCACAGTTGTGTCTCTTTCTTGACTTACAACATTTTTAGTGCTATTTTCTATAGAGGGCACCTTTATGCTGTAATCAACTCCTCTAACAGGTTTAAATGCAGATAGCTGAAATTTCAGGATATGATCAAACACACAATGAAGATGTGCAACATGTATAAAGTCTTGTTTATTTTTATTTTTTTTTCAAAGATAGGGTAAGGGGATTTCAGCTCATTGATGGTATAAACTAAACCTGTCATTTTATCTATATAGTGTAGTCAGAATGGGCAATCACGTGGTTTCGAATTGTATGGCGAAGGAGTTCGGAAACGCCAGAAGAATCGAGGAAAAAGTTAATATACTAGATATGACATATTACATAGTATTTTGGCAGCGACGAGCATATGAGATACTATTTTTCAAACAAACTGATACCCCATTTGTGTCCCAACTCACAGGAGTTTTCTATAACATTCTGAAAGTTGCCAGTCGGAGGATTTGGTCCAAGTAGAGAGAAAGCATAAAAATAGAATATGTTCGCGGAATACACCACTAAACACATCGTGGAAAATCCTCCGACCGGCAACTTTTGTCAGCATGTTATAAAAAACTACTGTGAGTTTGGACACATAAGAGGTATCAGTTTGTTTGAAAAATACTATCCTATATGCTCGTTGCTGCCAAAATACTATTTAATATGTCATATCCGGTGTATTACCTTTCTTCCTTGATTCTTCTCCTGTTTCTGAACTCCTCGCCATTCAACTCGAAACCACGTGATTCCCCACCCTAGTAGTTGAGCAACCCATTTACTGCTCTTAATTAATATGAACACTTTTGTGATGTTTTTGGTTGATTTCAATGTCTAATATTCTCTTAATATCGAGAATACATGTATGCCTCACTTACATCATGCACTTTAAAACATTACCAGCTGAAAGGCGGGGGTATTTGTTTATGTCACCTTTAGGTGACACCTATTGTTTTCTGAACACCAAGATGTCACATTGTTGACCTTGCTTACCCTCAGGTATTGGTGCGGGGTAACAAACCACCTGGCGATGGATTGCGGGGGTATCGCACCCCCTGGCGATGGATCGACTCTAGTTTTTTAAAAGTTTTAAAAAAAAATTAAAACAAAACCATATCATGTGACCCCTCATTGGAACGAGCTCAATGAGCTCGTTCCAATAAGGGGTCACATGATATGGTTTTGTTGAAATATTTTGAAAAATTTAATATTTTCAATTGCTCAATTTGCATATTACGTGGGCGATTCGTTAGGTATAGGGTTAAAGACTATACTGTGAGGTCGATGTCGGATATATTGATGGTGTGCACATTTGTCGCGGAAATACAAATTGAATATTTTGAGGATATAAAGTTTTTGGTCATACTTTATTTATGAAACGAGAGTAAGAAATTTCCATTTTGCAGAGCCTCTGTCGAGGCAAAATGGGAAATTCGTGCACGAGTTTCATAAGTAGAGGATGACCAAAGCACGAGTTTCATATTCAGTTTATCACATGACACCACAGCTACCAAAAACACATCTTTTAGATAGAAAAGAAGGGTTAAAGAATGGAATTACACTTTAAACGTCCTGCATTCGACCGTGAAGCGTCTCAGCTTCACGCAGTCATACGTCATAACCGCAACAAATTATAGTTCCACAATTCGGCGTTATAAATACTAATTTACAAGTATTTACACATTTCTTATCATTGGGATTTTAGTGAATGTTTATAACAAATAAAGTCAGGTATCGTAGCTTTATTGATGTTTCGAAATAGTTCAATTTACACGCGCACTTCATGCATTGATGGTGCAGTGGGATGTTTTATCAGTCGCGAGTCGAGCCATCATACATTAAAGCCTTGTGTCATTAACCATTTATCAGTTGCTCATAATAAATTTGGCAAAGAAAGGTAGGTATAAGATTGCAGATTATCAACCCATGTTTGCTCAAATTCAATCTGCCGTCTTTGCGGCACCCCTTCAAAACAATGTAGCTTGTATCACACCAACAGATAATGTATCCCTATGGCGCACTTTTGTGGTAAATTTTCTTTGAAATACTTTCCCAACGGCAACTGGTACAATTCCTTCGGTGTTCATTGCATCATTGTTATTATCATTTTTCCGCGGTTCAGCGACAATGTAGCTAGTATCACACCAACAGATAATGTATCCCTAAGGCGCACTTTTGTGGTAAATTTTCTTTGAAATACTTTCCCAACCGCAACTGGTACAATTCCTTCGGTGTTCATTGCGTCATTGTTATTATCATTTTTCCGCGGTTCAACGAATAGCGGAAAACATTTGTCTTTTCGGCATGACAGTATACTAATAGTGGCGGCAGTGGGTTTAAATGATTTTGATTGGTGAGTAGTATTCAGTCACGGTGCGTGTTTTTAACCCTTTACCCAACGTAACGTCCAAAACCGGCCAGCGCTATTCTCAAAAATCGCCAATTAATTTTTATTATTTTTTTCATTTTTTGTCTCAAAAACATAGGTTATGACCCCTCGTTGGAACGAGCTCGTCGAGCTCGTTCCAACGAGGGGTCATAACCTATGTTTTTGAGACAAAAAATGAAAAAAATTAGTTATTCAAGAATTATTTTTGCATGTGTCGTCTGCTTTTCAGCTTAGGTAAAGGGTTATACGTGATGTAAGAGCGGTCAAGTGGGAATAAGTTCATTCTGGCCGTCGCTTCCATACAGTGCAGTAATAATTTTATTGTTGGCAGTTTATAGTGGATTCAGATTCACTGAGAATGTTTGTGTGGAGTGAAGTGAAAGAGGTGGCAGCAATTCCGACGATGCTTTGCTTGAGAGACTTTGTTGAGAGATTTGTTGGTCTCTGAAAGACTCGAGAATTTTGAAAAGCAAATAAAATGTTCACAGAAAGAGGTGTCTGAGGCCCAGATTGCAAAAATAGAAAACATGAAAGCAGACAGTTATAAGTTTAAAAAACGTGGAAACGAAGAGCAATATAAGCACGGAGTGAGAGTTTTGGAAAAGATAACAGAAGCTAAAGTACATGTGAATGACATTACTGACCCTTCGTCCCCTGTTTTGAAGGCTAGGCAAAAATTTCAAGAAGGTATGGATATTATTTCGCATCGCCAAAGAATGATTTGTTATCAGACTCGTCTGAAGCAGGGTGGAAAACCATTAACGAGTATGAGTCTCATGAACTGACAGAAGATTCAGAAGACGAAAATCCTATAAGTGATGTTCTGGACTGTAAGATACTGCATATATTCCGTTTGTATATTTGCATGAGCTCAGTAACATGTACAGAGCCTTAGAATATGGTTCTATAGCTTCTGAACTATAATTTTGGCGCTATATAAATGTGTATATTATTATTATTATTATTATTATACCGAGCTGAGTGAAGAGCTGTTCGTCGTATGAAACAGGATTCGATGAGGAAGAAAAAACATTACTGACATGTTCCCTATTCGATTCCGTCAACTACCACACCCACAGAATCCACGCCTAGGAGGTCCGGGACATGTTTCTCTTGTGGAAAGATTGGTAACTGGCGGTCAGGGTGTCCGGTCATGAAGAGTGTAACAAGTCAAGGCGGTAGCAGCAGCAATATTAAGATAAGTAGTTTATGTCAATATGATGATCATGTTTATTTAGACACATGTGATAATTAGGAAAGTCATTTCAATAACGAGGTTAATGCTTTTGATATCTTGGCGACACTGCATGGCAGCAGTTCAGTGCCGCACAGTGTTCGTAAAGTTAACTGTAATTAGTTCACTCTGTTCTGCATCAGTCATGCAGTGACGGCTTTTCACAGGTTGATAACTCGCCAGTTGGAAAATTGGCCTCATCAGTTAAACAATGGGAAGAAATCGGAGCAACTGAAAGCGTGCTGGAAATATTTTCTAACGGTTACGTTATTCTGTTCAACAAAATTCCGAATATAGTTCATTTAGTAAATAATAAATCCGCTTTAAGTTCGTCTGTTTTTGTTTCGAATGAAATAAAAAAATACTTTCTCTGGGATGTATATCTGAAACAAAAACAAAGCCTCATGTCATTAACCATTTAACAGTTGCTCATAATAAATTTGGCAAAGAAAGGTTGGTATTAGATTGCAGACATCTCAACCCATGTTTGTTCAAATTCAAATTCAGATATGAGGATGCGACTGTGGCGTTAATGCTGTTTAAAAAGGGTGATAATTTTTTCACTTTTGACCTAACGTCAGCTTATCATCACATTACTATTTGAAATGAACACAGGATATTTTGGGGTTTCTCTTGGATGCGAGGAGACACAGAAGTGTTTTTTGTTTTCAATGTTTTACCTTTTGGGATCGCAACAGCCGGATATATTTTCACAAAAAGACTACGCGAAGTAAAATTCTGGTGGGCGAAGGGTTTCAGAGTTATTAAGTATTTAGATGACGGTACAGGGGATGTGGAAAGTCTGGATAACGCGAAGATTTTGAGTGATGTCATCAGAGCGGACTTACAGAGATTGGGAATTCTATTAGCAAATGATAAATGTGTGTGGGAACCAACACAAATGGTGACATGACTTGGTATTCAATGGGACATGGAAAACGGCATGTTAAATATTACAGATCAGACGTTGAAATCTTTGGAATGTAATCTGGAGATATCATATAAGTGTGTCTCAATGACAACATTTCTTTATGGCCAGAAAATTGGCACAAATTATCAGTCAAATTATATCGTTACAAGCAGTGATGGGGAGGTATGTCAGGCTGCGTACCAGGTTTTTATACAGTTGTATAATGCTAAAAGCACACTGGAATTCGACAGTTCCAATTGACAATGAAGCTTTCGAAGAGTTGCTATTTTTGAAAAAAACATTTGTATGTAAAAAATGTCAAAGCTTTGGTTGAAGATCAGTTTTTTATATTAGAATCTATAGCGATGCCTCTGAGGTAGGCTTTGGGTGTTTCACATTAGGTGAGTCTGCAAAAATGCAAAAGACTAGCCTCCATATACAAAAGACACTGGCAGATAAAATCCCTGAAGGGGTACATTTTCCGGGATTTCTTGAAGGGGAAATTCCAATTAAGGTTCACGTTGGTAAGTGTGACAATAAGAGTATGATCCCCGAGGGGTTAAAATGTCTAGTGAGTTAGTACCCTGAAGGGGTACATTTTCAGGGATTTACTGAAGGGGAAATTTCATTTAAGGTTCACGTTGGTAAGTGTGACAATAAGAGTATGATCCCCGAGGGGATAAAATGTCCAGTGAGTTAGTACACCGAAGGGGTACATTTTCAGGGATTTACAGAAGGGGAAATTTCATTCAAGGTCCACGTTGGTAAGTGTGACGAGAAGAGCATGATCCCTGGAGGGAATAAAGTATCCAGTGAGTTAGTACACTGTGGTGTTCAAAGTTACGAGGTTGCAGGTGAGTGGAAAGGTAATGAAATTTTGAAAAGCTCCACATGGAGAGAGCTAGAGGCAGCAGTAGGACGAGACGTTAGATCATTATCTAAAGTATTACAGAGTAAACGTGTTCAATGGTTTACTGATAACAGTAATATCTGTTCTATTGTCGACGTAGGTAGTGGTAAACGAGATTTAACCCTTTACTCAACGAATTGCCCGCATCCGCCCGCGTAATATGCAAATTCAGCAGTTGAAAAAATATTATTTTTCCAAAACTTTTAACAAAACCATATCATGTGACCCCTCGTTGGAACGAGCTCGTCGAGCTCGTTCCAACGAGGGGTCACATGATATGGTTTTATTGAAATTTTTTGAAAAAATTGAAAAAATTATATTTAAAATAGTAAATTTTGATATCGCCTGCGTTGGGTAAAGGGTTAAAGCCTTTGCTATCGATATCGATTCGGTGTACTCACAAAGTGATATTCATTTAAAAATGTTTTGGATTCCGAGATTAGAAAATCAAAAGGGTTGGCACGTTAAGCAGACGTGGAGACAGCGACGTTTGAGAAATTAAGGGCGATGCGTTTCGGGAATTGAGTGTAACGTGGGGAAACCACACAACTGACCGTTTCGCTACAAATATAATCACGAAATGTGCACGTTTCAATTCTAAATGGTGGTGTCCCCAGAGGCGGAAGCAATTAACGCTTTTGATCAGCAGTGGGGAGTTGAGAATAACTAGCTAGTCCCCCCTCCAGATAAAATTATCGGGACCATTTCCAAATTATCCAGAGATAAAGCTAAAGGAACTTCGATTGTTCCGTTTTGGAAATCTGAGCCATTTTGGGTTGAAATCTGCCCAGGTGGTAATGATTTTGCTAATTTTGATAAAGACACGATATTTTGTTGTCGAGTCAACATTTAGTGGACAAATCAAGGAGATTTGGTGTTTTTAACGGAAAATGTGACAAACTGAAATTATTGGCCATGAAAGTGGTATTTTAAAAATCGGGCAAAAATAGTTTTCTTTTTTATTGCAGATATTGAATTAAATATAACGATAAGACAACATATAGCAAAAGCCGGTGTTCAAACTGAGAAGTTTAATGACTTAGTGGACAGTATGAGCAGCTATCTCTTGAAATCTAGAAGTCACAATACTGTGAGAAAATATTTTATATATTGTTCAGTGGAGAGAGTTCATAATTTCAGTCGGCGGATGTGATCTGCATGCAGATCCTATTCATGTTTCTTTATATTTGATGGATCTCATGGACAAAGGTTCATCCTACAACGTAATTTCGTCTGTGGTTTATGCTATTAAGTGGTTTCATTGTGTTTAAGGTTTAAAGGACCCCACAACAAACTCATTTGTCCAGATCTTGTTGGAAACTGCTAAACGAGAGGCTAAACCTGCTGTTAACAAAAAGAGCCGATAACTGCAGAAATACCTATCGAGTGTGTGATTTTTACTCAAACGAATTCTCGAATTTTGTCATAATGAGAGATCTTACACTGTCATCTTTGGCTTTTGCCGGTTTCTTAAGATTTGATGAGCTTATTTCGTTAACTGCAAACGATATTGTTTTTTTTCATTCGACGATCATTTTTCAATTCAAATCCGAAAAAAGTAAAACTGATCAATTTTGACAAGGAAATGAACTTCTTATTTCCAAAGGCATTACTTCCGCTTGCCCCTACACATTGTTATCAAAGTATATGAGCCTGGCAGAGGTAGAGTCTTCAGAGCAGATGTTCATGTTTTGGCCGCTTTACAGGTCCGGTTCTGTTTGTAAATTAGTTAGAACAAATAGAAAACTCAGTTATTCGAGAGCAAAAGAATGCATAACGTCCCGTTTTAATGACGTATTGGGTGACATTGATTTTGGGTTACATTCACTGAGAGCGGGTGGTGCATCTACTGCAGCCAGGGCGGAAGTACTAGACAGATGTTGGAAAAGGCATGGCAGGTGCATGTTTTTAACCGTGATGTAAGAGCGACCAAGCGGGAATAAGTTCAATCTGGTCGTCGCTTTCATACTGTGCAGATGTAATAATTTGATACATAGCTTTCATTCAGAAAGTTTTTTATGTTTTTGTACGAGTATATATATGCAATAGCAATGCATTAAATTTCACAAAACTGAGTTGCAATGTTTTAAGGTGGAGTTCGACAGCTAATCTGGAGGTAACTGTATTGAGTTGCTTCGGACACAGGTCTCCAGAGTATTTATTTCCTAATAAGGTTTATTTTTATCTCTGGTTTTGCCTGTACGCCTGCGTTATCAATGAAAGATTTTGCAATCATATTCAATAGCTGCTAATAATGTAGTTTGATTGAATATTCTGGTATTGATATTCTTACTTGTTTTTTGTACAACTATTTAAATCATTACAATGAACTGCCTGTGTGTATGTGCAGCGCACGGCATTTTGCAATGCTTTTGAGTTTCTGATGTTTTCCTCTTTTGGCGCGACAGGCGATAAAAGTCGACAGACGGCTGACCGCGGAAAGGTACTGCAGTAGTCATTTTAGCCAACTGTGCGTGTCCATTCCTAAGTGCTTTTAACCCTTTACCCAACGCAGATGATCTCAAAATTTATTATTTTAAATATCATTTGTTTTTCAAATTTTTCAAACAAATTCGACAAAACCATATCATGTGACCCCTCGTTGGAACGAGCTCGACGAGGTCGTTCCAACGAGGGGTCACATGATATGGTTTTGTTGAAATTTTTTAAAAAATAATATTTTTTCAACTGCTGAAGTTGCATAGTTCGCGGGCGGATGCGGCCGATTCGTTGGGTAAAGGGTTAAACAAAGATACGTATTCCCATGTTTCATGCACCATTTGTGTCCTATCCGTGAACAACGGTATCGTCCCTTGAACGTATAAAGGTGCCATTTAAATATATACAGAAAATCATTTGAAAAACTGTCAATGAGATCATTAGAACATCTTGTAAAATAATAACGCTTTAGTCTAACAACCTATACTTTCTGTAAAATTCCTGATGAATATTAGGCGCTAAGAATTCTGTTTCTCGATTATTCCGCGCGAAAAGAGTTAACCCTTTACCCAACGTAACGACCAAAACCGGCCAGCGCTATTCTCAAAAATCGCCAATTGATTTTCATTATTTTTTCATTTTTTGTCTGAAAAACATAGGTTATGACCCCTCGTTGGAACGAGCTCGTCGAGCTCGTTCCAACGAGGGGTCATAACCTATCTTTTTGAGACAAAAAATGAAAAAAATTAGTTATTCAAGAATTATTTTTGCAAGTGTCGTCTGCTTTTCAGGTTAGGTAAAGGGTTAATAGTGTAGAAGAAGACTCGATAGTCTTTGCATCAGACGTGAAGAAAAGCGTCAATAGTGGAAGTAATAATTGCAAGATGTCGTGATTAATCATCAACAAAACGTATGCAACAGAATTTCATGATCTTCAAAGTAACCGTTTTTGACATTAGATGAATATTCAGCATCGAAACAAATTACCATACATTAACAGTGTACAATATTCTTTTGTTGTGTGTCAGTTTGTATTGATTTTAACATACCTCATTACCAAAATAACACAAAAGGAAACGAGGGCAAAGTTTGTCAATAAACTATAAATTCCACTCATTGGCGTTAAATAGCTTTAAAATATGTCTTCTCTTTTATTAAAAGAAACCCCTGTCAAACCCAGTAGGGGTGGGTGTGGGGGGGGGGGGGGGGTATGAGAAGAGTCTGGAAAATATTTGCAGACACCACCAACCCCTTACCTGCACTTTTTTTTTTTTTTTCGGGCCAGATTTGGGGACCCACCCCCTAAAATCTTAGAACATAAAATACAGTCATGACCCTGTCTAACCGAGAATTGTTCCATTTCTTAACACTTAAGACTACTCCCCCGACAACTTCAGCATTTTAATTAACCTCTGACGCTGCAAGGGAGATAATTCTAATGTGTTTGAATGGAAATAGTAACAAAATATTATCAAATAACTCTGAACAGGTCACTGAATGAGTCTGAGATAATACATTCTCTGGTGCCCTAGTCTGTACTACATAATTTAGCAATTCTATCTGATTATACTAAATCCAAAACACTTTTCACTCCTCGTTTTGGAGCTGATAGGGATAGCAAAAAATCACCTTCCCCATTTCTGTGGTTTGCATATGTGACATGAGTCACACTCACAGTCTAAATGTTTGCACATCTTGCTGGGGTGATGAAGGTTATTGATTCATCCTGCACTGTTCAGTTGGCCTTTTTAACTAATGAACAATGTTCAATTTATGTCAACTAAGCGGGAGGGGGGGGAGGGATGGAGGTGGGGAGGGGGTGGGGCGAGTAGTTTTTCCTTTATTGTTTTGGTGGCATCAGGTGGTATTATTATTTTTGTTTATGTAAACTTTCTAAAATTATTCCAGACTATGTTTTCCTCCTATTAACACGCAATGGTCAGATAACATTCGGAAGCACAGATGCAAGTCCATGCCTATATATCCATGAAACAGTATAGAACACTAAATCGGACTGATTAAATCACAATTTCAAGTAGTTTCAAGTTGATATTGAAAAATACTTGCCATGTAATTCAATTTGCCTGATGCAAATGTGACAACAATTTCTCTATTCCCACGTGGACAGCATTAGCTGCGGGTAGCAACATGGAATTTCTTTGGATTTGGACTTACCTGCACCCCTAATATGGTAGTTTATATATTTTAAATGCCATGGTTGGTCATATAATAAACCAGGAACTTCATGAACAAAACCTCTTAACCCTTTACACAACGAATCGGCCACAGCAACCCGCGTAATATGCAAATTCAGAAGCTTTGAAAATATTATTTTTCAAAACATTTCACGAAAACCATATCATGTGACCCTTGTTTGGAACGAGCTCGTTGAGCTCGTTCCAATGAGGGGTCACATGATATGGATTGGTTGGAATTTTTTTATATTTAAAATAAAAAAAAAATTGATATCATCTGCGTTGGGTAAAGGGTTTTCAGCTCAGTGGGGATAATTTACGCAAGTCTGTACACTCTCGTTATTTTCACCATTATCCCGCATGCAACACAGTCTAGTGTTTTATATACAATACAGTCGCCGTGAACTGGCCGTTATCCACGCGTGGGCGGGGGCGCTGTGGCGTTGCTGTAAGCGGTTCTCGTCAGACCACCGAAGTTAAGAAACGTTGAACCGGGTTAGTCCTTGGATGGGTGACTGTCTGAGCGATCGATTCGGACTCCCGCGTTGTGTCCTTGGGCAAGGCACTTAGCCCCGATTGTCCATATGAGGGCACGATGACGCCGTGTACCAAGGCATACTGCACGCCGATGGTGCACATGTCTTCAACCAATCTAACCCTGCCCGTGCTGCAGTGCAGAGTTACGATATTGGGGAACTGGCAGCTGCTCGTCGTTGCTCGGTGGTTCTCTCCGGGTACACCGGTCTCATCCACCCGCAAAACTGTCAACGACACGATGTGACTTTTGCTGTTCAAGTGTCGTTAAACCTTAATAAATAAATATATCCACGCGTGGGCAGCGATGTTCACGCATGCGTTTACCAGGTGTTAAAAATCAGCCTCAGTGAAATTTTAATTAATGAAGCACCGGGTTGTACAGGTGCTTCATTAATTAGTTTTTTAATGATTATGAAAATGTGGGCAGACAAAACACAGGAAGTGGGCCGAGTCACAATTTTGAAAGCAGGCACACTAACACAGCAGGCATGATATGACATATTGATTAATGGCCAATACAAAGTTTGAAATACAGTGGATATCAATCAGAGCAGAGTTTCAGGTATTTTTTGAAAATCCTTCCTGTTTTCTGCAGGAAAATATTCAAAAAATTCTTTCTGATTTCTTTAAAAAAATGTTCCTGATTCCTGTAAGAAAAGTCTCTAAATGATGTACAAAAAACAAAATTCTTCGAAGAGCTCTTATTCCAGAAAATAAGTTTCCATTGATTCTTTTTCTGTGGGGTTCATATTTCAGATGTGCTCATCATTTCACACAGACTTGAGTTGACTGATCACAATAAATTCTGTTTCCTACTTTACACAAGCGTCTATTTTTCAACTCAAAAGTCAACAGACACAAGGTTATAGCACACAGAAGGCGCTCATGGACGATGCGGGGCTAATGAATCCCCTACGACCCAATCGGCTACACAGTGATACCATCCTGCGTCCAGAAGCTGAAAAAGACCAGGGCCCCGTCCTCAGCTCCGCCAGGTGATGAGCGGTAATTGGTTCTTCGGGCATGTTAAGTGGGCCACTTTGGCGATGTTGTTCAATGAATTACCTCACTGCCCTTATTTACAAGAATAGCCTGTCTCCGGGCGCAGTACTTCGATAGCAGTTCCGGGGATGGTGTCTTTTAGGTCTTCAGGCAATTATACCAACTACTCACAATATAAAGACTAAAAGTCAAGCCTGTTCAAACCATAAAGATGTATGGTTTTTGAAGATACCTGTGTACCAATGTAGTTCTTATCACGCCTGATCCGTGTGTTTTTGTTGAGGTCAGGGTCACTCGGAAGGACGTCAAAAATACGGAATTCCAAATTGTCGGACGAGTGGTCCGGTTCCTAATAGTGTTTGCTGACTGGTTCATGAAGTCTGCTTCTGATATCCCTTAAATGTTCCAAGATACGGCGCGAAATGCGCGTTTAGTCTCACCGACATATTGTATTTTGTATTTGCTGCAGGTCAAAAGGTAAATCACATTTCTGCTTTGGCAGTTGTGTCTGCTTTTTGACTTGAACTTCTGCTTGGGGTTCGAACATTGGAACCAATTCAGGCAAGTATAGTCTGCCACTGTAGTAAATGACACGATCGCAGCTCTCATTGACACGTGTAATCTGTCTCCTGCTTGATCAGGTCTGTCGGACTAGGCCATGGCAGCAAAGCCAGTCAGATTGTGGCCAGTCACAGTTTTTTTTGTTAATATTTTTGTCACATTTTTGTTAACAATAAAGTCAATTATCAAGAACCACAAGAACCACAAGTAAATAGAATAATTTAGTTTCGGCAATTCCGCAGGTTTTCTCCGTAATTCGAATTCAGAAATGTCACTAACCAATCATTGCAGGATATTTAAACCAAAAAGATATATAAAAAAGTATTTGACTTGTTAAGCATATTTATCGATCTTTTAATCCTTGGATCGGGGTCGCGGTGGCGTTGCGGTAACTGGTTCTCGTCAGATCACCGAAGTTAGGCAACGTCGAGCCCGGTTAGTCCTTGGATGAGAGACGGTCTGAGCGATCGATTCGGACTCCCGCGTTATGTCCTTGGGCAAGGCACTTAACCCCGACTGTCACATGGGAGCACGATGACGCCGTGTTCGAAGGCGTACTGCACGTCGATGGTGCGCATGTCTTCAACCAACCTAACCCTGCCTCTACTGCAGTGCGGAGTTACGATGTTGGGGAGCTGGCAGCTGCTCGTCGTTGCCCGGTGGTTCTCTCCGGGTACCCCGGATTCCTCCACTCGTAAAACTGTCACCGACATGATATGACCTTGGCCGTTAAAGTGTCGTTAAACCTTAATAAATAAATAAATCCTTGGATCGCGTTTTTATCGGTAGAATATGTCAATTGAACTGAACAAAATGTATATTTTTGCCACGAAATCTCGTTGTTAACGAACTTAAAACCTGGTAACTATTCGAACCTATTTTCCGGGCCTCGAACTCGAATCGAATTTGAATCAAATATCGGAGGTTGAATCGAATGATAAACGACTATTCGAACTTCGCAGGGGCCTAGCTCAACGTGATATTTTCTTTTTCACGACATTCCAAGAAATATGTTAGTTCTGAAAATATATTGCAAAATTGCATATTCATTAGCTATGTATCCTTTGTCTGTAATAATAATAGTATATAACACGGATAATTTTTTAAAATGGGACTATTTTGTCTCCTGGTTCATTAAAAACACCTTTTTGGAAAAAAAGTCTAGTAGGAAACGCCCACAAGACGTTTGGGTTAATCAATTTTGGAGCTGGGGCGCATGGTTCTTGGTGGGTGTGGTGTACTAACCCCTGTCTGAATGTCCAGCCATTTGCACACACCAATTGGAACACATAAACTGGGCAGGGATCTTGGCCTGTCGAGGCCTTTCCATATTGAACAGCTTAAGTAATATATTCTACTTAAAACATATTCACGTGGCCTATTTTTGCCTTAACGAACCACTTCGGCCCGTGACCCTGAATGGTATTGGTTTTTCAGAAGAATACAAGAGCCTGTTTGGTATTTTAAGATATCACAGGAATAATCTGACAGCCATGGCTGACAATTTTCGTCATTGAAAGAGATTTACGGGAAGGTTAGCTCCCCCTCCACCCTCCACCCTACTCTTCTAAAGCAGTCAGTAAATTTAACCCTTTACCTAACCTGAAAAGCAGACGACACTTGCAAAAATAATTCTTGAATAACTAATTTTTTTTGTCTCAAAAACATAGGTTATGACCCCTCGTTGGAACGAGCTCGTTCCAACGAGGGGTCATAGCCTATGCTTTTGAGACAAAAAATGAAAAAAATAATGAAAATTAATTGGCAATTTTTGAGAATAGCGCTTGCCGGTTTTGGCAGTTACGTTGGGTAAAGGGTTAACACTAAGTGTATGGGGAATTTCTGATCAAAACTAAAAAAATTAAATGTTGGAGAATTTGTATCATTGATGTGCGCACCATTTCACAAATTTTGGGTATTTTCCTGTAAAGTAATACAAAAAAAGAGGCTGGCATTGTATATAATTCTTTTCCCCAGTCAGTTTGAACGTTTGACTATTATTCTGCGTTTAAAACCATTTAAAAATAAGAAAGTAGCGTTTCAATATAAAAAATTGTGATGTGAGATTAGCTAATTGTTTTCCTGGGAAGAATAAAAACTCGCAAAATATTGTAAAAACAGATTCGCTAAACAAAGAGCCAAAGTGGACGTTAGTGTTGGTGAGTGTTGGTGAGTGTGGACATGATAGATATTCTTAACGAGCTATCTGTGAACTCGTTGCTTCTAGTTAGCTTGTCTTAAAAACAAGTTTCCATTAGTTACTTTCAATAAATGAAAACAACAGACAGCTCTGAAAGTTATCTGTTGTTTTCGTTTATTGAAACTAACAAAGGGAAACTTGGCATTTTTTATGACAAGCCAATTACACTTCACGAATAACCATTCATAAGAATATCTAGAATATCTAGCTGTATCACACCTGCCAGCACTAAGCGCCCACTTTACAAGTTATTGTAACATGAGCTCCGAGCCGCATACCTCAGACCATGTTACCGTCAACTCATCACAATAACGTATATGTTCCAATAGACACTACACAGAGCCCAAAACCTACATCGCGAAACACGAGAGGCTTATTTACTAAACTTGTTTAAGGCAACTTTTAACGATCACAGGTTTAGTAAATAAACCTCTCGTGTAATCCACCACTGGATAAATAATCCATAAACAAGATAAACTCATTCCATCTAAGTTCAAATCGTAAATCCGGTTGTAATTTAAACAACACTTCATCCGGAACATCTACAGGCACATGTGAAAAATCCAGAAAAATGAAGCGCCTTGCTTATCACTCCATTGATGAAGCAATTACGAAACGGGCGACGTCATTTCAAATATTTCGCGTTGTGACGTCAGACGGTAACATTTGCTACTGAAGCCGTAAACATAAAAGAAAGTACGCCACCCCTTATCCAATCAGAGGGCGAGGTTTTACTCTTATTGGAACATTGGCTCTTTGTACAGAAAACCTGATTTTACATTACTAAGCAAGTTGCTAGGAAACAAAATTTCCAAATCTTATCTCCTAGTCTAGACAAAGAGCCAAAATGGACGCTCAATGTTGATAGGTTTGAAACTAATATATATTCTTAATAAACCATCTTTGAGCTAGTTGCTTCTAATCAGCGTATCGTAAAAAAAAAGTTTCGATTAGTTTCTTTTAATAAACGAAAACAACAGACAGCTCTGGGAGCTGTCTGTTGTTTCGTTATTGAAAGTAACAAAAGGAAACTTGACTTTATTATTTTTTGTTATCGCTGTTTTCTCGGCAATTACTTGATTCTTATTTTACTTTTTCTCGCTCAATAATTACCAGGAAGATAACATTATCAGGGATGGGGGTAAACAATAGACCGATCTGGCAAACTAATGGACTTCATGGGAGAGCCATAAGTCTTGAAACACGGAGGACCAGACAGAACAGGAAGGTCACAGAATGTCCGGAAAGTTCTGCGCTGCGCTGAATAAATGCGCCTTTTCAAGCCAGTCAGTTGTTTTGAAATACCAATCAATTATTAAATCTTTCAAAACGATATGCACGTGTTTTCGAGAAAGATCAGATGAAAGATATGAAAATGACGGTACGTCAACACTCAACAAGATAAACATAGAAGTAGTGCGCAGAATAAACAATAGTTCAGTTCTGTATCCATCTTTAGCTGTAAAATTGAACGAGCCTTCCCTTCCCTCGATATCAAATAGGCTTAAACAATTTACTGCAGATAACGTTGCGTGAAAATATGCCGTGTAGGGTTGGACCAGACAAAATGGTAAGGACACAGGAATCTCCTTGGTAAAATATAAACTTTGAAAATAAAGTCGGGTAATATTATTTAAACCTGATATGTACTTTTATATCCTGGCAGACTGTTTGTTCAAAAATAATCGACTGACTGTTTTTTGTCAACATAACTTCCCATATACGCCGCCTTCACAGCAAAATAAAAATCCTTCCCGATAATGTAATTGCATTATATTCTGAAATCGAGAGATAACGATCTGACGAGGATAATTTCGTACAATGATCACCTTTCGCATTCAACGTTCAGATGAAAACATCGACCAAAAGCAAAACAATCTAATGAAAGATAAACTTAACCAGTAAACAAGACCTTTAATCTCAACAAATGACAGTCTTGGAATACAATTAACAAACTACCAGGGAATGTACGACTTGAATTGATCACATATATCGATTTGATTTAAACACATTTTGCGTGATCAAAACAACAAGAGGAAAGGGTGACTGTCCGGTCATGCTGAAAGATGAGCAACTGCCACATTAAAATAATAATAAAAGCTTTTGAGAGTACTATTCCTGCTTTCAATACAGATTTCAAAGACGGTGAAAGGATAACAATATGGGCATCACTCAGAATGAAACAACGTGACGAGGTTTGGTGTTGTGATCAGCCGATCATTAACACTTTGAACCGGTGCGGCAGCTTTTCCGGCTCAGGAACATGATATGTTATAATTTTATTAAGTAAATTGGCTGCTAAGTGAATAATGAATGTGTGGGGAAGATCAATTAATATTTTCAACGTGCAGCCTTAAGGCTGCACGTTGAAAATATTAATTGGTCTACCCCGAAATAACGAATATGGACTCTTCAAATTGCCGCTATTGAACTGAGATGAGAAATCCCAATAGGGTTCAAAAGATTAAACGTCCATCTGAAACGAGCATGGGCAATAACAGCAAGTTTTTTGTAAATAAGCATGACGTTTTTCCTAAGCGATCGCAGTTTGCGATGCGGTATTTTGAATACGAACGAAACTGCTTCAGATATCCGAATTCACAAGGAAAACAGCAGACCACAAACAGAGAAGAGAGAGATGTGAAGTTTATACCTTTTCACAGCTTCCCGGGGTTATATTACACATATAGCAAGTTGGTTCCCAGTGAGCGATGGGTTATTAGTCAAATCCAGGGGTGTGTGGATATTTACATTGGTTTGGAAACTGATATATCTTGAGGTGTGGTCGAAGGGTATATCGGTTTTCAGATCAGTATAAATTACCACACACACTGGAATAGAGAGAGATGACGAATTTTACTAACTCCGTTCACTTTTACGCGAAGTTCAATTTGGTGAAAGAAAAACACAACGGATCATATTTTGTTTGACATACCTCCTCGAGCTCTGTGAAACAAAATAGAATGGGTTATAGCTGTAGTTATTGTTATGGAGTGGTGTATCGAAAACAGCTAATCTTTTAACCCTTTAATAAATTTTGTACGCGTTATTACGTACGAAATCAAACAGCACATTGATACTTTGTAGTCATTTGTTTTGTTGTTATTTTTCGATTTTTTAAAAGTTTTAACCTCAAATTCCTATTTTCTCCTGAATAGTGCTCAGTGATAACCGTTGCGCCAAATGTTATCGCAGCTTAAAATACTAATATAATCCTGCTGTCAAGACTTCGTAACTGATAGAGTGTTAAAAGCCACTATCAGAACTTTCAAAAAATGAGGATATCAGAGCAAAAGCCAACACTCTCCTTGCTTATATTTCATATTCAATCAAACACATATAATATTTTGTTTATATAAATTTGTTTTATTACAAATTAATGAAGAGTGCCTATGGGCACTCTTCAATAATTTGTAATAAAAGAAGTTTCGAATAACAAATTCAGATCACCAAAAATAATCTAGCCCTCAATCAGATAATCACTAATGTGAAAAGTATCTTGTTACTGGTACTTCCCGACGTTTGACGTCGCAGTTTGAAAAACGTTGAAGAAACTGAATTCCCAGTGACGTTTGAACGTCAGGATAATTAAAGTCTTAAAGGGTTAATTATAGACGCTTTAGAATATCCAATGGTTTCCTGAAGAGCATGCAAAAAGGTAAAATGGATGATCAGTAGAGTTGAACTGTATGAAAAACAGTCGAAGAGAACGAACGGAAATATTGTCCTGTCATTTATTTGATATGATCTTCTTTCCCCAAATTGTCCATTAGCAAGCCCAGCTGATATGAGTTCAAACTCTGCTGATGCGACGCCGATATCGGCCGATATCATCCCCTTCGATGCGTTACTGGACTCAATCATGTTTATACCATGATTACCTATTCTAGTATATATAAACACGCCTATTGCATACCAACCGTGGTGAACACTCCAGCAACGGGATTTCAATAGTTAAAATTTACACCTCCAGTGGAACTACATCCAAGTTGACTTTTGGTAACCTCGCCTTGCGTGCAAATTTGTCTAACGTTATCAGTCGTCGCCTCGTGAAGAGTGAAATGAAACCTGCAATTATTTATTACGTTTTTAAATAAGTTTACCTCATAAGATACCAAAAGTTAACAAACCTACGTTGCCTCATGTTAATAAAGCATCCATAACTCGGAATAGTATGTTATTGTGTTTTTAAAATGAAAAAGGCCCCTGTATTTTGCGCATTTCGTTTTCTGTTTCGTTTCGGCGTTAAAATTGCCAGCGGAAGTACAGCCCACCGGTGCTCATGTAAACAAAAACAGATTCGCCAGTGTGAATATTGATTTATTTAACATTTAAACTCTTTTTAATCTGACGATCATGGTATAAATAAAATATACCCAAAGTAGCTTGGTGCATCAAATGTTCACCACTCGTGGTGAAGTGGTGTTAACCGCGCGCCAAGGGCTCGCGGTTAACACCACTTCACCACTTGTGGTGAACATTTGGTGCACCAAGCTACTATGGGTATATTCTATATGTTCATAGCGAAATCGTTCACCGTTATTCTCCGAACTCAGTAAGCAAAGTCGGCGTTACCAGGGGAAATGAGAAGTATTTGTATGTTGAGGAATTTTTGTTGTGTTTTTTTGTTTTTAAATTTTTTTTTTATTCAGATACAACTTTGAAAAATATATACAATACAATTAAACATCCGTAGAGATAGGTTTCTTATGCAAAATAATACACGTATAATTTCCTACAATCATGGATCTGTTGCAAATAAACAGTGTGTAAAATTTTAACAGAGTAAAAGTTAAGGACTATCATAATATCAGATGAGAAAGCGTTGCAGAAGCAGATGCGAGCTCTCAAGGGGCAGTGGTGGAGTATACACTGCCGTGCCGTGTGGGGATTAGGGTCTTATCTCTGACGTCACTTCTTCATAAGTGAAAAAATAAATAATGTCAAGAATTAACGACTGTTTACAATCTGGCCAATCTCGCCTTCAGCCCCAATTCCCTTTTAGGAGAGTAAACACCAGTGGACAATAATTCTATATTTCTGTACTCTTTCAGTAATTCAACGAAACTTGTGAAAGCCGGGGGGGGGGGGGGGGACTTTCTCACTTTGCAGGAATAAATATTTTTTTTATAGATAAGAGTACTCATATCTGTTATTGGTTCGTTTTTTTTCGTTTTTGTTGTAACCCAAAATGACATACTGTTTTTTACGAGCGGTAGTGAGATTCCATATCCCTCTTTTATCTTTTCTTTCAAGTTTATTAGTATTGTTTTCGAGAAGGAGCAGTCAAAGAAAAGGTGCGAGATTGTCACTTTAGCATTATTACAGAATGTCCATAACTCTGTTTTCGATAAATTACATTGATGAAGTATAAACTGCCGTGCCGTATGGGGATTAGGGTCTCATCTTTGACGTCACAACGTCATAAGTGAAAAAATAAATATTGTCAAGAGTTAACGACTGTTGACAATCTGGCCCATCTCGCCTTCAGCCCCAGTTCCCTTTTAGGAGAGTGTACACCAATGGACAATAATTTTATATTTTTGTACTCTTTCAGTAATTCAACGAAGCTTGTGAAAGCCGGGGGTGGGGGTGGGGGGGCACTTTCGCACTTTGCAGGAATATTTTTTTTTTATAGATTCGTTTTTGTTGTAACTTGTAACCCAAAATGACATACTGTTTTTTACGAGCAATAGTGAGATTCCACATCCCTCTTTTAAGTTTTCTTTCAAGTGTCTTAATATTGTTTTCGAGAAGGAGCATCAAAGAAAAGGTGCGAGATTGTCACTTTAGCATTATTACAGAAGGAACTTAACTCTGTTTCCGATAAATTACATTGATTTAGAGTTTGTGCAGAGAATCCTATTCAGTATTTTGTATTGCAGACTCTGTAAATAAGAACCATCAGTAATTGTAAATGAATTTTTGTATATCTGCTCCCAGTCTGCAGATTGCAAGCTGATATTCAAAATTTCATTCCATTTTCCTTGTGTATGTAGAGGAGATGTGGCAAACTGTTGCAAGAATGTTGGATAAAAAGCTTGACAGATCTTCTGGGAGTGTTTAAGTTTTTCAATATTTTCATTTTTTATGTTGTCAGTCTTTCCATACTGTTTCACTGTTTCCTTCCACAATTTTGGGATTACATGAATCACTCCCTGGTACACAGTGAATGGAATGTTGAGGTTGTATTTTTTGGAGAACTCAGCAAAGGTTAAGAAACCTTTAAAAACGTAACAAATAATTGCAGGTTTCATTTCACTCTTCATGGGGCTCTCTGAATAAAGTAGGTTTGATCCTGTCATCCTGTCATCTGCATTGTGTCTGTGGGCAAGACATACAATTCCAACAACAACCTGGGCAGAAGCGTGATAGCACAGTGTCTAAGAAGTACTGCCCGTCAATGGTACACATGCCTTCTACTAATTTTAACCCGCTTTGTGCGAGGTTAGTAAAGGTTAAGATTTTTTATTTCCTGTTAAGAGATCATTCATAAAAACTCATCAGCCCTGAGCCACCTTTCATAAACAAAATGTTTATTATTGATTTGTTTGTCGTTATTATATTAAATTGGTTCTGAAAAAATCTCTTCTGGAGTCAACATGTTACCACTGTATGGATAGGAATTAATGATGGCCATAAGTAAGGATTAAGTGAATGAAGAGAAAAACGAAAAGAGTCCCACACAAAATTCAGGGCGAACTAAGATTCAGGGAAGTCTACACTAAGTTATATAAACAATAAACTTCTACATAGTAGACAACTAGCCGAACGTGCCGCTAAGACCACTTGAAGAAGTTTTATTCATTCCATATCATTTTCACATAATTTAATTGATATATGAAACAAACAAGATTATAAGCAATTCACAAATAGCAACTGAACGCTACACAAGTGAAGAAACATTCGGAAGAATCCCTTTAAGACGCCCAAAGCCGCCCAGGAAAAACTAGAGATAAAATACCTTTTTTATTATTATTACTTAAGATTATTGTATAAAGAAAAAGGAAAAACCCTAGAAACCTGTGTCCGAAAGCAAATGCGAAGCGCGTCTGAGGGAAGTTACCGGACTTGTAACTTTGAGAAAAAAGAATGAAAATTCTAATAATTAATATTACTCAATAAAAATCATGAATTCAAAGTTGACTGGTCGAAGCAATGGCGACGGCTAGAATTGAAAATCGCTATTTTCCCGTTTCTCTCTGAATAACACATGCCAACAAGAAAGAACATTATTGATTCTTTAAACCCAAACACTGAAACGCCATACATGTACCTAAGTATTTTTCGCATTGGCTGAAAAAATTCTAATTTTCCAATTGGTCCTCGTGACCAATTTCCAAAATAGAAATAACGGTGAACACACCGTGAAAACAACATTTTTTCCGCTATTCTCTGAAACGCGGAAATAAAATATTAATCGGAGATTCGTCGAAGTGAAAGAAGCGATAGTTCAGCTATCCGAACGTTTCGGCTCCCAGTGGGAGCCGAAACGTTCGGATAACTGAACTGGGAGAGGAGAAAGCTTCCAATTTTACGAACAAAATGATACAATAACACTGTCAGAAGAAAACTGTAGCAGATCTGAACATTTTGTCATTATTTGCTTTGATTTAGTAAACAAAGAGGTTATTACTTGGTTAGTTTCATATCTTCGGAGATATCAGGATTAACCCCCGGTAACTTCACATCAGATTGATATGAAGGTACTTCGGGCTGATCGTTGCGTTTACTGCAGGACGGGAGCACGGTGGCTCAGTGGTAGACTGTTGGACTTCTATGCCAGAGGTCCCGAGTTCAATCCCCGTCCGGTACGACCCGCATTGTGTCCTTCGGCAAGGCACTTTATCCCAGTTGCCTACATGGGGGCACAATAACGCCGTGTACTAAGGAATACAACACGTCGATGGTGCACATGTCTTTAACCTCTGTAACCCTGCTTGTGCTGAGCTTGAACAGAGTTAAAATGTTGAAGAGCTGACAGTTGCTCGTCGATGCTCGGTGGTTCTCTCCGGGTACTCCGGTTTCCTCCACCCGTAAAACTGCCACGGTCACGATTAGCCATTCTGCATAAGTTGACCTTAAACACCAAAAATATTATAAATAAATAATACTACAGGATAAACGTAATCGCCAGTGTATGATTGCGCTCGATGTGAGTTGTTAGGGAAGAAGAAACTTGGAACAAGTATTTTCCTTGTCTCCGGTAAGTTGTTGATTCCAACATATACATGATTCGTCCGTTATTCGAGAGGCGGGTGGCACCATGCAGAGATAACATCAGGTATGCCTAAGCTTGAAAGAAGGGTGCTGCTAAAGCTTCCTTCGACGGAGCTTAGATGTTTTTAATGCGGCCAGTGGTGGGTTTATAAGACAGGATAAATTTCATGTCGTAAGTTATTTGTAATTCCATCAAACTTCTACGTAAAATGGTGATCGTGTTGCTCCTTTTACAATTGTTGCAGCCTCAAGTTGTATTTGTTCAAGATCCGCGCTCTTGGTGATTGTGCAGTTTTCCCAGACTGTGCTGGGATATTCAAGCAGCGGTCGTAAATAAGACTTTTGATGTTATCTCAAGGATGTGTTCACTCCAGGGCTTCCGGTCAATGATACTCTATTTGCGCATGCACATGATAGTCTGCTTCCCAGAAATCTTTCTAAAAAAACTCATAAACTGAACGATGTTCTGCAGGACAATTCTGGTGTCTTATCAAAGTAAGGTATAGTGCGTACAGGGTGGGGTACTGTCCGATCTCAGTGGGGTAGCTTTCCATTTGGGGATATTTATAGTTTATTAAAAAGGCAGATGAGATGCCGCAGAGCTGTCGACTCATTGGCAAATCGGCCGAGACAAGTGGTCCGTGGGACGAAGGTTTTTCGGACGCTCTTCGTGCTTTGGTCCCTAGGACTGTTTATGAACTGTCCTGTCGTGGCCTGGGGATCTGCTCTGTTGCGGGCTGGTGGGGGTCCGTCCTATACGTACACTGGGAACAATCACTCCTGTTCACAGATTTGATTTATGATGGTTCAACTGTGAGTATTGAGTAGTGAACGGCGAACTGCCTGGAGCAGTTGTGTTAATTACCCACCATGTCATATTGGATAATAACTTATGTATGCACTGTCTGTCTTCAGGATTGTTTGATAAGTATGTTTTATGTTATCAAATGCTACAAAATGTATCAATATATTCTGTAACATAGTGCTGCTGAATGAAAATATCTATCTATCACTCCAGGGCTCCCGGTCAATGCTACTCTATATGTACATGCGCATGATAGTCATGACATATTTATCTTACAATACTTCCCAGATGTCTTTCAAAAAAAAACACATAAACTAAACGATTTTCTAAGGAATTCTTTTTTATAGCGCATGAACGAAATCATCATTGTAAACATCTTTGAGGCTTGAGGAAAACACGGAAATAATCTATTTTTGGAATTCCTTTTTGTTTTGAACATTTTCTATTTGATGATTCATGATATACTGTATTGTGAAAATCCCAGATATATTTGTGTTTTCAATTAGAGACATGCAGTAATACTACAGTGGTTGTCGATAATTCTGGAGTTCGATCTCGAAGTGAAAAACTTTCATTCATTTGGTCAATGACACCTTTTCCGAGGGCGGGAATTGTTGGCCAACAACGTTAAGTAAAACGTTTTTCATAATTTGAAATTTAAACACGTCAAAATAAAATATGATGCTTGTGACTTTTGGGAACAAAGGGTTGGATGTATCAAGTCCGAAAGGCCTTATTTAAAACCTAATTTTCAACATTCTAATTTTAAAAAAAGTTCAAAATCGATATTTTCCCAAGCTACAGCAACACTAAACCACGCGGAAAATAAAAATCTGTTCCGCACATATGTGCGGAACGGAAATCGTTGACGGACTATTTTGAAATAGAAACGAAAAGAGAAATTTTCTACAAATCGTGCAACGCAATTACAATTTGAATCTCTAGCGATAGCTGAAAATCGTCCCCTGAGTTCCAGTGTGCTCTATGTGCCATTAGGCACATAGAGCACATTGGAACTCAGGGGACGAAATAGTAACACGGGATTCCCTCGCAAATTTGGTTGGCGATAAAATGTATTCTTTTTGTTGATAATTGTCAAATGAATTGCTGAGTGTCCTTCCAATAATTGTTTTTATAGACGGGAAGGCGTGTAATAAACACAGACCGACACACGCGTGTGAGTGGGTTGATCGATATGGCACTTGTGCCATCGCAGAAGGATAGAATTCGAGGCCTATGGCCTCTCGTTTTATCCTTCCGCGTTGGCACTCGTGCCATATCGATTAACCCATTCACACGCATATGTCGTTCTGTGTATGTCTTTCAGTTTAAAAAGAGAGACAATTTGATAAAATTTGTTTTTTAAATTTTTAATAAAAACACGTGGAAAAAATACCAGCAAATGCACGGAAGCTCATTGGTCTTATCCCCCACTACATATACCGAAACGTATAATTACAAATGCACAGTCCGACACGATATGACCCTGGCTGTTGAAGGTGTAGTTGAACCGCAAAAAAATGAACAAACATAAATCCACAGCTTTGACACAAAGATGCCAGCTGATGCCCTTATAGGTTGTGATACTGAAATTAAGAGAATAATATCTCCTCTCAGTGTGTGGGTGAGACGTTTTGCAAATGGTTTCAGGTTACCAAAAGCATCCACAAAAGCAATATCTTGCCGCTATAATGCACCCCTAATCGATCGGGATAAATGAGAGTAATTATTTCAAAAACATGGTTTGTTAGAAACGCGATATTGACATTAATGGAAATTTCGAAGCGATGGTATTTCTAACTGACCATTTTTTGAAAATTTAATAAACAGAAGCTATTAATTCTTTATTAACCCTACGCATGATATGACACGACTAAAGGACGACACTCGTATTTTTTTCCGAATAAATATAACATTTCATTTTCTTCTTTCAAAAAGATAGTTTATGAACCCTCTTTGGAACGAGTACAGTGGGCTTGTTCCAATGAGGTATCATATGCAATGTTTTAGAAGCAGAAAGGAAAAAATAATAATCATACTTTCATTTGTTGTATAGCGTTGGGCGGACTTCACGGAACGTAAGGTAAAAGGTTTACTGGCGTTACAAAAAACTGTTTTGCTTTTAGAAGGTACACCGAGGCCTTATATTGGTGTTTGTTTCACAGACCACTTTTATTAGGTTTTCAACCTTGTGATAAATAAAATCTTCAATATCCGTAAATAAGCTTGCATCTTGCAAAGAGTTCGATCAGGACTTAATTTACTAGATCCATTTCGTAAAATTTCACGATAAACTGGAGACCCGATGGAGAAACTCACTGTTGATGGGAATTTAAAAGAGGTCGCACTATAATAACACTTTGGCCCGCCGCTGATTTGTCGCGGGACTAATTATGGCAATGCTGTCCTTTGTTCTCATGAGATGTCGTGTATCGACAAACAGGAACCATATCTGGTGATGCATGTGTCACTGTCAAAGGTATCTTTTTATTCTCTTGTCCGTGATTCGTATTTTGTGAGTTGCAGTTTGAATTTTCCACAAAGACACTCAAAACTATTTGTTTTTGTTCTTTTCATTCAAGCACGAAAAGATAGCAAAAACGGTCAGGGTTGATTCCACCGACCGTCGGATATGAATGTATGGTCTTTACCGGATGCGATATTTTGTCACCTAAGTGCTTGAATGTCCTATGTCCCCCATGGGACATAGGACATTCTAGCACTCAGGCGACGATTTTACAACTAAATTAGTTACAATAGTCAAGTCTTTGGAATATTCTAATTTGGGAACAACAGAGCGTTTTGGAAAAAGGAGAAACATCGCCGATATTTTGCGATCTGAACATATATCTGCGATATTACCATTTTTAAGCGTCCTTATGGGACTCCCCCGTTATGTTTGTCCCCTCACTTGGCTCCACCTTCTTCAGAAAGGTTTGTTATTTCCTCTGCGTCATGGTAAATCCTATCAAAGTCTAATTTAAATTAAACACGACAGTAGTTATAAATAGAAAAGAGAATGACATTCGACACAATGCTCACAGAGCGGTCTGTTCTGGCAGTTTCCAAACGATAAGTTGAAACATCACAGCTAGTTAGCTCGTGTATAGCAGTTTTTTGTCGATAACTTCGTGTTTGACACTGTCGACACAGATAACTATTCCCTGACGTCTGTCGACACACATGCTATTCGCTGACGACTGTCAACACAAACGGCTATTTACTGTCGACACTCGGCACAGACTACTATTCACTGGCGACTGTATATGCAGACTACTATTCACAGATGACTATTACCACATACTGCTATTCACTAACGACTCTCGACAAAAACGCTGTTCACTGATGACTCTCGACAGACTGCTATTCGCGAAAGAACTGAGTGTGATTTTTCAAAGTTATCGGTTGCATTCATTTTATTCGACGTGTTAGAAAATTGCATATTTCCGGAAACGCGACGGAACATTGCAAAACTTGGCAAAATGTTTCAAACTTCGTATAATTTGGGTACAAGTACAATAATTTGGCCACAGCATTAACCTGCACCCCCAGCTAGCATACTGTGGTTGTTAAAGTTTTGAAGCGTTTGAGTTTTGTGAATATAACGTTGAATGACAGTGCAATTGTAGACTCTCAGTGAGGTTGTGACAACGTTTTTTATTACGTTGGCAAACATTTCAGCTCGACAACATGTTACTTAACTCTGTAATCATGAAAATGCTGCGGCAACACATCCGTTTAGCAACTTCTTACTTTGCTTTGTGCTCACGCTGTTGAACGCATCTTACAACACTTAACAGCCTCTTATGTGGCGTGGTAGCTACCTTGTAGCGACTTTGCAGATGTATCTATGCAAGTCTTAGCTGCCTTTATAGGCAGACAAGACTTGTCTAGAAGCAACTGCCAAGGTGCTAAGAATGTAAATCGCAACTTTCTCCAGAGACATCATGTTGGAGCAGCTGTTTTATTGCAGTAAAATGGCCAACTTGAGTCGAAATTGGACCCTTCGAAGTTAATTTTGTGTTTGACGCTGTGGAAACGTTTTACAAACATTCTGAGAACGTCACGACAAAACAACTATCTTGCACTATTTAACAAATTATTATTTAACGTCGTAGACAGGTTGCTGAAATGCCATGGTTCGACTCAACCTTCACATAACTAACTAATAGCGTTGTGATTAGAGTGTGTGGTATGGGTGTGAACAGATAATTTCACTGAAATCGTTAACATTTACATATTACGGAATCTACGAACAGAGGAATTTACCATTTTATCCATCAAAACAATGAAGTACTGACGTCATAAATAAGACAGGAAACCAGAGGCCGCCGTTTGTACATAAGTCTTGCAGATTGCTTATCATTGAACGTCGATGTGTGAAAAATAAAATGAGAAACAGTCTGCGGGGATTTCTTTCCTTTCAATGCGTATTTTTTGTATCAGATCCAATCATCGTATTATTTGAATTCTAACGACAGTCTAGCTATGTATCGCACGGCAATTCAAACCTCCTAATTAAGCATAATAATACATGGTGACATGTGTTCAATAACTTGGTCTGTCTCGAAATTAATGTCTCGTAAACGGTCAACGTGCCCCGTCTCTATTTATTCATATATAACTTGCGTTCATCATTGCGTTTTTTTCTTAGAAACTGAGAACTTTTAAATCTCGTACACTTCAAAATCGCATCCTTATCCTGCAAACCACAGTCTGAGTATTCTTTACATCATTATCAATAAAATAATTACAGTTGATGGTGACTTATGACCATAAGATGACAGAATGAGCGATGAATTAGAAACTAACTGATCGAGACACCATCAATCACACGGAGATTTTCTTCACGATGAACGACATTGCCTTGTTTTCAACCAGCCTTCAGTAAGAGATCACTTCTGTATGTGGTTTAGAAGACATTTGTGTAGTTTAGAAAATGTATATATTTCCAGGATCTCAAGCTCTTTCAAGAATTGGCAGTGTACGTTAGTTGATTTCCTCTGGAGCCAATACTATAAAACTGATACAATTGTATTTTCTAGAATTGTATTTTCTAGTTATGACTTTAAATGGGTTGAATTGCACCATTAGCATTTTCAAAGATGTGGCAATTTGCCAGTTTATTAATATTATTCAGTTATATTAATAGGTAGAAAATACAATTCTAGAAAATACAATTGCACAAGTTTTATAGTATTGACTCAGGGTGGAGGTACTCCTATAAAATAATTTTCAGTTGTATTTTCCTAGTTTTACTAAATTTGGTCGGAATGAGTCATTGACGTTTAAGGTGCTAGAAAAGTAACAGGGAATTTAACTTGAAAATCGGTAACAAGTTACTTTCGATGGCGTCAAATATCTAAAATAATGTTATAATTTTCATTTTGGGGTGTTCAAAACTGTGAAGCATTGTTCATAAATACAGATGGATAGCAAAAATGTGACATTTTATTATTTTGCTTAGATTTTTGACATCTAAAATAACCTATCGCCTATTTCCAAGCTAACTTTTCATTACTTATATTTTTATTGAAGTTTAACGACAGCCATGGTCACCTCGTGTCGGAGAGAGTTTTACGAGTGGGGGAAACCGGAGTACCCGGATAGAACCACCGAGCAACGGTGAGCAACTGTCAGACTCCCCAAGGTACTAACTGCGCCCAAGCAGGGATAGCATTTGTTGAAGACAAGCGCACAATCGACGCGCAGTGTGCCTAAGTACAGAGCGCCATCGTGCCCCCACACATTACTTATATAACTCATTAAAAGATGCGGCAATATACCGGTAGACTGGTAAATACTGATAAGTAAATGTTTACGTCTTCAAAATGCTAATGATTCAAACAATACAGTTCTGAAAAATACAGTCGTGGAGGTTTCATAGGCTTAGTCCCTGAAGGGTAAGGGTAATTTACTTGGAAATACTTAACGTATTGGTTTCCTGAGTTCACGCTGGCCCGAGATTTTAGGGAGCAAAGTGGACTTTTTGTTCAGTGCTAAATTAAGTTTTTGGGTTCCAAATGAGTTCTGTTAATGCCAAATTGAATTTGATTATAAACGATAGCAAATTAACCCTCGCTATTTGATTGCAAGAAGTCACTATCTACAATCCTAAAGCGCTTTGCTGCACCCAAAGTGCGATATTTTAGTTTAGTATTACCTGGCTCTTGTAAGTATTTTCAGTTGCAAAAACTCACAAATGATAACAATAATAAGGATAAGAAAAATGTAAAAAAAAAACGTTTACAAAATAATTTCATAATTATTATTTATTCACTGTTTATTTACTCCAATAAAGAAGTAGCAAATAATTTATTTTCTTCCACAAGGATTTTAAAAAAAACGAGATAAAAAAGACTAAATAACAAAATAAATAAATAATTTAAGCGGACAAAGGACTCCAGGATGGCCTAATAGTACGGCAGCCATCCCAACAAACTATTTGGGGAGCTACGCGAGATAACAAAAAAACTAAATAACAAACAAATGTTTTGATATGAATCAGAAATAATGGGTAGACTCTTAACCCTTTACCTAACATGAAAAGCAGACGACACTTGCAAAAAAAATTCTTGAATAATTAATTTTCTTCATTTTTTGTCTCAAAAACATAGGATAGGACCCCTCATTGGAACGAGCTCGTCGAGCTCGTTCCAAAGAGGGGTCATAACCTATGTTTTTGAGACAAAAAATGAAAAATTAATGAAAATTAATTAGCGATTTTTGTGAATCGAGCTGGCCGGTTTTGACCGTTACGTTGGGTAAAAGGTTAATTCAGTCGAGCCATAACACAGGACTATGATTATAAATGTTACCTATAGATTACTTGACAGATGTGAATTCTGTCTCGCCTGTGTCGGAGGACGGCGATTTCATCGGAAACGGCACACTTAAATAATAAACGACAAAGCCTTTGAGACATACCAAAAGAATATTGTGGGCGGCATAATTTGGTTCCAAATACTGCATTTAGTGCCAAACGCTTTGTTGGAACATTTGGCACCCGACAGCTTGAAAACTTTTTCTTTCTAAAAGAAAGAAATCTACTGATCCGACTGGCCGAAAGCAGCTATATATATTATTAGTTGCACGGTGTTACAGTATGGTGTACGGGACTGTACTGCCCTTCTGAAATCCGTATTTCCTGAGGCTGGAAGGCGAAGGAAATACGAATCCCAGAATGGTAGTACAGTCCCGTACACCATGCTGAAACGCCGTGCGACGAATTGATTACCCTGCCCTTCAGTGTGTCTAGGTTTGTATCATTATATAAACCCGAACGGTATTTCAGTGACGAAAACATTGATAAAAGTAATAATTAGAGAAACTGAAAGAAACATATCTTTCTTTATTATTAAACAAGAACGATTTGGAGTTATTTCCCTTCGACGGAATTAAACATTTAGGATACTTTAATTCAAGGACACCGGGAAACGACGCGTCGTTATTATTGCAGGACACAAGTTGACTTTATAATTGTTTTATTCGATACAGTGGTGCGTTGCGCGTTTCGGAGAATCAGGAACACATTACTCAAACTTGTACAAGTGCTTTAATGAGTTTCATCGAAGAGACAGTTCATATTACGCGATAGGGTGCATGTTTCTCGAAACCACAACAGATCTGTAGTGTAGAAACATCACAAGAGAATCCCTCTTCTTGACAGTAAAATCGGACATTGGGGTGTATGCTGTGCTCACACCAGTATCCGAACTGCGGGGGTATATCGACCACCTTACTCCAAAAATCATCCTGTCTCGACCAATGTTTTCTTCGAAGAAATTTCTGTGTACCTTGAATCCATCGTTATGTGTTCTGAAAAACTTCTTATTATTGGTGATTTTAATATACATGTTGGTGACAACAATTATAGTGATGCTAACAAGTTTATGAACCTTTTTAGAAACATTTGTTTTGCAACAACATGTCACAAGTCCTACTCATACATCTGGACACACATAAGACTTTATTATCACAAAATGCACTGATAACTGTCAGCTTACTGAGCCATTAACCCCGTTCAGACTATCCGACCATTCATTTGTTAAGTGCACACTAGGTGTTCAAAAACTATCACTGACACATAAAGAAATAACATTTCCCAAAACTCAATCAAATTGACATTAAGAAGCTCAAATGTGACTTCAAAAGATCAGATTTATGTAATTCTCTGTGTGCTAACCTGGATGATCTGGCCAAATCATACCACAATGTTTAAAGTCTTTAAAGACCTGTGCACAGAAATATGAAGTGTGTTATTACCACCACACGATGATTCATCGAAGCTTGCTCAGTTTGGCGAGTTCTTCATTAAAACACTAAAATTAATTCAGGAAAAAAATCACACCATAAAGGTAGACAAAATTGACATCAAACAGAGACTACCAGAAAAAGAACGTTCAACTTTTCGACCTTTAGAAATCCACGAGGTAACCAAATTAATAAAAAAAATCCTCAAATGCCTCATGTCAACTCGACCCGATGCTAACATCTATTATCAAATCATGTGAACACTCTTTGGCTCATGTAATCACAAATTGATCAACATGCCTCTGCTAGAAGGATATGTGCCTGATGTGTGGAAAATCGCGATTGTAAACCTGCTCCTGAAGAAACGAGGTGCAGAACTTGTGTTTAAAACATCTGGCCAGTGAGTAAATTACCATTCGTTTCTAAGCTGTGTGAAAAAGCTGCCATGGACCAGCTAATGTCACTAGTGATATGCATGCTCCATTACCGGCCAACACATCTGGATACAGAAAATTTCACTCAACTGAAACGGCATTACTGAAGGTTCAGAATGACATCCTGCTTAAAATGGTGTCTGGAAGGGTAACCCTGCTTGTTGCTTTAGCCCTTAGCGCTGCTTTTGACATCGTTTGTCATAAAACTCTTCTAGAGACAATGAACTCCGATTTTGATCTTAGTGGTGTAGCTGCTAGCTGGCTATCTTCATACCAGAATTACAGACAGCAGCGTGTATCAATAAACAGTAACCTGTCAAAAGACTTCCATCTGGAATGTGGAGTCCCACAAGGCAGTTGCATTGGACCTGTTCTGTTTCTATTCTATATTTCAAAAATGTTCGCCATCATTGAATCGTTTCTGCCTGACGTTCATGGTTATGCTGATGACACACAAGTCTACTTCCCTTTTCTACCATCAACCAAGGATCAAACTAAAGATAAAAAACTTATTGAATCATGTATTTCGGACATTCACACTTGGAATTCTGAATTTCTAATAATTGGTTCACGTCATCAACTCATTGAAATTGACATCAGCTCAGTGAAGGTAGGAGATTCCACCATCAGGGCAAGAGACAGTGTACGTATTCTTGGTGCCTTCTTCGGCAGCAACATGTCTATGGACAAACATGTTACAAATATTTGCAACAAGGCTTTCAGAGGTCAATACAAATTAAACAGATAAGTCAGTTCCTTACAAAACACACAACAAAAACTCTAGTTCATGCCTTCGTAACTCCACATTTGGATTATTGTAATGCCTTACTGTTCAACCTTCCTGAACACCAGTACTCTCGCCTGCAGACAGTATTAAATGCATCAATCCGAGGGCCATGTAGAGTATCACGATCCCAACACAACACTCCTGTTTTGATGGATCTGCACTGGCTGCCAGTAAAGTCCAGAATAATTTTCAAAACTTTATTATTAGTTTTGAAGGCACAAAATAACATGTCACCGTCCTACTTAGAAGAACTCATCAAAACCAAACATGTGTGTCAATACAACTTGAGGTCTAATGGTAAAATGCTACTTCATGTTCCAAAATATAGGTGCAAGACATTTGGAGATAGGCCATTCTCATTTGCTGGTCCTCACTTGTGGAATAATTTACCTGATCATCTAAAAAGACCGTCAAATGCCTCCACTTTCAAGAAAGATCTCAAAACATATGCTTTTCAAAAAGCCTATAATGATGTTCCGGACATTAAAATACTGCATATATTCTGTTTGTATATTTGCACGAACTCAGTAACATGTACATCGCCTTAGAAACTGGTTCTTTATCCGTTGAACTAGCATTTTGGCACTATATAAATGGGTATATTATTATTATTCACACATGTTGCATTTAAAGTTTTCGGAATATTCTCATGAAACAATATTGTTCTCATTTTGTCTGCATGTTTATCATTACTGACGAAAATGTTTGAGGTGATGGGTGAAAAGGAAATCGGCAAAATGTGCCATAGAATGTCTGTACACCTCTTTTAGCTGTCACGTGATATTCTCATACACCTCGTTGGATTGCGCACAACCCGCTTGAGTTAAATGTACCGTCCTGGATGCATTGGTTACTGGCCAATCAGGAAGCTTGTTTGATTTAAAAAGGGTAATAAAATTTCTTATGAATGTATTTTATTCACGCCCTGCAATCTCTCGTAAAATAATTAGGCCGTGAAGATGCATGAATATTCTTAAATTAAAAAAACAATGTAAGTAAATGAAATGAAAAGAATTTTATATCCTTTTCATTAATTTATCTCAGAAAAAGCTCTGGTACACGGAAATGCACTTTTTTGTTATCAATCGATTTAAAAAAAATATTTTGATCAGGATTGGCTGACATTTTTTATTGTTTGATGACTTGGTTATGGTCCACTAAGCTTTCATTTCCATTGCGGCATGATATGATCCCGGTCGTTGAAAGTGTCGCTAGATCGACATTAATTATTTGATTGATTAATTAATAATTAACTAATCAATTGATTAATTAATTAATTTATCCATTTTTATCTCATTCATTCCGCTCATTAAAGAATCCAGTAATTGTTCAGTATTGCCATAATTCTGACGTTAACTTATACCTATATCGCTGAAGATTTTTTCCTCTCAAAAATCGCAGTATCTATTTGTGACATAGCTCTGGAGCTAAAATATGGTGTTCCCCAAGGCTCGGTACTCGGACATCTAATATTCACAGTCTATACCTTATCCCTCGGTCATATCATAAGGAAACACTAAATTTCCATCTGTATGTCAGTGATATTCAGTTGTATATGTCTGACGACCTCTCCAAAATAAATGACTCACTAACAACACTGGAGACGTCGTGCAGCGAGGATATTCGGCACTGGATGGGGAGAAATTTTCTCAAATTAAATGATGACAAGACAGAAATTTTACAACTGGGTGCCAAACATGAGTTAGACAAATCTCTGATGAACTGTCTGAAAATAGGCGATGTCAATGTTAACCCAAGTGGAACTGCTCTGAACCTTGGTTTTACTTTTAATAATTGCTTCGATCTGGGTAACCAAGTCACTAAAGTGGGCAAAAGCGGCTTTTTCCAGATAAGAAACATCAACAAAATTAGAAAACTACTTGATCAAAACACACTGAAAACTGTTATAAGTCTATAGTCCTGTCTCGATTGAAGTCTATTAACTTGTTTCAGCACATTCAAAATATAGCAGCCAAGATCATTACTAGCTCCAAAAATATGATCACATTACACTAATCCTCAAACCCTTCCATTGGCTACCTGTTGAGTCTCGCATCAAATATAAAGTATTAATGATGACACACAACATCATCCACAGAGATATTGCCCCTACCTACTTAAAACAGATTGTCAATTTACACATAGTAATACGGAATCTTAGATCATCTCCTGAGAATCTTCTTGTCGAGCCTCTAATAAGATCTACGGCGGGTAAATGATCATTCACTTTTGCAGCTCCCTCACTACAGAATGCACTCCCTCGGAATTTAAGGAAAACCTGCAATACTGAAAGTTTCAAAAACGGTTTAATGGCCCACCTCTTTCAGGTACCCTTTGATTCCTAAATCTTTTCTTTTTGAGTTTCAGTTTATATTGTGAGCGCTCCTGGGCAGTGCTGTGCTGGTAAAAGATCTATATAAGTAAACTATTATTATTTATTATTATTATTATTATGATGATTATTATTATTATTATTATTATTATTATTATTATTATTATTATTATTATTATTATTATAAATGCAAATTAACCTCAACACGGTGTTTAAGTGGTTAGAACATTCAACTTTAAGCGGACAGGTCCTTGTTTCCATCTCCATAAAAAACAACCGGAACACAACATATGGCGCTATTGGATAACTGCCTTCAAAATCAGGTAACAGATAAGGAAGGCTTTGATGGTACTGAACGCTAGTTCACTTATCAGCTGGACTGTCCACGTTGATTGAGGCTGCGTTCAGTTCGCCATCAAGTACCACCATGGTCCCTCCCCAGGTAGTGGTAGTACCTTTCACGAGATCTCGTCTCTTACTGGTACACACATGTGAAAGGGTAATAACGAAAAGGTATGTAGCACGAGAAGAGGAAAGAGAAAAAGAAAAAAAAACACCATTAGCCGCAATGAAGGCGAATGAAAGCGTGTATCGAGCGGAGAAGGGCTGAGACCGGGAGACATGATAAGGAAAGGGTGACAACTGCCGACTCACCTCACAAAAACCTATATCATCCACCCCATACCATTCCTCTTCACCACAGAGGTCGTAGGGAAAGGAGGTGCCGGTGGAGGAAACGGTGGAGATGGAAGTTGCCCACTTTGAACCTAGAGCCCCTATTAGGCCCAATCAGCCGGGCTGCAACTTCGATTCGGATTCGGAATACTTTAATGGAATCTTAGAAGACTACAAAGCCTTCCTCACCACACAAAATGGATACAACGATGAGGAATATGACTGACAAATGGCAAAACCAGAGTTCCTCGAAGAATCCATGGTCCGCAACCAAGTCTTCCTCAAAAGGCTCAGACAGAAATCAGCAAAAATGGCCAAAAACCACCTAGCTGTGAAACTCACATCCTTCTCTTCCTTTGCCACACTCAGACCTAAATCTGAAATTTGAAATTTAAACAGTCAAAGAGGGTCAAATGGGATCCCTGCGCCGCCAATTGGGCGCGCAAAAAACATTTAATTTAGAATTATATCTCTTCGTTAAATTGACTTTCTGGCCAATCACGTTCCTAATTGTTTAACAAGCATCCCAAAGTGTTGTCCGCTAGCAAACCAACATTTACAAAAAAGCTCTGTTTAAACAGACAAGACATAATTCTTTAAAAAACTAAGCCAGTAAAATTCATATCGGTCACTGACCAAGACACGATTAGATCCCGAGAAAGGGAGCTCGGTGACGCAATGGTTAGAGAACTGGACTTCTGTCCGAAAGGTCAACGGTTCGATCCCGACCAGCGTTAACTGCATTGCGTCCCTGGGTAGGGCACTTGACCCCAATTGCCAACGTAGGGGCACGGTGACGGGGTGTACCGAGGCATACTGACCATCGATGGCACACTTGCCTTCAACCAATGCTAACTCTACTTATGCGGAGTTATTAGGTTGGGGAGTTTCACAGGTGTTCCTCTTGCTCGGTGAATCTTTCCGGGAACTCAGGCTTCCTTCACACGTAAACGAGGTAACCCTGGCTGTCGAAAGTGTCGTTAAACGCTAATAGATAAATGAATAAATAAATTCTTGATAGAAACCACAGATGTTTTGTGCGTCCACTATTGCTTGGGAATTGATTACTTTGATGTGGCACCCTGTCGGTGAGGGCTATTTGAGCACTTTCTAGCAGTTTAGACCATAATTTTATTAGTTTAATAGGAGACTCTCGAGGCATGATCTGGGTTATACTGGGTCAAACTTGTTCAGAAGCCTTTCAGATGGGAATTGACATTATATAATATCCAGGGCTGTCCAGCACAAATACACTTGGTCCGTTTTGCTAGGGTCCTGCAAAGCTTCGAAATTCGATTCGATTTCGAATCATAAATTGATATTCGGTTCCAGTCGAAATCGGCTGCCCAACTCGTTTCCTATCGAATCTTTTCATAGGAATATAGCTTGGTGTCAGTCATCTGCATCAACGCTCAAAACATATAGTTAATATGGAAATTGTACATAAATAATCTTGAAAATAAAGACTGAGTGTAATTTATGCTATATTAATATAAATAATATGCATGCCAACATCCATGCTAATTCTAATCTCACTTGTCACAACCGTTCTTGAAGGCAAATTTAAAGTTTCCAACCTGTTGCTAGCAACTAGCCATGTGCAGTACCAAGTACCGGTAATTCTCTCGCACCCATTCCTGTTTTGGAACTATAATCCTTATTGGGTAATATTCCAACATCATCATTAAGGCATGCCTTCTATGAAGGCATGCCTTGATGATATAGTTGGAATATTTTATCAGTCGGGACTTGTGCCATCACAGTTGGGGCATGTCATGTCAGTCGTACCCCTCCCCCCCCGCCTCCAACAGATCACCTATAAGGCGGCGCTGATTCGATTCGAGGTTCGATTCGATTTCGAATAATAGACCCAATTGGATTCGAGGTTCGATTCGAATCGCAAATATGTGATTCGCAGGGCCCTGTGTTCTGATATCGCGGAAATAGAATATCGGACAATTCTCTTCAATCTGTTGACTATTCGCATGTTTTTGCTTCGTGTAACCTTCACGACAACGAGGCTGGCGATCCGGTGAAATTATGTACTCTGCTGATGGCATTTACAGTTAACAATCGATAGAACTCTTAACCTGTGGAAATTCGTGCCACTTAAGCAATGTTCTCCGACTCGGTGGACTTCTTTCTGGAAATAGCTGAGTTAATTTTCGCCGCTCAGTTCAACAAAGTTTGCTGCCTCATTGATTTGTAAATGGAACTTGAAACTACAAGGAAGCACGATGAAAAGGAATAATGCAAACTTCTCCGCAATAACTGGTAATTGTTCCAGATATGCTATTCCGCAGTTATCCATAAAATTATGTCTTAATGTAACACTATAATAATATTAATTCACATGTAAATCTTGACAGTAAACCTCATCACCATGAGGGCAAAATACAAACATTTCAAGCTGCAAAGTTTTGCCTATACTGAAATTAGATAATTCATCCAACGAAATACTGTTTGTCACAGCTCACCGAATTCGTTAAATCCCTAGGATCATGGGAAAAACTTGCTGCTTGAAATTTCAGTATTTTGACATCAGTGAGTGGTGAGGTAATACATATATCTTTGTGTGTCAAAATCATGTTCATTGATTGTATGTTTTACTTTGGACACTGGATCCAGTTTTCACAGCTGTCTTTATAAGACAGTAAGGAACCTAATAGTAGCACTGTGTCAAAATGAAGAAGACAAGCATTAGTTATTCATCTATCGCATCGCTCTTCGTATTCGCGCCCATGTAGTGTTGAAAAGCCAGGCGAAAGAAAAAGTAGGAGTAGTTGGAGATGTGGAGATCGACCATCAATGGTTGGACCCAGTGGTGGAGATAGGAAGTGAAGTTATAGTCACGCGGCCCAGTTACGTCATATTTGGTTGTAATGGTAGCCCGCGTGAGCGTCCATCTCAGTGATACGTGGTCTAAGTTCGCATGCATAGCGTGTGTTGTTAGGGTGTCACGTGTTTCCGTCGTCCAGTTTGTTTACTGGAGACCACCATATTGGTTTCTTAGGTGTCACGTGGTCGCTATGTAACCCAATGGCCTACAATAGGACGAGGGTATGTTCGGGGGGGGGGGGGGGGTGTATTGGATTCAACAGAAGTAAATCTAATTACCGCATACATTCCGATACTCCCCTCAAATCACCAAAATCCTCCCCTGAACTGCCGAAGCGGATTTTATTTAATACAGATTTCCACAGAATCCACCGTTTGCCAATAATAGGCTAGTTCCGTTGTATAAGAGTAACTTTACTAGTTCGCATTTTCCTAAAATCCTCTGTTACTTCCTATTTATCTTGATCGGATTCCTTCACATTCTTCTGGTCTGACTTTTTCTATGCATCTACGAGCTATGTTTCTGTCTACTCAGTCCTTTATTGTGTTCTGCAGTATACTCTAGTAGCGTAAAAGAGTCTGTCGGTTGGAAGAGTTGTGGCTTATTGTTACTATATTTAGCTCTTCTCTGGTCTGTTTTGGCTAGTATCATCAGCCATATTCAGGGTACTCCTGTACTTGTTTTGGACAACTTAAGTCATGTTTCGTTTATCTAGATCATCCAATCAGTTCACTTTAATGCAACCAACTAACCAATAAGATCACTCCATTCCTTTAAACCCCCTCTCGGTCCATACGAAGTTGCCTCCCTTTGGTGATAAGTGTGTTTTTTTTTTAAATAGCCAGATGAATTGAGTTGAAAAGCCACAGGTGTAATTGCTCCATGGGCATATATGCTCTTGCGACTCTTCAACTCATTTCGGAAAAAAAAATTCTATGGCCCAAACGGGGTTCTGTAAGTGGGGTACTGCGACACACGGATCATGATTTCCTCAAATAAGATAAAGAGCAGAGACCTGAACAGGCCTTGCTCGGACGACACATGCACTGAACGACACGCGAGTGGAAATGGGTTAATCGATATGGCAAGAATGCCAACGCTGAAGGATAAAACGAGAGGACTCAGGCCTCGAGTTTTATCCTTCCGTGATAGTAACAGTGCCATATCGCTTAACCCATTCACACGCGTATCGTGCTGTGTTTATTACACGCCTTATGTGGTAGACTGTTGAACGTCTATGCTAGAGGTCCCGAGTTCGATCCCCGTCCGTGAGGAGTCGCGTTGTGTCCTTGGTCAAGGCACTTTATCCCGGTTGCTGACATGGGGGCACGATGACGCCGTATACTAAGGCGCACTGCACGTCGATGGTGCACATATCGTCAGCCGCTGTAACACTGCTTGAACAGAGATAGAATGTTGAGGAGCTGACAGTTGCACATCGATGCTCGGTGGTTCTCTCCGGGTACTCCGTCTTCCTACGCCCGTAAAACTGTCACGGTCATGATTAGACATTGTCCATAAGTATGTGACTTTAAACACCGATAAATAACTGAATAAATTACACGCCTTCACGTCTATAAGAACAGTTATTAGATGGACACTCAGCAATTCATTTGTCAACTATCAACAAAAAAAACAATAAAAAGAACACAATTTATCGCCAACCAAATTTGCGAGGAGAACCCGTGTTACTCTTTCTCCCTCTTAGTTCTAATGTGTTCGATGTGCTTAGATTTTTAGCTATCGCTAGCGATTCAAGTGGTAATTGCGCTGCACGATTTGTAGAAAATTCTAGTGAAATGTCGCTTCTTTATAGGAACCCCAAGCGGGCCGTAGGCCCGCAAAGGGTTCCACATACCCCGTCAGATAAATGTGTTCCAGAACAGAATTCTCTATAGCCGTCAATGTGATTTTTGAAGTGGACAGTAAATTTCAGTGAAAAAAACACGTAACTTCCGGTGTCGAATTGCCCATGCAATTGCAATTGGCCTGTCCCCCTCTGCCCAGGAATCTAATGTATTTTATTGCAATCTAATTCGCTTCAAAGCTTTGCGTGATACATTGGCCTACATATCTACACTTCAGGGGTAACCAATACTTCTAATCCGAGAACCGCGACAAATTAGCGGCCGGCCAAAGTGTTATTATTATTACTCGAGTTCTGTCCTTCTGGAGGTTTGTCAATATGCTCAGCTGATGATCTCGTCATTTCAGATCGAACTCTCATTCCTGATTTCGTTGCAGCTTGTCTGCCAGTGATAACCCCAATCGAAAAAAACGTACATATAACCGATAAAAAAAAATGATAATTGTTGTTATATTGGTGCGATTGTATACAGACATGCATTGACACGAAATATCAAGACGAACAGAAACTCAGTTTTTGAATTATCCGAATGTTATTGTTAAGGTGTTGTAAAAGTACGGAAAAGTTTGCTTGAAAAAAGGGTATACGGAGGTTTCGTCCGCAAGCCGAGTCGTCCGCTTGTCAAGGAAAATATTGTCTGCACATTTTCTACATTTCGAACAAGACACCCACCCCCTACTAACGTGTGACATTTTCCCAGATTAAGCCCAATATTCTCACATATAAAGGGTGTCGGGTCGTTTCGCCCCAAATCCCGTTCGCCCCCTGGGTCGTTTCGCCCCCATACCCTTTCGCCCCGGGTCGTTTCGCCCCAATTTTGAGAGTGGGTCGTTTCGCCCCACTTTTTTCCCAGGGTATAGGGTGGGTTTGATAAAGAAAAAGAAAAAACAGAACTAGCGGTTGAAACGATGATTCAGTTTATTTTTATATAAAATTTTATACAACACACCCAGTTTACAGTTGACTGATAGAAAATGCATTTGCTGTAATACAATGATCTTAAAATATAATCTGTCGAATCCACCAGATTTGCAACGTCGTTGTTTGTCTGCTAATCTTCAGGTAAGTATAATCTGCCACATTGTTATTTGTCTGCTCTTCTTCGGGCAAGTATAATCTGCCACTTTGTTATTTCTCTGTTCTTCAGCCACTGTGCTGTTACTCTGCTAATCCCCGGGCAAGTATAATATGTAAATTTTATTAAAATAAAAGCAAAAAATGCCTTACCTTCACACCATAGGAGAAAATGTATTGAAATCGCAAATGTTTTTCGCCGAGGGATATTTGATGAGGAATGGGGAAACGTACTAATGTAGCCTCGTAGGTTCAGATTTTAATACATTTTATGTTGATCAAGTTCTGAATAATGAAAATACACAGTTCAGGAAAATGCATCACAATTAATAACATATATACATACATATTTACGCTTGTGAATAAAAAAGGCAAATCAGCCACACAATCAATCTCAAATAAACACCAACTGGTATGATGTGATTACTGTAAAAACAAACATCTTGACTGTTAACAAAAAAAACAATTCATCAAAGATGTTTTTGAAGAACCGCTATTCAGTTTGAGAAATTCGTGTCAACTCGGTCCCTGTAGATTTGTTTTTTATTCAATCAAGATGTTAGCATGTTGTGTTTATGTGCTCCCTGTTACTCCATGGGTTTTCTATGAAAGGATTTACGTTTTTGATTCTTGGATTTTTTAAAAGGATGATTAAGGCAAGTTGACCTGGAACCTAATCGGCCACCTCTCTTACTCCCCGTTTCATTTGTTTGTTATCAAGGTGGATTTGCAATAAGGTAAGACTACCCTTTGGGCTGAAAAATTACCATTGAAAAAAAAAAAAAAATTTTTACCCAGGGTCATTTCGCCCCAATTCTGGGGGCGAAACGACTTGGGGCGAAACGACCCGGGACGAACGGGAAAAGTGGCGAAACGACCCGTGACCATATAAAGCCTCCTGATGTTGTATTTATGTTAAGAGTGTGATGTACAGCATCATCTTTAAGGTTTGAAACACAAATGATGTCATATATTGGCTGATATATTGATATGTTTTTAAAAAATTCAAAAAAATTCACAAGTTGGAAATGCACATTTTTGGTTCACTCAAGAGACCCACCCACCCCCACATCACGTCTTACAAATTTTTGGTGTCCCCTGCCTCCCCCCCCCCCTCTCCCGGGAATAATTGCAAAATTATAAGATTATGTTACAGAACTTAATATAACAAGTTTTGATGCATTTCTCAATATAATTATAACATTTTTGATGCGTTTCTTAATATTATTAATTCCTATTATACATTTGCTAATAATTTTGTGATTATTCATTGTAAAACGCCGGTGATGCTCTTCCAAGAATAATTGCAAAATTATTAGATTGTGTTGCAGAATTTAATAAACCATAAATTTTGATGCGTTTCTTAATATAATTAATTCTTATAATACATTTGCTAATAATTTTGCTATTATTCATTGTAAAGCGACGGTGCGCCTCGATGAATAATTGCAAAATTATAAGATTATGTTGCAGAACTTAATATAACAAACTTTGTTGCATTTCTTAATATAATTAATTCTTATAATACTTCTGCTAATAATTTTGCAATTATTCACTGTTAGGTGCCGGTGAAGCTCTTCAATGAAAAATTGCAAAATTATAAGATTATGTTGTGGAACTTAATATAACATACACATACTTTAAGAACTTTTACTGTAATAATATAATTATTATAGGTAAACCATAAATAAACAGTAATTAAAATTTATTAGATGGTTGGGTAGTTTATTTTGTTCTGACGGTTCTGTTTTCAGAATTTCGTACACGTATATGAAATTTAATGCAAGGAGGTACATTAAGATATATTACAATAGGTAATATACAATAAAGTATACAATAAAATTATTATATAAATAAATAAAAAATGATTCAAAATACAATACTTGAATACTTTCCCCCAGCGAACGAATTTCGGACATGTAGGGTAAAATTGTAGAGGACGACTTGGGTAAAATTGCAGCGGACGATTTGGTTAGCAGACGAAATGGGTGTAATTCGAAAAAGAGATACTGACAGGTTGCTTTCAGTCCCGTTAGAAACCAAAACAAAGTAATAATGTGTTACTTTTTGGTGCCATCTGTAGTTCTGAACAGTGCTTTGTAGTTTCAAACACTAAAAAATGGAAAATAATAACCCTTTTGGATATTTACTGCCATTGAAAATGGCATGTCATCTTTTTTCGGGAACTGGGGGAATCTTCGGCCTGGGGAGAACTAGGCCCAGGGAAGAATTATCCAAAAGAAAAGCAGTACACATCTGTTAGGATATTTTAGATACGCTACGATTTTCGTTTTAACTCCTGAAAATAATTCTTAAAAAAATATTAATAGATTGTTCGATATTTATTGAAAAAATTTTAATATAATGTATATCGTCGAGCAATTATCTCTGCAGTAAATTCACATTCGATGTGTTCTGTAATAATTAACGTCTCTCATCTGTTAGAATGGTATCCAATCACTTAGACTCCAAGTCATTTCGTCCTCTGGTCACGTCGACCTCAAAGTCATCTCTCCCCTAGTCACTTCGGTCCCTTGGTCATTTCGGCATCATTTTAAGTGTAGAGATCTATAAAGATCAGTGCATAGTTCATGTTTAGAAGTAATGGGTAATTACCTAATTTACCTTTATTAAGTAATGTTCAGTTATTTGTATTTACACAGTGTACAGAAAAGTTATACATGACATTAAAAATTATCCATGTGTTCAATTTTACATACATTTAAGATGCTATCTATATAAGTAAGATAAATTATTTTACTTTGAAATTTTGCAAAGTATGTGCAGTCATTCATTCATATTGTTATGCACAATTCCTAGTCACCTTCCAGTTTGAGGTTCACAGGGTTTCTTTTTCTTTTCTTTTTTGTTCTGAAACAACCACCAAACTGCGATTTCGATACTACCATAAATATGTCCACATTTTCTAAAACACAGAGCAGAATCCTTGTAGTTATGCGCAGTTCCTAGTCCCCTTCCAGTTCGATGTCCACAGGGGTCTGACCCCAGTGCCCCACTTCCAAGGCATACACTCAAACCAAATAACATTACTGACCCTCACTTCCGGTTCTCGTAGATTCATAAGCAAATAAAATTATTCAGGTCGCAAGGGATTTCAAAGCCCACATGGTCCATATGCACCTTTGACATGCTGAAACTTTTCTTTTATTTATTCATCATGAAAGAAAATCTACTAGACATATATCATATGTATACCTGAATATCTAATTGAGATATAAATGTTGAAAAAAATTAAATAGAAAAATGTTAAAATTCAAACAATATTTGAAAATATTTATAGCGGCCGAAATGACCTGGTATATTGGGGCTGAATTGACCGGACGCTGTAATGACTGGGGCCGAAATGACTTGGGGCCAAAGTGACTGGAATTTGTGAGAATTGCATCCAAACTGTCCTCCAACAATTTGACCCAAACTGGATACTAATCTAACCCAAACCATCCTTTGGCAATTTGCCAAAAACTGTTCTCCAGAATAGGGGCACATGATTCTTATTGATTTATTTATTGGGGTTTAATGACACTTTGATAGCCAGGGTCACTTCATGTCGGACAGTTTTACAGGTGGGAAAAGCCAGAGAGAACCACCAAGCAATTACAAACATCTAACGTACAAACAGCTGGGTTAACATTGGTTGAAGACAAGTGTACAATTGACATGCAGTATGCCTTGGTACGCAATGGCACTACGTGGGCAATGGGAATGAAGTGTATTGCCCAAGGAAACAAAGTGGTTGCCGCAGATGGGATTTGATAGAGGACCCTTTGGCTTGCAGCCTACACCTCTAACTACTGAGCCCTTTAACCTTCAAAACTGTATAGTACCAGCTAAAACATGTTGTAGGATGACCACATGAAAATTTCACAAGTACATAGTTTCATTATTAGTTTGTGATATTTGTTTTTGCTGTACAGTGGAACCCTGTTAATTGAAGAGCCACTTTGCCGATAAAATTATTCAATTAGCAGGAGTATTCAATTAACAGGGATTGTGTCACTTTCCTGTATTCGAGAGATAAACTTAGAATTTATTCTGTTATATTTTGTTTGACAGAGCTCCATGAACTCTGTCAAACAGGATATAATAGATTAAATGCCCGTATTGAATGTACTGAGGCCAAATTGGTCTATAACCAAAGGTAAACTGGGAAGAGTCAGGGTAATTTCTCAAGATGTTACAAGATGTTATTCAATTAACAGGAGATTACTCTATAACCTATATTCAATTACCAGGTCAAATTTGTACTGGAGGCATGGTAAATGGTTTTGTGTTGGGAAATTATATTCTGTTAACAGGGATATACAATTAAGATATATCCAATTAAGTGGGCACCACTGTATAACACCCCCCCCCCCCCCCCCACCTCAATCAAAGCCATCATTCAAAGGTCTTGGATTCAGCAAATTTGATTTCTTTATTTATTGGGGTTTAACAACAATTTTTACAGCCAGGGCCACCCAACAGTTTTACTGGGGGAGGAACTCAGAGCACCCGGAGAGAACCACCGAGCAACAATGACAAGCAACTGTCAGGCTTCTCAACATTGTACCTCCAAGCAAGCAGTGTTAGCATTTGTTGAAGACAAGTGCATCATCAATGTGCAGTACGCCTTATTTCAGTTGCCGCAATTGGGATTCGAGCTGAGAACCTCTCAGCTTGTTTAGGGAAGGTTTTTTTTGTTCCAGCTTCATTAAGGTTTGTTTCATATCGCGCTTGTAATTTTGTCAAAATTAGTAATCATAAATCCTTAAAAAAAAACAATAGAAAAAATGCATAGAATATTTTCAAAAAAAAAATTTCTGTGAGGATTTGACCTCAGAGGTGATGACATTCGACCACGACTGAGACCGAATATTCTCAGAAAAAGTATGAGGGCTGAATCTTCCTGTGACTGAACCTTCATGAACCCCTTTTTTCAAACTAAATTGCCCATTACTGAAAAAGCACCATAACTAAGGCAAAAACAATACTATGAAATTTCCAAGTCTGAAATTCTATAAATTCCAAATAAATTTACACAAATTCTATAGCAAAATGAAGGATGTGGTGTATAGAACCCCAAAAGTATGTGTGCACCTCACACACTGACACACAGTCGCCATCAGACATCAGCAGTTCCTGAAAGTGTGCTATCGGTACCACATTTGTACCATAACTGATAATAATAAAATAATATTTCATAAGAACAACAAACACAGGAATTCAAAATGCAGCCTCAAGGCAGCATGGTGCTGAATGCCAATGTTGTCAGATTGTCCTTGAAAGGGGAGGGGGGATCCTTTACAAATAGGTTTTTGTTTTGTGATACTCTGGATACTCCCCATTTTCAGCTCAACTTTGACACAGTCATATTTAAGGTAATGTCATAGCCCGCTGTCCGTCAGTTTGGGAACAACAATTCAATACGGCTCGGGCTAGAGGCTGTATTTATGAACCGATCTTTACAAAACTTCTTGGGTACCTTTGTTATCACTGTGGGACGAGAACGAGTGTTTTGAGGTGCAGTCCAAAATTCAATATGGCCTCCAGCAGGCATTTTGTACAGAAATTAGTGCAATCAGTTTTTTTGTACAAAACTTATGTATGAAAGTTATGATTTGAATAAATTTTTGTATGACTGTTTAGTAACATGGAGTACATCGCATATAATACAGGTTTTTTCTCGTGATGAAATTATGCAAATTAGATGAACTTTAATTTATTCAGTGCTACTTACGTATATATCCAGTAAGTGCACATGTCAATACGGCTCGGGCTAGGCTGTATTTATGAACTGATCTTCATGAAACTTCTTGGGTACCTTTGTTATCACCTTGGGATGAGAATGAGTGTTTTTGGGTGCGGTCCAAAATTCAAGATGGCTACCTGTGGCCATTTTGTACCGAAATTAGGTACAATAAGTTTTTTTGTACAGAACTTCTATACAGCTTGGGCTAGAGGCCGTATTTATGAACCGATTTTTACGAAATTTCTTGGGTACCTTTGTTATCACCATGGGGTGAAAATGAGTGTTTTTGGGGGGAGTCCACAATTCTAGATGGTCGCCGGCAGCTATTTTGTACTGAAATTACTGCAATCAGTTTTTTGTACAGAACTTCTGTATGAAAGTTCTGATTTGAATAAATTTGTGTATGATTGTTTAGTAACATGGAATACATCACATAAAATACAGGTTTTTTTCTTGTACAGAAATTATGCAAATTAGATGAACTTTGATTTATTCAGTGCTACTTATACACAGTAAGTACACATGTCAATACGGCTCGGGCTTGGGGCGATATTTATGAACCGATCTTCACCAAGCTTCTTGGGTATCTTTGTTATCACCTAGGGATGAGAACGAGTGTTTTTGGGTGCGATCCAAAGTTCAAGATGGCTGCCAGTGGCCATTTTGTACCAAAATTAGGTCCAATCAGTTTTTTGTACACAACTTCTATACGGCTCAGGCTAGAGGCCGTATTTATGAACCGATCTTTACGAAATGTCTTGGGTACCTTTGTTATCACCGTGGGATGAGAGCGAGTGTTTTGGGGTGCAGTTCGAAATTCAAGATGGCCACTAGCAGCCATTTTGTACCAAAATTAGTGCAATCAGTTTTTTGTACAGAACTTCTGTATGAAAGTTCTGATTTGAATAAATTTTTGTATGAATGTTTAGTGACATGGAATACATCACAAAAAATACTGTATAATATGGGTTTTTTTCTCGTGCCGAAAGTATGCAAATTAGATGACCTTTGATTTATTCAGTGGTACTTACACACTGTAAGTGCACATGTCAATACGGCTAGTGCTGGAGGCTGTGTTTATGAAACGATCTTCATGAAACTTTTTGGGTACCTTTGTTATCACCTTGGGATGAGAATCAGAGAACGAGTGTTTTTGAGTGCGGCCCGATATTAAAAATGGCTGCCGGCACTCACACTGTTGCTTACTGAGGTGAGGTCACTTTACCTTACCAAGCTACCTACTAAATACCAAAGGGAAGATTTTTCAGTGCATTCTTATGCATTCTTATTACTTCAGCACCCATAATTCTCAAATATGGCATTAAAACCATGCACATACTGCTTAAATCTGTTTACATAATCGGAATACACCACCAGGGGTGCAGTGGCTCAGTAGGTAGAGGTGGAGGCTGCAAGCCGAGAGATCCTCGGTTCGAATCCCACCTGCGCCAACAGCTTTGTGCCCTTGGGCAAGACACTTCACCCCACTACCCATGTGGGGGCAAGGTATGCTGTGTACTAAGGCATACAGCATGTTCTTGGTGCACCTGTCTTCGAACAAGGCTAACCCTGCTTGTGTAGTATGTTTGGAGCTCACAGTTGCTTGCCATTCCTCAGTGGTTCTCTTGGGAGTTTCCTCCATCCGTAAAACTGCCATGGTCACAATAAGCTGTTGTGCAGATAAATGTGACCTTAAACACCAATAAATAAATAATAAAAAGAACACACCACCTCATACCCATTTCTCCTGTTTTCATTCACCTTGGTATCCCTCGGTTTGCCTCGGTGTTTAGTATGCCCGCCAGAAAAGGAGTGATTTCTTTTTCTAAAAGAGCAAAACAAGAAACAGTAATTTTTAACAGGTAGTAACGAAATAATTTTCATGAAGTGCACAATTTTATGTTAGTTAATAGCTGAAAAAACGCAGGGTGATATTTGCAAATCTTGCTTTATTACTGGCACCGGCTACTGGTAATGAAAATTGTTGTTTGTCATCAATACTTGATCAAGTTTCTGACAAAGCACATTGTACTATTCTAATATGTTAGCTACTGTACATAAGCACACAATTTGATGTTAGTTTACCATTATACTGGTGCTTAGCCAGGATATCTAAGTTACATGTAGGGGCAAGAGTAATACATGTATCCAGTGGGAGTGGGGCCGTGTCATAAAGAATATGATGCACAGAATCACCTGAGCCACATAGCAGTGAGATAGGGGTGAGGACAAGAGGGTGTGTGACCCTCTCATCAGTGGAGGGAGTCGGGTGCACCCCCCCCCCCACCACCACCCCCCCCCCCAAAAAAAAAAAAAAAAAAAAAAAAATAATTTGAAATTCAAGACAGTAAAACACAGTTACCTTGACTCTGTGTCCATTTGTGTCCATAATAAGTTGCGAACAAGCATAAATATCTAGATATTAAAATGTCTTCGGATGTTCATTATATAGGTTAACAGGAGAAAGGGGTGGGGGCATGAATGAAATTGGGGAGGGCATGTGCCCCCTCCAGCCACCAAGCCTACAGTGTGGCTGCCGTGGACTGGTCACTTTCCATGGGTGGGCAATATTTCTGCGGATGCAATGATATTAGTTTTCAAACATTGTTTACAGCAATAATCATCAAAAATTTGATTAATGAACCACAGGATACAATTTGGTGCTTCATTAATTAAAATTTTATTGATGATGTTTTCTATTACCTGGAAAAAACATGCAAAGACCTCGTACACTGCCCATGCAAGGATTATGACCAGCAACTGTGCTGTATGTCTGTGTCACTGCTATGAGAAGAGACTAATCTAAATGGGTGGGTATGTTTACAAATATTAATATTTTTTAACACCTGATAACAAAGTAATATAAGTTTATAAACAGCCACACAATTGACTTTTAATTACAATACTCCTAATTCCTATTAAACATATATGAATGTTTATTAATTTTGTGGAATTTTTACACTGTGTATGAAGCTTATTTGGGCCTGTATGTTTGTTAAAATTGCCCTTCCACTACAGAGGACTTTTTGATATCAGTCTAAACTGGATTGTGTGGTATTCCTTTGTGTAAAACAGTGTATTCATTGTAATAATATTCATGCATAAGTTCATGTTCGTTGTTTGTTTTAGGCCTCATAATCTACAGAATAGCATGGGTGGCGGTGTATTCCATCACTTGAGTGCAAGAAGGCTTTGCAATGCTATAGCATAAGCCTTGTTGCACTCTAGGGACAAAGTTATCAATTTTAATAACATGGGTAAAATATCGGACATGAACCATTTAATTTTTTTTTTTTTTTAGCTCACATCGACAAAGTCAAGCAGGGCTTATCTAATCACTCTCCGTCCATTGTCCATCCGTCTGTCATCCATCAACACCATGTTTTGGTCAATTCAAGTTTGTGTGAGTAATGGTACCAAAGGGGTATTACATTTTTGTTTAACTCAACATGCCCAGCCCTATAGGGAGGGGTTGGGGTAAAATGCTCCCAAAATATTTTTAAAATCTTATGAACCAGTTGGTACAGTGATTTGATATTTGTTATGGAACTACCTTTTGAGGTGTAGAATCCCCTGTGTTCAAACGTACTTTGTGAAGCAATATTTGGCTTTGTAATGGCAGGGGTTACATTTTTGGTACCACCCAAAATTTCTATTTTCCGAACCGATGGTCCGATTTGAATGAAATTCAGTATGTGGTAATATTGGGTCATAAGTACTTGCCTCATGCAAAAAAACCCCTGCATCCCCAAGGGAACCCCAGGAGCAAAAAAATAGAAATATTTTCAAACTCCCATGTTTCCCAAACCACTTGGAACAGAGAACTGTTATGTGGTATGAAGCATCCTTAGGACCAGTAGAATTGAATGGTAAAAAAAATGCCCTCTGTTGTTGTTAGGGAGTTCTGCAGAGGGCATCAGAATGATGTTGGCGCAGCATTTTTGCAAACATTTTAGAAAATCTTTTCTCCAGAACCAATGTTCAGAATCTTTTGATATTTGGTATACAGCATCCATAGAGGGGTCAGATACAAGTTTGTTAAAATGAAGCCCATTGGTTCATATTTGGACTCAATGCAGGAGCCCAAATTTTATGGGGAATTTTCTTTAAAAATCTTCTTCAGAACCACAAGTCAGAATTTTTTAATGTTTGGTACCCTCATTGTTATGATGGTCAGATTCAAGATTGTTCAAACCAAGTCCCTATGTTAATATTTGGGCGTCTTTTGGTACTTAGGGCTATATGGGGAAGTTTTTTTAAAAAAATCTTCTTCTTCAGATCCACCAGTCAGAATGCTTTCGTATTTGGTATACAACATCTCTAAGGGGGGAGGAGGGGGGGGGGTAGGGTGGGGTGGGGGTGCGATTCAAGTTTGTTCAAATTGGGTCTGTAGGTTAAAGAGTTTGAGCTCGCTATGGTAGCCCAAATTTTAACTTAGTGCAATATGAGGAAATTTCTTTAAAATTTTGTTCTTCAGATCCACCAGTCAGAATGCTTTCAGCCTTTCATATTTGGTATACAGCATCTCTAGGAGATCAGATTCAACTTTGTTCAAATCGAGTGTCTGGGTTGATATTTGGGCTCCCTATGGGAGCCAGAAGTGGCCAAGTAGCTGAAGAATTAGACAATTTTTATTCAGTACCCTCCAGAGGTGAAGAGTAATCTACATAGGTTGTATCAAGTGGCTTGAGAGGGGAGCTCCACATTTTACATCATGATCAACGAAAGAAAAGGCATGATGCTTGGACTGTTTTTGTCACTCCTGAGCAGGGTATTTTTTGTTTTTAAAAATTTGATTAGCAGTTTCCATCTTGATTTCCAAAAAATGATGATAAATAGTGAATAAAAGGCCAATATGAAAGAAAAATGGTTAGCATTTGGACATATTTGACTAGCATTTTGCGATGCGAATCCAGTCATCAAATACCCTGCTGAGGGGCTCAAAGATTTGCAGTGTATCCTATGGTTTAATGTAGATTCATTCTTGGACTCTTATATCGTGTTCTGTTCTCTGTTTATATCGTGTTCTGTTCAAGGTGAGCACTTCAGGCCCCGTGGGGCCTCTTGTTTATTTATTTATTGGGTTTTAACAACACTTTCGAAAACCAGCAGCTACATGTTTCTTCTCTCCTTGAACCAAGCTTCTCGCCCAACTGCAGCACTCATGGTCCACTAAGTTTTTAGCTCACCTGACTTTCAGTCAGGGTGAGGTATACATGTAGTGATCACTCGCCGTCCGTCGTCCGTGAACATGGTGTTTGCATCTTCTCCTCCAAAACTGCTGAACCGATTTAAGGGAAATTTGAGATGCTTGTTTGTTATGACATTGCATTTTGATTTTGTTTAAATCAAGTTGCCCTGCTCCTCATTAGGGCCATGCCCAAAAATTTTGCCTAAATCTTAAAAAATCTTCTTGTGAACAAGGAGTAGCAGAGATTTGATATGTGGTGTGCTGCTTCCTTTTGAGGTGTAGACTCAGTTTTGTTCAAGAGAAGTTTGTGGGTCTTTATTTGCCTTCATTGTTGGAGGGCAAGTATTTTCGCCCCGCCCAAAATTCCTGTTTTTCGAACCAAGAGGCTGATTTGAACCAAATTTAATTTGTGGGCTTATTTGGTCATAAGTAATTAATTTATGCCCCAAAATATTTTCCCGTTCCCCCATGGGAACCGCAGGAGCTAAAAATAGAACAAAATTCAAAACGCACATATCTCCAAAACTACATGGCCCTGAGAATTCTGATTTGGTGTGAAGCTTCCTTGGGGCCAACAGAATGGAATGGTCTAAAAAATTGCTGTCGGGTCTTTCATGGGGTACTTTTTCGGGACTTTAAAAAAATGCTTAGTCAGCGTTCTGTAACACTGTGGGTAATGAAGAAAGCATTTAAGACTCTTCTTCACCCAATTCACTCCTCCAAAACCTTTCAAATTTCACATATACCATCTTTGGAAGATTTTTTTTACACGTTTATTGAAATCAAATCCCTGGGTCCATATTTGGGCTCTCTATGGGAGTCCAAATGTTGAAATTAGTGCAGTACGAGGAATATTCTTTAAAAATCTTTTTCTTCAGACCCACCAATCAGAATCTTTTGATATTTGCTATGCACCATCATTAGGCAGGTTAGACTTAAGTTTGTTCAAGCCAAGCCTATATTTTGGCTCATCAGGGTTTCGCAAATTGCGAGAACGGTGATTTCATTCCTGTGACGTTCTTGCAAATGCTTGTTAAGAAGATCCATATTTACCATTCCCACAAAAATATAAGCATTTTTTCATCAGATAAAATTTAATAAAATTAAATTAATTTTAGAGCTGAAATGATTAAAGGGTTTTTGTGATTGATTAATCGCATGGGTTAACCTTGGTTAACCGATTAATCACTTGCCCCAATAGGTAGCTGAATAATTGCTGTACCGTTGACCATTTATATAATTAAAACTTTACTCAGCATAATGGACAAAACCGGGCAGCGCCATATACAAACATGTCCATTCAAATTTTATTATATTTTCAATTTTTGTCTCAAAAGATAGCTTATGACCCCTCATTGGAACAAGCTCATTGAGCTTGTTCCAGTGGGGGTGGGGGGTCATAAGCTATGTTTTTGAGAGAAACATTGAAAATCTTTAGTAATTTAAGAATTTCTTGTGCAAGTATCGTCTGCTACCTGCATTTGGTGAAGGGTTGAGAATGACCGTTTTTAGCTGATACAGTGTAATGATCATGCAAGTGAACAAGTATTTTGGCACGTAACTGGCAAGCATTTCTCTGTCTCATGCAATTGATGTGAGCCAGTGTGACAATGTTTGCCTGTTTTGGAGCAAGTTTGTTCCATAGTTAACCCATACAGGGTATTTTTTGTTTTTAAAAATTTGATTAGCAGTTTCCATCTTGGTTTCAAAAAGTGATGATAAATAGTGAATATAAGCTTACCCAATATGAAAGAAAATGGTTAGCAATTGGACATTTTTGTATAGCATTTTGCGATGTGAATCCAGCCATCAAATACCCTGCCATATAGTACAGTACTTCAAAAGTAACGGTTAACCGATCAATTACTTTTTTTTATCAATCAAGTTATTGATCATTGGTTAGTCGATTAATTGGTTAACCGTATCAGATCTAATTAATTTCTATAAACATGATTACTGCAATAGCCTTTGATGTGGTGGTTCAACAATCTAACAATCTATGTATTTGAAGATAAATAAGCATAATTCATGTGATTAAGACACATGTTGGAAATGGATCCCACAAAAAATATATTTGTGAAACCCTGGCTCACTGTGGTAGCCTGAGTTATAACTTAGTTCAAAATGAAGAATTTTCTTTAAAAGACTTTTTCAGATTCAGCAGTCGGAATGTTTTGATGTTTGGTTTGCAAGATCCTTACAGGGGGAGGGGTGTGGGGGGGGGGGGAGATTCAAGTTTGTTTACGCCAAGTCCCTGGGTTCATATTTGGGCTCACTGTGGGAGCCTGAATTATAACTTAGTTCAAAATGAGGAATATTCTTCAAAACTATTCTTCACATTCAGCAGTCCAAATGTTTTGATATATACTTTATCCTTAGGGAGGTGAGATATAAAATTGAGAGGTTGATTTGAAGCAAATTTGATATGATGGGCTTCTTATTGGGTCGTAAGTACCTAATTTATGACAAAACATTTTCCTGTTACCCTGTAGGAACTGCAGGATCTAAATATAGAAAAAATTTAAAACGCCCATATCTTCAAAACTACATGGTACGGAGAATTTTTATTTTGTGTGACGCTTCCTTACGAACAGCCGAAAAAAATGGTCAAAAAAAAATTGCCATCAGTTTTATCATAGGGAAGTTTTCCAAGACTTATGCGGAGTCATCATTTTAGTAATGGGAAAAACGTTAATGAATTTTCTTCTCCCATTCCACTGCTGCAAAGGCTTTCATATTTCACATATAACATCTTTGGAAGATTTATTCACATGTTTGTTGAAATCAAATCCCTGGGTCCATATTTGGGCTCTCTCTGATTAGATTAGTGCAATATGAGGAATATTTTTTTTAAAATCTTCTGATGATGCACCCTTCAGAATATTTTGATATTTGGGATGCTGCATCCTCAGAGGGGTGAGATTCAAGTTTGTTCAAGCCAAGTCCCCGGGTTCATATCTGGGCTCCCTGTGGGAGCCCAAATTACAGCTTCGTTCAATAAGAGGAATATTCTTTAAAATCCAGTAGTCCGAATCTTTTGATATTGGTATATAGCATCCTTAGGGATGTGAGATTCAAATTTGTACAAGCCAAGTCCCTGGGTTCATATTTGGGCTCTCTGTGGGAGCCTGAATTATAACTTAGTTATGAGGAATATTCTTTAAAAATCCTTTTTTTTTTGAGATCCACTGGTCAGAATCTTTGGATATTTTGTATAAGCTTTTCTTATGAGGGGCAGATGCAACTAAATGTTCAAATAAATTCTCTGGGTTGATATTTAGGCTACCATGTCAGGTGAATGCCATCAGGCCCTCTGGGGGCTCTTGTTTGTTTTCTGTTTGACAAGATTGCCCTCGCTCTTCTATCTAGATTTTTCATTGTAAGCTAGTCACTACTTTTATGTAGGCTTCCAAAATTTGTTACTGCACGTCTGTCTGTCTGTCATTCAGATGAAATGTTTCTTTGCTTTTCATTTGCCTGGCTCAACATTTTAAATAATTTGCAGCTATCTGTCACCATCTAATCTCCCCCCCCCCCCCCCCACACACACACACACACACAAAAATATGGGCTGGCAAGTATTGAGTAGTTTATCAAAAAAGTGGTACTCGCATACTATGAGTACTGAGTACTTTGGACCCAGCCTATCACAAATATATTAAACATCAAAGAGTATATTATATACTTGAAACAAATACAGTACAGTGGCTGTGTACTGCTCACTTTCCATGGATGGGCAATATTTCCACGGATACAATAATATTTGATGCCAAACACTAACTATAGGTATAATCATCAAAAGTTTAAGTAATGAAGCACCAGGTACAACCCGGTGCTTCATCAATTAAAATTTTGTAGATGATGATTTTTATTGACTGGTAAATGCATGAGTGAACATCACTGCCCACGCGTATATTACAACCCGTCCACAGCGACTGTACTGTAACTTGTCCTCTTTGTGAACATATTTTCTACAATTTCACTCCTTTTGACAGAATGCATGCCTGTGGGGATTAAAACCAAAATAGTGAAAGTGCACTTGTGGATATTTGCAGCACAAGCACAGCACTAATGAATCAATATTTGATGATTTTAGGAATTTTAACAGTGTCATGAGACACCACAGTAGCAGGTACTGGTCATTCTGTTGGAAAAAATCACTGTTTTATGACTCGAGGTGCCTTAACTGAGAAAACTTAGGCTTTTTCTTACAAAGATTGCAAAATATCAAACACAATGTGAAATGTGTTCAGAAGCAAGAATGTGATTAAAAAATAATGGGAAATTCATGTCACCATCAGTTTATTTATAAATTAATATAGTTTTTTAGCTCACCTGAGCAAAGTTCAGTGGGAGCTTTACTGATCACATTCTGTACGCCGTCCGTCCGGCGTTAACTTTACATTATTCAAATGTCGGGTAAATGTTTATTACCTAATGCCAATTCAGATTTGTTCAAATGAAGTTGCCCCCTTCTCCTGGGTGGTGCCATGCCCCCAAGGGGCACCAAAATCTTCTTCTCATGAACCAACAGTAGCAGAGACTTGATATATGGTATGCAGCTTCCTTTTAAGGTGTAGACTTGGATTTCTTTAAGAGAAGTTTGATGGGCTATGTTTGGCATTGTTATGGGAGGGGCAAAATTTTTGGCCCTGCCCAAAATTTCTATTTTCTGAACCGAGAGGCTGATTTGAACCAAATTTTATGTGAGGGCTTATTGGGTCATAAGTACCTAATTTATGCCAAATTTTCTTTTTCTGTAGCCCCGTGGGAACCGCAGGAGCTAAAAATAGAAAAAAAGTAAAATGCCATATCTCCAAAACTGCACGGCACTGAGAATTTTTATATGGTGTGAAGCTTCCTTAGGACCAACAGAAAGGATTGGTGCAAAAAAATTGCCATCAGTTTTATCATAGGGTACAGTTTCAGGACTTTGAAAACACTTTTTAACACTGCAGGCAATGGGAAAAACATTAAAAAATCTTCTTCTCCAGATCCAGCAGACAGATATTTGGTATGCAACATTGTAGGGTGGATCTGATTTGAGTTTGTTCAAATCGGCCCCCTGGGTTTATATTTGGGCTCAGTATAGGAGCCCGAATTCAAACTTAGTGCATTTCAGGCAAATTTCTTAAAAAATCTTCTTCACCAGATTCAGCTGGCAGAATCTTTTGATATTTGGTATGCAACATTGTGGGGTGGATCTGTTTCAAGTTTGTTCAAATCGGCCCCCCCCCCCCTGGATTCATATTTGGGCTCACTATAGAAGCATTTCAGGCAAATTTCTTTAAAAATCTTCTTCTCCAGATCCAGCAGGCAGAATCTTTTGATATTTGATATGCAACATTGTGGGGTGGATCTGATTCAAGTTTGTTCAAATTGGCCCCCTGGGTTCATATTTGGGCTCAGTATAGTAGCCCAAATTTCAACCAAGTGCTTTTCGGGCAAATTTCTTTGAAAATCTTCTTCTCAAGATCCAGCAGTAGAATCTTTTGATTTTGGGTATGCAGCATGCTTAGGGGGGTGAGATTCAAGTTTGTTCAAGCCAAATCCCCGGGTTCATATTTGGGCTCACTGTGGAAACCCGAATTATAACTTAGTTCAAAATGACAAATTTTCTTTAAAAATCTTCTTCAGATCCAGCAGTCGGATTGTTTCCTTAGGGGGTGAGATTCAAGTTTGTTCAAGCCATGTCCCTAGGTCCATATTTGGGCTCACTGTGGGAGCTTGAATTGTAACTTAGTTCGAAATGAGGAATTTTCATAAAAAATCTTCTTCAGATCCAGCAGATAAATGCTTTTGATATTTTTTATGCAGCATCCTTAGGAGGCAAGATTCAAGTTTGTTCAAGCGATGTCCCTAGGTCCATGTTTGGGCTCCCTGTGGGAGCTGGAATTGTAACTTAGTTCAAAATGAGGAATTTTTATTAAAAATCTTCTTCTTCAGATCCAGCAGTCGGAATGTTTTGATATTTGGTGTGCGGCATCCTTAGGGGGGTGAGATTCAAGTTTGTTAATGCCAAGTCCCTGGGTTCACATATGAGCTCCCTGGAGCCCGAATTATAACTTAGTTCAATATGAGGAATATTCCTTAAAAATCATTTTTAGCTCAACTTTGGCGAAGCCAAATTTGAGCTTTTGTCATGGCCAGTCGTCCGTCGTCCGTCTGTCCGTCTGTCAACAATTGGACATGGCTCAGGCTAGTGGCCGTATTTATGAACCGATCTTTACGAAACTTCTTGGGTACCTTTGTTATGACCGTGGGACGAGAACCAGTGTTTTGGGGTGCGGTCCAAAATTCAAGACGGCTGCCAGCCGCCATTTTGTACCAACAATGCAGAAATCTGTTTTTTGTACAGAACTTCCATATGAAAGCTCTGATTTGAATAATTTTTTGTATGAATGTTTAGTACCATGGGATAAATCACATATAATACAGGTTTTTTTCTCGTGCGTAAATTGTGCAAATTAGACAAATTTTGATGTTTTTTGGTGTTACTTTCAGCACTGTAAGTGCAAATGCCAATACAGCTCGGGCTAGAGGCCGTATTTATGAACCGATCTTGACGAAACTTCTTGGATACCTTTGGTATCACCGTGGGACGAGAGCGAGTGTTTTTGGGTCCGGCCCAAAATTCAAGATGGCCGATGGCAGCCATTTTGTACAAAATTAGGTGCAATCAGATTTTTGCTCAGAACTTCCATATGAAAGCGCTGAATTGAATAATTTTTTGTGTGAATGTTTAGTACCATGGGATACATCACATATAATACAGGTTTTTTTATCATGCAGAAATTATGCAAATTAGATGAACTTTGATTTTTTTCAGTGCGACTTACAGTAAGTACACATGTCAATACGGCTCGGGCTAGAGTCTGTATTTATGAACTGATCTTCACGAAATGTGTTGGGCACCTTTGTTATCACCTTGGGACGAGAACGAGTGTTTCTGGGTGCGGTCTAAAATTCAAGATGGCTGCCAGTGGCCATTTTGTACCGAAATTAGGTGTCATCAGTTTTTTGTACACAACTTCTATACGGCTCAGACTAGAGGCCATATTTATGAACCAATCTTTACGAAACTTCTTGGGTACCTTTGTTATTACCGTGGGATGAGAGCGAGTGTTTTGGGGTGTGGTCCAAAATTCAAGATGGCCACCAGCAGCCATTTTGTACCAAAATTAGTGCAATCAGTCTTTTGTACAGAACTTCTGTATGAAAGTTCTGATTTGAATAAATTTTTGTATGAATGTTTAGTAACAATGACTACATCACATATTATAAGGGTTTTTTTTTCGTGCAGAAATTATGCAAATTAGATGAACTTTGATTTATTCAGTGCTACTTACACAATGTAAGCACACATGTCAATACGGCTCAGGGTAGCGGCTGTATTTATGAACCGATCTTCACAAAACTTCTTGGGTACCTTTGTTATCACCTTGGGACGAGAATGAGTTTTCTGGGTGCGGTCCAAAATTCAAGATGGCTGCCAGTGGCCATTTTGTGCCAAAATTAGGTCCAATCAGTTTTTTGTCACAAGTTCTATACAGCTCGTATTTATGAACTGATCTTCACAAAACTTATTGGGTACCTTTGTTTTCACCTTGGGCAGGAACGAGTGTGTTTTGGGGTGCCTTTGTTATCACTGTGCTATGAGAACAAATATTTTGGGTTTTTTTTTCTGGGACTCAAAGATTTTTGTCTAGTTTACCATCTGACTGTCACCTACCTTTACAATACTTTACCTATACATTTGTTACAGGCAACGGTCAGTATTTATGTACAGATCGTTACAATACTTTATACATGTATGTACCTTTGTTATCAGGTCATTACCAAGATGTTTGTCATTGCTGTGTCACATACTATACATGTACATGTCTTTGTCTTGACAAGTTGAGCTACAGTGTCATTGACACTTTCATTTTTAGATCCACTTCTCAGAATCTTTGGATATTTGATGTAAGCTATTCTTAGGAGGAGTGGATGCAACTTGTTGAAATCAAGTTTCTGGGTTGATATTTAGACTACCATGTCAGGTGGGCACTCTCAGGCCCCCTGGGGCCTCTTGTTTGCATACTGGGAGGTCAGGGGTGGGGGCATATCCAGGGCTATAATTTACCCCATCACCTGGTAAAAGAATATTTGACATTTGTTGAGATAAAATGGCACTTTCTATTGATATTGGTGAATTAAATAGCCTCAGCCAGGGCTTATAAGAATCTGAGAATCGATTCCTGTAGAGATCCGTGCAACAAAACCAGTGAGAAACCATGTAGCTTCTTGTAACATTGCTGCTAGGATTCACATGAATAGAACTGAGTCAGTTTAACCCTTTACCTAACACAAAGGCAGCAAATTAACCAATACAACACTAACATGACCTGAAATATTGTGACACTGGCAATAAAATTTGTACAAATATGGCTGTCATTGGAACCAGCTCTCATCAGCCGGTTCCAGTAACATCCATAATTATTACGCTTGATGAATATTGTTTATTTTTAGCTCACCTGACTGTAAGTCAGGGGGCGCTTAAATGATGACTTTCTGTCTGTCGACCATCTGTCCTTCCTGTCCGGCGTGAACTTTACATTATCAACCTCTCCTCATAAACAACTGAGCCGAATTGAACCAAATTTGATATTCTTGTTCCTTATCATTTATGAATTCCAGTTTGTTAAAATAAAGTTGCCACACCCACAGGGGGCCCCAAGCATTTTCTGATAGCACGCATAAATTGTTTTCCAAAATTGAAAAAAAATCATCTCCAGAATCATGTATAAGAATCTTTTGATACTTGGTATAGATTTAGGTTGCTTCAAATCGAGTCCCTGAGTTAATATTTGGGCTCCCTTTGGACACCCAAATATCAACAGTGCAAATTGAGGAAATTTCTTTGAAAACCTCCTTCAGATCCACCAGTCAGAATGCTTTCATATGTGGAATGCAACATCTCTAGTGGGGGGCAGGGGAGGGGGGTGGGTTGGGGGGGGGGTAGATTGAAGTTTGTTTGAATCGGGTCTCTGGATTAATATTTGGTCTATCTATTGAAGCCCAAAGTTTAACTTAGTGCAGTATGAGGAAATTTCTTTAAAACTCTATTTTTTCAGATCCACCCATCAGAATCCTTTCATATTTGGCTTACAGCATCTCTAAGGGGGTCAGATTCATGTTTGTTTAAGCCAAATCTATGGGTTAATATTTGGGCTCATTATGAGAGTGCAAATTAACTCAAAGCAACATGAGAAAATTTCTTTAAAAATCTTTTTCTTCAGACCCACTAGTTAGAATGCTTTAATATTTGGTGTAGAACATCTCTGGGGAGGTCAGATGTAAATTTGTTCCAGTTTGGTTCCTGCCAGTCAGAACCCTTTCATATTTGGTATCGCAGGAGGGGGGGGGGGAGCAGATTTGAGTTTGTTCATTTCGGGTCCGTGGCTGAATATTTGGGCAGTGGTGGGTTAGGTTCGAGGTTGTTCATAAATGTTCAAATCCATTCCTTAGAGCTTTTCCATAAAATTTGCCTTTCAAGCTGCAGTGACACAACAACCCTTGCAAGTTTGGCAGTACTTGTCTACAGCTGTCAGAATTGGAAGCAGTCAGGAAGACCTATGCTAATAATCATCTGACATGGACACTAGAATTATGAATAATTTCATAACATTATTCCTATGTAGTGTACATGAACCTTGACTAACTGAATCTGACCCAAAATACTTCTCTGAACCACCTCGTCAAGTGAGCGATTAAGGCCCCTGGGGGAGGCGGGGGGGGGGGGGAGGTAAAAATCAGTAGTTGGTGTTGTAAAAATTAAAAAGCTCTATTGGCTAAAGGGTTAACGTGTATTATCAGTATGCAACAGGGGTTCAATCATACTGACCTAATAGGATCCTGGCCCATAGCTGGTCTGAATTCTCGGAACGATTTCCACAAGAAGCCAAATGGATTCTCCCAAATTTAGAGGAACTATAAGCCCTGCACAACCCCAATTTTGAAACAAAATTGACATATTGTTTCCTGGTGTTGGGGCACTATTTATCTTACTGTTTGATTAATTAAAACAGAGTTTGTGAAAAGATTTTGTGTGCTGATGCAGATTTTAGTTTTATTTTGGGATTTGGGTAGTTTCAAAGAAAGCTGTGAATTCTTATCCCTCCCAACTTATTAGGTAACAGAGTAGAAATTCTGTCGGAGGCAATACCAGTTTTTAAGCCCATTTGACACAGATTGGGCAGGTCTCTTCAAAAGAACAAATTTCCCAGGCTTTGGACTAGTCACTAGACAGAAGCCAAAAGTTGAATTCTATTGCAGAAATGACTCTTTCATCACACGAAAGAGGTAAATGCATCTTTGGTAGGGTTGAGTTTGCTCATAGGTATAACTGTTGTAAATATTTTAATTAGATTTACCTGCCTCGAAAAGTAGCGCTCGGAAATTATGTAATTCCCAATACTAAGCAGTCTTGGGAAAATATATTGTTTGAATAAACATTTGAAGAAGTCTACTGACATTTTGCATTACTGTTGAATGTTCCAGATGAATAAAGAGGATGATTTGAGGACTTTTAGAACCTAAAAATTTGTTTGACTATTGGTGTGTTTTGTTTGGGAATTCCATGAGAAATATGAACATGTGACCAGCACTTCCCTTTCTGTTAGTTTTTCTTTTATTTGTTGCATGACCCCCTGTTTAAAAATCAGAAAAAGGTTGTCTGAAGGGCTACACTTGACAAAAAATATTTGAATGCTAAATTTAAAATGTTGCGACCACATTTTTTTCTCGCCTGAACGTTATAATGGTCGCCTATGGGAAAATATTTAGTACTGTGAAACGTATTCATGTTTGGCTGAAATTAAACAATTGCAGGAATTCGATTGAATAAACCAAAATGTTTTTGGAGTTAAGGTTGCGGAATGAAATATTTCAATATGTTGGATACTTTGGGGTTCCTTCTTACGCCTTGCGTATTGTCATATTAAAAATAGTCCGTCGACGATTTCCGTTCCGTACATTTGTGCGGAACAGATTTTCATTTTCCGCATGGTTTAGTGTTTGCTGTAGTTGGGGATTTCATAGAACATGCGTGTAATAAAAATCTTATCGAGCAAATGAGCTATGGAGCGATTGAACCACGGAGTGACTCCTTTTACGACTCTTATGCTCATCTGGGTCTTGGAAGATACCTATGATATGGTGATGTACTATTGGAGGATAATACCTTTTGTTGATTGTTGTAGTAGAACTCTGCGTTTCTACATCTGGGGCCATCGGATGGTTAGTTGGAAAAGACAACATAAGAAAATATAACATTCAATTCATTTTTATTTTGTCACAATCACAGTACTCAATTTTTTAAGTTCATAACCAACTGCCCTAGGTAACTTCGCATACAATCACTTTATTCAGTTCAAAGTCATTTGCCCAAGGCATATTCGTCCTCTGCGGAACGTAGTTCTTCAGCTCCTTTCTTCAAAGACTTTTATACTCAGACCTGAAAATAAGTAGTCTGACATTTGCAGAATGAGGTCCCCAGAGGGTGAAATTGATGATGCTCTCCCATATAGTGGGCCAGTTTATCCTCTAGGAACCTCTTTCTGTTTAGTTTTGAGATCCTGATTCAGATTGAGGTTCACAGAGGGTAAATTTTGTGATACTATCCTGCTCTGCAGGGTAGCATCACTAAATTCACCCTCTCGGGACCTCATTTTGCAGATGTCAGTCTGCTTATTTTCTGGTTTGTTTATACTTACGTATTATTTATATATTTTATAAATTATTTTTATACATACTATGATTTGAGATATGTATATTTATATATACGAATAATTAATAACGATATACAATTAATAACCTTATTAACCAATAATGCCGTCCACTGACACGCCCCTGTATTCAAGCAATAATTCAAAAACAATTTCCGAGCCTTCAATATCGATTTGTTTAAAGGTGCGGACACCACTTATTCGAGAATAATGAAAGCGGTAGCACTTTTAGGGGACGAATCCGATTTATAAGGGGCTGCATTGATATGTAAAATTATTAAAAATCTGTAAGAATCTTCGAGGGCTCTTCGTGATTTATTTATTTATTTATTTATTGGTGTTTAAGGTCACATACTTATGCACAATGGCTAATCATGACCGTGACAGTTTTACGGGTGGAGGAAGCCGGAGTACCCGGAGAGAACCACCGAGCAACGACGAGCAGCTGCCAGCTCCCGCTCCCCAACATCGTAACTCCACACTACAGCACAGGCAGGGTTAGACTGGTTGAAGACATGCGCACCATCGACGCGCAGTATGCCTTAGTACACGGAGTCATCGTGCCCCCATGTGGACAATCGGGGTTAAGTGCCTTGCCCAAGGACACAACGCGGGAGTCCGAAGCGATCGCTCAGATGGTCCCCCATCCGAGGACTAACCGGGCTTGACGTTGCTTAACTTCGGTGATCTGACGAGAACCGGTTACCGCAAGGCCACCGCGCCCCCATCTTCGTGATTACATCGAGATATGATGGAACGCCATTTTGTTTTTAAAAGCAGAGAACATTCCAAATCTGCAAAAACCAAGAAGAACAAGTTCCATACCCGCACTTCCAGGCCCTTGTTAGCTTAAAAGGAACGAGTAAATTTTGAGCAGTTTTAGAATATTTTCGAGAGACCTTTAACTAAAGCTATCTTTTGTTATCCGGCTTGTCTGCAGGGAACATCTCAGAAAAAATGACAGATTACGAATTGGACTAGAAAACCGGTAAATGGGTTCCTTATAAGTCTAAAAGTGTCCAGAACTGGAAAGATTTCTACAAGACATTAGCAGAAGGGAGACGTGAACCTATGGTGAATAATCATTACATCGAACACAAATCAAACGAGAAGCCGACAGAGCTAAAAGGAGAAGAATTCACGAAAGAAGAACTGAAATTAGAGTGAGTGACGCCATTAGCGGCAGTGTTGCAAAATTCAGCCCACAGCAGAATAATGCTGGGTAAAGTCTTAACCCTTTGCCCAATGCAGACGATATCAAAATTTATTATTTTAAATATCATTTTTTAAATTTTTTCAAAAAATTCCAACAAAACCGTATCATGTGACCCCTAGTTGGAACGAGCTCGTCGAGCTCGTTCCAACGAGGGTTCACATGATATGGTTTTGTTTGAATTTGTTGAAAAATAATACTTTTTCAACTGCTGAATTTGCATATTACGCGGGCGGATGCGGGCGATTCGTTGGTAAAGGGTTAAAAAGAGTCATTAGAATCCTTAGTAAATTGTAATCAAATATTATAAGAGTACTTGAATGTACCCGGTGGACAGGTTGTAATTGTATAGCATAGAAAGATATTAAAATTTTGTTGCACTAATACACACAGCAGGTTTGGAGGAAATCAAACCTTATTATTAATACCGTTCGGTCACAGCACCTATTGTTTTAAGCTGGACACCAGAGGTGCTTGCAGCTGTGCACATCAATGGTACAACACTGTCAAAGCATTGTTAAACAGTTGGCAAGAGGCGAGGAGAAGACCTCTATAACGTCATTTATACCTCGACAAACCAAAACTGTTTGGAAGAAGTGATGACTATCGAACGATTTGGTATGTTAAGTTGTCAAGTTTTGAGTTTTGGTGGAATGCACTGATGAGAAGGAATTTTATACCAAGATAAACCAAAACTGTTTGAAAGAAGTGATGACTATCGGACGTTTAGGTATGTTAATTTGTCAGGTTTTGATGGAATGTACTGATGAGGAGGAGTTTTAGACTTGGCGCTTAACTGTCAAACTGTTTCATTGTTCTGTCATGTCAAACCTGATTAGCAGAAATGGAACAGTGTGGTGATACTTAGTCAGCTCTGACCAATTTTAACTGGAACCGGCTACACCTCTAACAGAACATCCTACAGGCCGACGACTATTGGTGTTTAGTGATTCCTGTTAGATGTATGGGAGCTGAGTGGTACGAGTACTCCTTTAAACAGAATCAACAACATAGATATATCGACAGAAGCAGAGCAGAGGATTCTGAAGGAACCCGAACCAGATAAATGGGAAGTAACCGAGGATTTGGGGAAAATCCAAACCAGCAAAAGTATTCTTATACAAAGGAACGAACCTTATAGCATTACGTGATACTTTTATAAGCCCTAGATAGTGGCTTTGCCATGTCCGTTTCGGTGGTTTATGGTATTTTTATGATTCAGTGTGATTTTCGGATCTACTTGGGTAACTCCGCTTCAATCGAACACACCACCAGACTATACCACGGCCTGTTGTAAGCCATTGGGTTACACAGCAACCACGTGCTACCATAGAAACCAACATGGCGGCCTACAGTATACCAAATGGACGACGGAAACACGTTCCAACCTAACTAAACGCGCTGCGCATGCGCACTAAAACCACGTATCATTATGGAGATGACATCACTAGATGGCCGCTCACGCGGCCAACCATGACAACCAAACACGACGTAACTGGTCACTGGACTGTGTCATCACTTCCGCTCCATCTTTCCCTCCATCCAATGAGGGAAGATCCATCGCTATCCTACTACTAACTCTAAACGTATTTCCCGATCTCCCCTTTAGGCTCCCAGTCCTCTTTTTCACCCAATGTCAATTTGAAGCATGTGTTTTTTACTGGTATTAACCCTTTACCCAACGAATCGGTCACATCCAGCGCAACATGCAAATTCAGCAGCTGAAAAAATATTATTTTTCAAAAAATTTCAACAAAACCATATCAGGTGACACCTCTGTAACGAGCTCGTCGAGCCGATCCAATGAGGGGTCACATGATATGGTTTTGTTAAAATTTTTTGAAAAATTAAAAAAAAATGATATTTAAAATAAATGTAGATATCGTCTGCGCTGGGTAAAGGGTTAATATGTCAATCGCACGGCTGATTTGGACACTTTTCATGGCCATGAGCGGCTAGTGGTCGGGGTGGGTTGGGGAAGGGCTTCCAGTAACAGCACATGATGTGAAGTGTTGTGCAGTGCCGTGATAGAGTCAGACCAACCTTTCCTTGTCTTTTCTAGTAGAGGAAGAACATCGAGCGGTTTTTGGTTTCTGAAAAGCAAACTTTGAAGAAAAATTTATGTTTGGGGGTTGGGGGGGGGGGGGTGGGGCTTGGGACCTGATGCAACATAGGTTTTTCATATTCAGTTTTCGAAGACAATGCGGTCAGACCAAATATTACAGTCGCGTTCATCGCTGCTGATTTCTTCTCGTTCATAAGTTCTGACTCCAGAATAATCGATGGCTGTTTACACAAGAAGCTGTGATGACCGGAACATGAGCTGGACTAATTCCGTGACGACATGTTATCAATCAGACATCTACAAACATTCTCTTTATTACAGACAGCGGGACAAGGAATGAGAATATTAATTTCTTGGCATGTCTGTACCATATGTGTTTAAACTAACGTGGAACTAATAACTTTTGCCCGTAAACGTCCATCGCGTTGACCATTCTATTTGAAACGTATCTGTCTTCTCTTTGACAGATCGATATCTTCCGACTAAGTGATTTGTTCGTGTTGAAAATGAACAAGATGATGGAGTATTTCAATTACTTTGGAATTTGATGGTCCACCACAATCTATTCATATGCCCTAAACTAATGATGGTTTCTGATTTAAGAACTGACCAGATAAATTCCCCTGATCTCTAAACAGAATGGAAATATACTTAATGGGTGATCCATCAAAACTTTTGTCAATTTTAAAAAAAGATTTTCACCAATGCTTTAAACACGAATCAAAAAGGTAAAAAGCGGCATATTATATGTCAAAATGATGACTGAAGTACACAGAACCTTTATTCACCAATTTTTTCACCAAACTACGGAAGCCCATTAGGGCCAACATGTGTAGCGGGGGAGGGGGGGGGGGGGGCTGAGCATTGCGAATGTTCGCATCCAGCATTGCGAATATTCGCATTTAACATTGCGAATATTCGCATTCAATATTGCGAATATTCGCATTCAATATTGCGAATATTCGCAATCACATTGAACGCAACGCAGAATGCGAATATCCGCAATGTTGAATGAGAATATTCGCAATGTTCCCATTTCACATATTGGCCCTAATGGGCTTCCGTACTAAACATTTTATTTTATGCTTTTGACGAGAAAGAATTTGCCCACGGCATAAGTTACCAACATGAATAGCAACGAACAGATCGGTAATGTCTGGATTTCACATCAAGGACTCCATACCCGATAAATCTTATTCACCATTTAGTCCCGATGTGTTAAAAATCGGAGGAAAATGTACGAAAACGAAATACAATTTCGTCAGAGGAAGTGATGCGGTATTTGGCCAGGTGATTATCTTGGGGAACATTTCTTTTTCAATGATCAGAAAACTGCAGACACTTGATTGCTTTTTTGAAATCATACCATTCATTTCAAGAAAGGCAAAGAAGACTTTTGTTACATTAAACTAAAAAACATTTTCATCTTGGCAGAGGCCCTCTTGGCGTTGGATGTGCCTCCTTGGATGACTTCAACAAATTCGCTTTGCGATTTCAAAACCGTCTTGTTATATTCTGCAATCCTGCAAGTACAAACTCGGAGAAATTTAATTGTTCCAGCGTTGATGTTGTACCGTCACTACAACAGTAGGCCAGGCGAATTTTTCGTCGACTGAAAAGTGACTGCATTTATTTTTTTTTTATTTGGGAGTAATTGTGCAAAAAATCAAGATTAATCCTTCAATAATCTGTCAGATATGAAAAAGTTAAAAAAAAACATCGTCAAATTGGCACTTTTTGGATAAAGGTTGCAGTTTAAAATTCCAACAATTGACTTTAATAGAGCCATCATCAAACTGACAGTGTTTAAAATTTGAGAGTTGCGTGTTTTATTTATATGGAGCTGTGCGTTATAGAAAATTATCATTTTCAATGATAAATGTCTAAAATGACCCCTACATTTGAAATGACCCAGAAAGGTGAAAAATGGCGATACATCGAAAAACTTAAAAAAAAGCTATTTCCTAATTTGTTTTAGCTCTACAACATTTAAACATTTATTAAAAATAGACCAGTAATTTTTCGTGACGACGACTTCAATCTTGTCACCTGAAATTTGGTCCACAACTGTTGAGAATTTCCCCAAGTGGGGTCAACATTTTTAGATACGTTTTTTGTTAGCGATGATATTTACAAAAGTTGAATAGAGACGCTTGATACAGACGTTGATATTACAAGATGAAATAATAAAAAAAACTAAATTCAGTATTGTTTTGGATAAAGGTGGAAAATAAAAAATCTAGCCCCAGTTCATTAAAGTTATAATCATTGTTTACAATAGTGCCAAATTCCGTATCACGAGAGTTTTTAAAATTGCGGAAATGAGTAGCTGAGTAAAAAATAGAAAAAAGAGAATAAAAAAGGCTAACGATCGCTGTATTTCAATTCATCGTTTTTTGACACCCCTTGAACCCCTGTAGAATCTTCCATGTCAATTCAATGGAAACAATTTGAAGAATCCATATTTATTATCTGGGATAGACCAAATAATATTTTCAATGTGCAGTCTTTGAGCCGCACGTTGAAATTATTAATTGGTCTACCCCACTCTTTAACTTAGCAGCTCCCTACTTAATGAAAGTATTACGTATGATGTTCATGGGCCGTAAAAGGGGTCTCTCGGGTCTAAAAGGTTAATTATTCATTAATTCTTATATGTTTTATTGTAAATAAATTTGGTTTCTGACTTATACCATAGCGGACTGTCGAACAGTGCTTCCTTCCGTATGGGAGGAGTTCGGGCTGCACGGTATATCGATGAACCGATATATACCGCTATTCAAACTAATATCGATTGAATACCGGTGTAATTACAAAAATATCGGTTTATCGTCATTGTTTATTTACCCACAATTTAATTTTCAAGATGTCTTGAGTTTTTTAACTGTAGCTCCGAATGAATAATATTATCCCTTTATCCAAGGAATCGTCTGCTTGTGCCCTCGTAATATACAAATTCAGCAGTTGAAAAAATAATTTTCGAAAATTTCAACAAAACTATAACATGTGATACATATTTGTATCTCGTATTGAAAGGAGCAACGAGAGAAATGATTTGCTCTTAGCTGGTAGCCATCCCTGACTTTTAAGTCATGAAAATCGACTTGCGGCAAAGTTATCTCCCTTGAAATTATTGGACGCGTGAGGAAGGTCTCATTTAGGAGTAAGTAATTAAAAAGAAAGCATTTATTGTACTCAATATAACTTATTCGCCATTATGTATAAGAGGTTAATTCAACATTAACCCTTTCATCAGCTGTTCATAACTCTTTCCGTACAAAGAGTGACCGTTTGTGAGCAATCAAAATAATACACGTTTGGGAATGAGGATCCATCCCTGACTTATATCCTCATAAAAACCGACTTGCGAAAATGTTATATCCTTTGTAATTATTAGACGAGCGAGGAAGGTCCGATTAACCCTTTACCCAACGTAACGGCCAAAACCGGCCAGCGCTTTTCACAAAAATCGCCAATTATTTTTCATTATTTTTTCATTTTTTGTCTCAAAAACATAGGTTATGATCGTCTTTGGAACGATCTCGCCGAGCTCGTTCCAAAGAGGGGTCATAACCTATGTTTTTGAGACATAAAATAAAAACAAGAGGCCCCATGGGGCCTGAGGCGCTCACCTGACAATAGTTGTTTAAAGAAGGATTTAATTACACATCTATAGCCAGATGATTTTAAAAAAAATTCCCTTATATTGCACTAAGTTATAATTCCCACATATTAACCCAGGGACCCGATTTTAACAAATTAGAATGTGACCTCCCTAGAGATGTTGTATATCAAATATCAAAGCATTCTGACTGGTGGATCTGAAGAAGAAGATTTTTAAAGAAATTTCCTCATATTGCACTAAGTTAAAATTTGGGCTACCATAGGGAGCCCAAATATTAACATAGGAATCCGATTAGAACAAACTTGAATCTCATCCCTCTAGAGCTGTTGTATACCAAATATGAAAGCGTCCTGACTTGTGGATCTGAAGAAGGTGATTTTTAAAGACATTCCCTCATATTGCACCAAGTTAAAATTCGGGCTGTAAACCAAATATGAAAGAATTCTGCCTGGTGGATCTGAAGAAGATTTTTAAAGAATAATCCTCATTTTGCACTAAGTTAAAATTCGGGCTCCCATAGGGAGCCCAAATATGAACCCAGGGACTCGATTTGAACAAACTTGAATCTTTGAATCTGCCCCCCTCCCCCCTCTCCCCCCCCCCCCCTCCCCCTGGAGATGTTGTATACCAAATATGAAAGAATTCTGCCTGGTGGATCTGAAGAAGAAGATTTTTTTTGATTTTGGAAAAGAAGTTCATGGGTGCTATCAGAGTTATGCCCCCTGTGGAGCTCCCTGTGGGCGTGGCAACTTTATTTGAACAAATTTGAATTGACGTATGATAGGAAACAAGCACAGCAAAATTTGTTGAATTTGGTCCAGTAGTTTGTGAGGAGAAGTCGATAATGTAAAGTTTACGACGGACGGACGGACAAACGGACGACGGACAGAAAGTGATTAGTAAAGCTCAACTTGAGCTTCGCTCAGGTGAGCTAAAATTAGTTATTCAAGAATTTTGTTTGCAAGTGTCGTCTGCTTTTCATGTTAGGTAAAGGGTTAAGGGGCAAGAAACTGTTGAGAAAATACCTACGTCATATGACATCAGTAGAAAATAAAAACAAGTTTCTGTTTGTTACAGTTAATAAACGAAAACAACAGACAGTTCCAGGAGCTATCTGTTGTCTTCGTTCTTTTTAAAAATTAACAAAAGGAAACTTGCCTTTTATGGCTAGCTAATTAGAAGCAATCAGTTCACAGATAACCCGCCATCAAGAATATATATCAGTATCACACCGCCTACCACAGAAGGTCGACTTTAGCTATTTTTTTATTCATCAGATAGTTGCATCTAAGCACTTCATTCTACGAACTGCACCTCAGAAGAAATCAGCGACAGTACTTGTCTTTTTCGAATTTCTCGGATGCCATAGAATTAAGAAAGGACGCTGGTTTTGTTTACATTGGCATGGCGGGGGTTCGAACCCACGCCGAGAGAGTTTCCTTCGGCACCAACCGCCTAGCGAAGCTATACTGAACCACGCACACCACTCATCCACCGACAGACCCCGGCGAGCGAAACTATACTGAACCACGCACACCACTCATCCACCGACAGACCCCGGGGTCTGTCGGTGGATGAGTGGTGTGCGTGGTTCAGTATAGCTTCGCTAGGCGGTTGGTGCCGAAGGAAACTCTCTCGGCGTGGGTTCGAACCCCCGCCGGGGTCTGTCGGTGGATGAGTGGTGTGCGTGGTTCAGTATAGTTTCGCTAGGCGGTTGGTGCCGAAGGAAACTCTCTCGGCGTGGGTTCGAACCCCCGCCATGCCAATGTTTAGCTATTTTGTTTATCGAATGCGTTTTTACAGTAATTTGAAGGTTTTTATTCTTCCCAGGGAAACAATTTGCAAATCTTACCTCCTAAACTTTTATTTTAATGGAAAGGATAAAGTCTGTATTACATGTCACGATATGCACACTGTTGATATAATGAACAGATAAAGTTACAGAACATCAAAAGATGGTGAAAGCGTCATCTTCGTATTTTTAAATAGGTTTAAACAGAGAATAATTGTCAAACGTTAAAACTGATGGAAAACAAACTGTGAAGAAGCAGCTTCTGTATTTTTATATTACTCTACAGGAAAGTGCCTGACCTTTATGAAATTATGTGCACTTCAATGATACAACTCCGCTAACATTTCGAAATTTCAATTTTTATATGAAATTCGCAAACCTTTTGTGTTAAATGTTCTGACAGTTTTAGTAAACTAAGGAAAACTAACATTCTTGTAAATCTCTTCCAATGAAGAAATTTATCAGCCATGCCGCAACATTAAGGAGTCATCCAACAAAACGTTTTGTGACTTTTTGAAATTTTTACAAGTGTCCAAAATACTGATAAAAGAAGTAAATAAAAGCATATTATGAAACAAAATAATGACTAGAGTATAATGATATGGAATATATTGATTGTGTCTCGAAAGTAAATTACTTTTACGAGTTTGACGACAGACTAGCTTCCAGAGGCACAAGTAACCAGTTGAAAAAATCACGAACAGATCGGCAATTCCACTGACTGGGCTTCAAGTAAATGCCTTCGAACTACAGACTCTGAGAAAGCATATTATACCATTTCTTCCATGACATATTACAAACGCCTCAAAAAATGCACAAACAAGAAATAAACTTTCATTTGAAAATACAATGGGGGGAAACGGTCACTTGAGGGTTTGTAACCATAAAGGGCAAAACGTGAACTTGGGTAAATATTGTTTTCAGAGATCTCAGAACCACAGAAACGGTCACACTCTTCTCAAATCTACAAGACGACGGAATCGAAAACGCTCAATATATTCATGGTAAAAGTTGCACTGGTAATACCATTTCTGCGAGGTAAAATCGGAATTGCAGAACAACTTTTCAGTTTCCTGATCCAGGGATGCATTTTAGAAATGGGTCACTACGCCACTGTTTGGTGATATAGTAATTTTGTTATTGTCAATACGTAAAATATAAAACAAGGTAATTATTTTTCAAATCGAATAAACGTATAGTGTTTTCAAGCAACAAAAATTATTCTACTCGTAGAATTAAGAATGAAACCGACTCGCCAGGCGAGTCGGTTTCATTCTTAATTCTACGAGTAGAATAATTTGTTTACTTCAAAACACTATACGTTTATTTTGTTTATCCCATAAATCTTTTACGTGGCTGTCGTGGCGAAATCGTGCTGTTACTCACTACAAAACACAGCGAGAAGTGAGGAGCACCTTGGTCCAATTCGATCGACCAGCCAAATTAGAAAAATAAACAAAGCGCAGTAATACATTTCTGTCTAAAAATAATTCCCCTACAAACTTGAGTTAAACTCGTAAAAATACTTTAATATATGAACAGTGTGTGGTGTTTTCTACTGGCATTGTGTAATACTTTCAAAAAGGTTTAAAGAAAACAACAATTGAACTATTAATTATGCTACACGAATGCGGTAGAGGTCAGAGGTCAACAAGTCCGTCTCTAGTACAGGAATAAATTCTTTCGGTGTTAAACCTACGAGGAAAAATTATCATCCTACCAGGTGAATAAAGCAAAAATTTATCCAAGGCTTTTATTGTTCAAATAAACGGCCATTTATGGGATAAAAAACAAAAATGTATCTACACAAACATTAACGGTAATCGTCATAATTGTGTTTGTACGAAAATATCATTTGATTGAACTATATTTATCACAGAACGTCCGGTTTCTAATTCCATGTTTTGTCTGCTACCCTTCAGAGTTCAATATTAGTGAACACCAATGCTTTTGGAGATCCATCTGCAGTGACATTTGGAAACCTCGTAAAATTAACTTTCTTTACAACGCAATTATATTTAGTGTCAAATTGTTCTCTACCGATCGTATCGCTTAAACCTAGTAATATGAAATCGATACCACCGGAATAGCATGTCAACATGTATACAATAATTCTGGCATGGTTGGATTACCAAACTGAGGCCCGAACTGAAAACATTACAAACAAATGAACTCATTAACCGAAATAGTCATGGTTTTGCTCGCTCATTTCATCGCTTGCCTACCAAATTTGATTCAGTCAACAAATAAACTATTATTGTTGTCAAATCGGCCGGTTCTGATAACAGTCCACCCTCTCAGAAATGTACTACAGGAGGACGATAGTTTCAAAATAAATTTATTGAAAGTAAAACGTAGAATGAGCAATCACACACTCTAAAGCAAATCAGTTGGTCAATATAAATTGTTTTAATGAGGGACTGTTTGTATTGATGGTTGTTGCAATATTTTATTGCCAAATTTCACTTTATCTGAGCATTTAAATGACATTTGTCATAACTATGCACCAGACATGATCCACATCGTACCAAATAAATTAATTAGAATAAATTGATTCCTTAGATTATCAATCATTTTTGTGAATTTGTCAAGTATGTTTAGCCATCTTCAACAGAAGTACAGTACGCAGAGAGAGTGTATTATCACTAAATCACCCGCAGAGTGGAGATTCCATCCAAGCAATAATTGCGAATTTGTTGCAAAGCACAACCAGCACCATCAATGTTTCAGCCAATGGACCTCCGGGTTAAACCCGGAGGTCCATTGGCTGAAACATTGCTTGTGTTTTTTGACGATATGAACAAAATTTGAAAGTTATGGCTTGGGTGATAACCGCACTCCGCGGGTGATTTACTTACAATCCACTCTACACGTACTGTTTGAGGTATAATTACTACAAAATTACTACAAAACGTAAACATTACACATTCTTCATTTTTCATTCATGTTTTATTTTGCACAATTTGTTTCGAAGCTGTAGTCCTCGTGTAGTACGTTTCTGGGACGGTGTACTGTTATCAGAACCAGCCGATTTGACCACAATAATAGGTTATTTGTTGATTTAATCCAATTTAATAGGCAGTAAATGAAAGGCGTGAATAAAATAGCGATTATTTTCGCTTAATGAGTTTATTTATCTGAAATTTCGTAAGTTCGGACCTCATTTCAGTAATCTAACGGTTCTAACACGAGGAAATGTTGATGTTGTGGACAAAATGTTGACATGTGCGATATCGATGTTACTGATAAATTTGACACTGAATATGATTGCTTTGCAAAGAAAGTTAATGTTACAATGTTCCCAAATTCCACTGCAGATGGACAGTTAAAAGTGTTGTTCGACTCTTATTTTTTTTAAATCTGTTGGTTAGCAGGCAAATATGGAAATGGGAAAAAAGGAAGTTGTGTAATAACCGTAGTTCGGCTTTAATCACACACAAACACAGTTATGACGATTGTCATTAATGTTTGAGTGGATACATTTTTGTTTTGAAACCTCTCTGTCCAGTTATGTAATTTACGTATCGACAACAACCACATTATAATATTACGAAACAGGCATAGTGATCCGTTTCTAAAAATGGCTTCTCTGGATAAGGAAATTGAAAAGTTGTCCCGCAATTTCGACTTTATCTCACGTTAATGGGATTGTCAATGCTACTTTCAGCCGTGAATGTATTGTGCGTTTGCAATTCCATCGCCTTGCAGATTTGAGAAGAGTATTACCGTCTCTACGGTTCTTAGATCTTTCAAAACAATATTTTACCCAAGTTCCCTATTTGTCTTATATGGTTACAAACCGTCATGTGACTAGTTTCCTCATGGTATTTTCAAATGGAAGTTTATTTCTTTTTCGTGTATTTTCTTGAGCTATCTGTAATACATCGTGGACGAAACGGTAAAATATGCTTTCTCCGATTCTGGAGTTCGGAGTCATTTATTTTAAACCCCGTCATTGGAATTACCGATCTATTCGTGATTTTTTGAAACTCGTTACTTATGCCATTGAAAGTTGTCTGTCATCAAACTCATAAAAATATGTTTTGTGAAAACGTAATACAGTACGTGGAGAGTGGATTGTAACTAAATCACCCGCGGAGTGGAGATATCACCCAAGCTATAACTTTCAAATTTTGTACATATCGACAAAAAACACAAGCAATGTTTCAGCCAATGGACCTCCGGTTTTAAGCCGTAGGTCCTTTGGCTGAAACTTTGCTTGTGCTGGTTATGCTTGGCAACAAATTTGCAATTATTGCTTGGGTGGAATCTCCACTCTGTGGGTGATTTAGTGAGAATGCACTCTCCACGTACTGTATGATCGAATCACTTTAAATCATTTTCGATCGCCACTTTTCAAGTGTAATTCAAATTTAAATATTTAGTTTTTCTATACCAATAACTTTTCGTACGTTTGCTTATTGGCAGCGTGGTCACTACGAATCACATGCTACCCAGGGGCTGATCACATCTATAGTTTACAGTTCAATAACAAAATCAGAAATCCACCCGGTTAAGATCGTATGGAATGAGCGTTTTCAACGTGAATATTCCTTGTTTTGCACAATGGCGCCTTTGGTTTGTGGTACTGGGCCCATCAAGGTCAGGGGGTAAAAGTTGAATAATACGAGATAAAACATCCATATTTTAGCGAGTCAGTTGGTTAACGTGAATGGAGTGTCGCGAATGAAGTGTCAGTTTTAATGCCTGTATATTTAAGTGTCACTTAATGGGTCGTCCTAAAAAGCGTTGGGAAAATATTGGAGATTTTCCTCATCTACTATAATACTGAAAAAAAAGAAGTAAATAAAGGCATATTATATATCAAAATAATGACTAGAGAACAAGGGAATGGAATTTATTATATGCCCTCCTGTGAATTATCGCAAATTATCTAAAAGATATTTCTCGATATCCATCGACTCAATGTATATCGAGAAATATCCCTCAGCAGCTTCCTAAATGACGTCACACTTCGATGCCTGACGTCGCCTTGAACATCGCTTTGAAAGAACGATCAGCAGATCTATATCATTGTCTTGAAACTGTTTGCAGTCGAATTAATGTCACGTGACATATAACAAAAATAATATGTACGCTCTTTTAGTGATTATCTCGAATTCTCTCACGAGTGTGTACCTGAACGTTTTATTTTCACGGGCGCTGGCGCGAGTGAAAAATAATACTTTCAGGTCCACACGCTTCGGCGAAAGACGTCGGCCTGAACGTCGCATTGAAGGAACGATCAGCTGATCTTTGTTATTGTCTTGAAACTGTTTGCATTCGAATTGGGCTGAATATTGTGCAGTAAAATGTAACGTAGTGTATAATAAAAAGAAAATCTACGCTGTTTTAGTGAATATCGGGAATTATCTCATTCATGTGGACCTGAAAGTTTTATTTTTCGCGAGCGCTTGCACGAGCGAATATTGCGCTGTAAAATGAATCGCGCAAGCGCTTGCGAAAGAATAAAGCTTTCAGGTCCACACTAGTGAGATAATTCCCGATATTCACTAAAACAGAGCAGATATCCTCTATATATAATATAAGCAGAAAATATTCAAATTTAAGAACAATGGACACAGAGAAAATCACGCGGTACTGCGATTATTTACAAATGACCTTATGGGCAATACTTTGGAACTGGTACACAGTGTGGGTACTAAATGAATCTAATTACTAGCGGGACAACTTCGGTGTCGTTAACACACACATGTCGTCGCCTAGGTGCTAGAATGTTCTATGTCCAATAGGGGACATAGAACATTCTAGCACTCAGGCGACGATGTGGACTCAATGGAAACTCTTACTGTCGCAGTGGATACAAGCGGTCCCATCACTGAGTTTCCAGATTGTTTCATGCCATTTTAACTCATTCCGGACTGATATTGTCAAAAAATCTACTTTCGATAAAGTTATGTCCCTTGAGACAATTTGACGCGCGAGGAAGGCTCTATTAAGAAGCGAGTAATTGATGAGAATACAACTATGACATCAGTCAAAAATAATGCCAAGTTTCCTTTTTTTGTTACTTTTAACTGGTTGAGGGCTAGATTATTTTGGGTGGTCTGAATTTGATATTCAAAATTTGTTTTATTACAAATTATTGGAGAGTGCCTACAGGCAAGCTAATCAGCAGTAACAAGTTCCTAGATAATCCGTCATTAGGAATATCTGTCAGTATCCCACCTACCAACACTGTTTATTTCTGTCCACTTTGGCTATTTGTTTAGCGAATGGTGTTTTTACAGTAATTTACAAGTATTAATTCTTCACAGGAAAACAATTAGCAAATCTCACCTCTGAGACTTTTATATTAATGAAAAGGACAGTGTCTGTATTATATGTCACGATACGCGCACTATTGATATAATGAACAGAAAAATGGGACAGAACATCAAAAAATAGTCAAAACGCTGTTTTCTTATTTTTAAGAGGATTCTCAGCAGAGAATAATAGTCAAACGTTCAAACTGATTGGGAAAAAATGGTAAAAAGCCAACTTCCGTACTTTTTTACTACTCTACAGAAAAATGCTTGGCGCTTGTGAAATGATGCGCACGTTGATGATGCAAATTCGCTAACATTTAGAAATTTCAATCTTATATAAAATTCCCATGCCCTTAAATTTAATTACAGCTTCAGAAAATGAAGGGTAGCTAACTTTTCCGTTAACCCTTTACCTAACACGAAAAGTAGACGACACTTGCAAATAAAATTCTTGAATAACTAAACTAATATTTTTCATTTTTTGTCTCAAAAACAAAGGTTCTGACCCCTCATTGGAACGAGCTCGTTCCAATGAGGGGTCATAACCTATGTTTTTGAGAAAAAAAATGAATTAAATAATGAAAATTAATTGGCGATTTTTGTGAATAGCGCTAGCCGGTTTTAGCCGTTACGTTGGGTAAAGGGTTAATCTCTTCCATTGACAAACATTTTCAGCCATGAGAGCATAGGCATACGGGCAGAATAGTGTAGGGGACGGTAGCGCAAATATACCAGGATGACTACTTTGTTTGTTGACCAATACGGTGATCTATTCAAGCTGAATTGGTCGTCAATCATCAGAATCAATAGAGTTTTACCTCATTTGGATATCATTTTTTTCAACGAAATCTCAGGTAACTAGGGATGCAGTCGCTTCATACATTCCCTGAAATTTCCGCATTGCATCGCTTGTGTCTCTGGGATATTTCATTGCCCGCATCCACACACTTTATAGAAAAAACAAAATTACGCCACTGATTGACGATAATGATGGAACTGAGTAAACCTGCTCCACCAACGACCAAAAAAACAGGATAGGTCTTAATCGAGAACGCCGCTGTTGCCTTTACATTTCCTCTAAATAAATAATTACAAGATTAAGAAGTTACGGCAGATAATTCATTTCAATTCTTATAATTTTATTTAAGGTAGTTGCTTGTGGTATAATGTATCCTGTAGCTAACTCAGATCAGAAACTGCTTATCAAATGATGACGGATTAGAGGTCATATAATAACATCTGGAATTCAAAAGCGTTGAAAATACATGTGTCGTGACTGCAAACAACAACACATTTCGCCTATTTTGGCAGCGCGTCCAGTGTTTGTCAAATTAGATGATTCCTTGAGATTTCGTGTACACGCGACTATGGCCATTACTTTGGCTTAACTCTTTTTATACTCTATTGTATGCAGCGAAATGGGATGTCTATGGTGTATTTGTAGGTGGGGCGGGGGACGAGCAAGCATTTAATCCTAGAGCCCTGTATGGATGTAGAACTAAACTATCAGCCTTCTCCCTGTCCAGTTAGGGTTTCGTTGCGTTTTCTTGCTCCGGACTACCAACTTTGAAATTACGCAAACCTTAGACATGCTGTTTCAAAAAGTTATGGGTTAAAATGAGTGTCAAGACAGTCTCGCTGATAAACATAAAAACATATAGCATGCACAACAGTTCCATCACTTCATTCACTTCATTCTGTTGGACCTAGTTTACTTCGTTTGTTGCTTGTAGACTCCTAAAATAACATCCCTGGGGTTTTATTGGGAGACGCGTGTTTTCTAGTACATCTGTGGGGTTTAGGTCGCTTCTGTCGTTTCGTATAGACTTTGCAAAAACACAGTCTCGGTGCTTTTGGGGGGAGAACCGATCTGTCTGTTGGTACATCGAAACGACAAAGGAAAAGGCCAGATTCGCCAATAAAAATTCTAGGGTATGCGCGATAACTGCCAGGTGTAATAGTTAAGACACTCGTTTGCACAGTATGATTAAATATTCTGACTCTAGCTGAACGGATGTGCTTTTAGACCATGATTACCCATTCTACTATATATGAAAAGACTATGACATAAATTTTAGCTTTATACACCAACCGTGGTGCACACACAAGCCGAATGGGATTTTAGTAGTTAAAATTTACGCCTACAGTGGAACTACATCAAAGTTGATCTTTGGTGACGTCGACCTGAATGCTAACTTGTCTAAATTTATCGCGCGCCGCCTCAGGAAAAGTGAAATGAAAGTGGCAATTATTTATTACGTTTTTAAATGAGTTTACCCCATAAACCACCAAAAATTAACAAACATGCATTGCCTCATGTTAATAAAGCATCCATAACTCGAAATAGTATGTTATTATGTTATTAATATGGAAAAGGACCTGGTTCTGTTTCTATTTCGTTTCGGTGATAAAATTGAGAGCGGAAGTACCGCCCATCGATGCTCATGTAAACAAAAACAAATTCGCACGTATGTACGGCTGCTGCTCAGTAAACTCGTGAAAAAATAATAGCGACTCTTAATAATCTGACGATCATGGTATAAATAAAATATACCCAACGTAGCTTGGTGTACCAAATGTTCACCACTCGTGGTGAACATTTGGTACACCAAGCTACTGTGGGCATATTTTATAGTTACATCACTCATTATATCATGATCAAATCATGATGTGAAAACACAATATCTGCAATAGGTGTCTTTCGAAGCAATTCCAGCTGGAAACCAAGTAGGTTTTGATATGAATGATCTGGGTATTTTCAGGCCACGATTTATTACTATGCAATGCGCACTTCATACCAAATAAAGTTTTCAAGATAAAGAAGACAATTGACTCACTCTTATGCAGTAGACGCTAAGGACATTGCTTGAGGCGCAATGCTCCTTCTGAGAATGTATAGAGTAAATTGTTAGCCGACCCCGCCACTTGCGGTACACGATAAATTTACTTTAAGAAAAAGATTAGAAGATTTTTCTTTGAGATTTAGCCTTAGAAGTAGAAATGTACTTTAGGTAACAGCGTATCAATACACTTATGGTTAGAGGTTATACTACTTGGTTAGTTTCATATCGGCCGAGATATCTTCCTAAGGTCAATTCATATCAGTCTAATACTGAAGGTTACCTCCACCCATAAAACTGGTCGAAACAATATAACCCTTGCTGAGGAAAGTGTAGTTAAACTTCAAGAAAAGAAACAAACAAACAAAACTCAAGCGGCACCCTTAACTACATGCAGTGATGTGATACCAGGAGGTAATACTATAAAACTAGTACAATTGTATTTTCTAGAATTGTATTTTCTACCTACTAATATAACTGACTAAAATGAATCATTAGCATTTTAAAACATATGGCAATTTGCCAACTGGCAAATTGCCAGATCTTTGAAAATGCTAATGATTCATTTTCACCCATTTAAAGTCATAACTAGAAAATGCAATTCTAGAAAATACAATTGTAAAGGTTTTATAGTATTGGCCCCAGATCAACTGTTTTCATTACAAGTGCAGATGTTGAGAAATCGTAAAGTGATATTTGATGGCGTTTTAATCGATTCTGTACAGATGTCATCAAATGTCAGTTTTGGATTTCTAAGCTTGAGCCAAGCACCTCAGATTATAGAAATATGTGCGGAATTTCTGGACGTAAGGGAGTTTTAACGCATGCGATATATATATACTGAGTCAAAAAAGAAAGTATAATAAACTTTGAGGAACAATTTTTTTTAGTATTATCGACTTTAATCCCTAACAAATTATTGCAAGTTCATATTTCGAGCCCAGCTGTATGAATTTGCATAATTTCATGTTCTTACTGTTGCCAGCGTCACGTCAGGACGTCACAATTCAGACATGGGGTGAAACGAAAAGTTCACACATGCAGTCAATAGCGTGCATTTATGTCCACCGTTTGCCTCCTGGTTGGCAAGACATCGATGGCGCATGGACCTGATATGTCTCTGGATGTCACCCTGTGGTATTGCGTTCCACTCCTGCCTTAGAACATTACGTAAATCGCCGAACGTCTGAAGATCATGAAGTCGTATCCGATGGTCCAATTGATCCCAAAGATGCTCGATTGGTAACAAATCTTGCGAAAGTGGCGACCAGGGAAGAAGTTCGATGCTCTGCTCCTCACGAAAGTCACGACAGATACGCGCCACCTGACATCGGACATTGTCTTGCTGGAATAACTGCAATCCGACGTTAGCGTTGAACAATGAGACAACAACAGCGTTAAGAATTTCTTCCCTATATCGCTGTCCATTCAGCTTACCATCGATGAAGAACAACTGCATACGATGGTGTTAGGAAATTCCTGCCCATACCATTAAACTACCCCCGTCGAAACGATCGTATTCCCACACGCAAGCATCAGAAAACCATTCTCCTCGTCGGCGATACACTCTTGCCCTATCATCAGACAAAATCGTGATTCATCACTAAAAAGAACTGTGTTCCAACGCTGCGGAGTCCAGCGAACACGCCGACGTACCCATTCCATTTTAACGGTACGATGACGTTGGGTAAGGATTCGTCCGTGGTATGGACGCCTACTTCGGATGTCGTGTTCAGCGAGTCTGTTGCGGACAGTTTGTGCACTGATTCTATTGTTAGTTCTACCAGGAGTAATTGCTGCTGTCCTCGTCTCCGGAAGGCAGCGATCCCGCAAGTGAGACGTCCTGATGAGTCGGTCTTGTGCAGGGGTCGTAACTCTTGGTCGATCTGAACGCGGTCGGTCGGCAGTAGATCCAGTGGTTCTATACCTTCAAATGAGACGGTAAATAGTGTCCACAGTGACTCCGAACTCAGCAGCGAGCTCATCTGGAGGTATTCCAGCCCCATGCATACCAATGGCACGCAACCTCTGATTTTCGGTTAACCTTGGCATTTTTTAAAATGTCGGAAGACAAAAACTAGCGTGTTTTCTCAATAACCCAGGCTCTCTACCACAATATAACACAAAGAAAATCGTCGGTGACCCATTCACTTTGACATTATCGGGTAGCACGTGCTATTTTGAAATCCGTAGCAAAACTGTATACGGTTGGGTAGACAACAACAACAACATGTCATTAAACTCTATGCACGACTTCTTGTCCACAAACATGCAACATTAGAACTGTTACATTTCATCTTTTATTTCTATTATACTTTCGTTTTTGACTCAGTATATAAATACGCTAAAACTCTCTTACGTCCAGAAATTCCGCATATACAGTACGTGGAGAGTGGATTGTAACGAAATCACCCGCGGAGTGAAGTTATCACCCAAGCTATAACTTTCCAATTTTGTACATATCGACAAAAAACACAAGCAATGTTTCAGCCAATGGACCTCCGGGTCTTACCCGGAGGTCCATTGGCTGAAACTTTGCTTGTGCTGGTTATGCATTGCAACAAATTTGCAATTATTGCTTGGGTGGAATCTCCACTCTGCGGGTGATTTAGTGATAATACACTCTCCACGTACTGTATATCTATATATATAAAATTATGAAAATGTATTTGATGAAATGTATAATATATATATATTATACACTTCATCAAATACATTTTTATAATTTCGTCAACTATATATATATTATATATATAGTTGATAAAATTCTCCATTAGACGTATGTGTATGTGAATATTAGAATTTATAGTAGAAAGGAAAAACTAAGACATTTGGATACCCATATATGTTAAAATAACTTAACAGATGTATGTATGGTTATCCAAATGTGTTAGTTTTTCCATTCTACCATATATTCTTAAATTATATATATATACATAATGCGGGTGTGCTCTTTGTATGACGTAGGTATATATGTAGGTGGGGTATATACAGTGTGGCCGCCGTGGACTGATCACTTTCCAAGGGTGGGCAATATTTGTGCAATATTTCCACGGACGCAATAATGATAGATTTTGCTGGGAGGCCGAAACTGCTAGGAGTGGCAGAGGATATCTGGAAGAATTTTGTGCGTAATATATTTTTTTAAAAGACGAAATACCGATATGCTTATGTGTTCTATTTTCCAGGCGGTCGAGAAGAGAGGATTCACCATGGTCATTGATTAAGGTGTGTTCGACTGGACAAACAGCAGTTTTGTAGCGAAAATATAAACAGATCTCTCCGTGTGAAGCGAAATCGCGTATGCCTCTTTGCCCGCAAACCGGCCAATCCGGAAAGAATTATCAATGCAAGTAAATCGTATTCGCAAGTCTAAAAATTGTTTACAATGCGATTTTGCTAACGCAATCCGCTTCATAGACATAACGGACCTTATTTGGAGTTGTGTTTGAATTCGTAATAGTCTTCTTGTAGGAGAAGAAAAAATCAATCAATGCGGAGACAAAGAGTATAATTCACTTGGGCATTAAATGACCAGTACTGTAGACGGATGCCTATTATGACAACATGACATAAGCACTCGATCAAAAGTAATACAGAAGACGAATTGGACTTTATTAACGAACGTAAACTCTTCTGTCTGACCAATATTAGCTTACACCAATATCTAATAACTCTTCTTCACAGGCGTCTTTTGTGCGGATCTCATAACGGACACTCATCCATCTTTTGCTCAGTTATTGAGTAATATCTTTTAACTAAGTTATGAGTACCAAATGTACGCTGCAACGATCCATATGATGATTGGAAAAATGACGACAGCTTTTACTAATAAGTGTAATTTGTCTATTTCCATCAAAATAATTGGCGTGTCTTCTTATATATGTTAAGAAATGAGTATCCAAATGTTGCAAAACATTCCTCCAAAACCGCAATGTATATCAGACTCGCAACTCTCTTGCTCCTCAAATACCAATATATTCCCGAATGCAACGCAGAAAACCTATCAGATGAACTTGGACTTTGAGAGCAGATACCATTAGCTACCCCTGCGTTTTCCAGCGTGTATGGAAATTTACACCGGTTTGGGAACTCACGCACCCTGAGGCGAAGCCTCAGGGTGCATGAGTTCCCAAAACCGGTATAAATTTCCATACACCCTGAAAAACACAGGGATGACGGATTTATTTCCAAGAATTTGGGTGTACTTAATACTTTAACCGAAATTGTGGGAAAAAACTGACAGAAAATTTCTTCTTGGTAAAATTCTTAATAAAACCAGACAAATATGGATGTCATTGTAACTGGCTCAATGAGCCAGTTTCAATGACATCCATATCTGTTTATATTTTATTACACATAAATATTAAATTTCCTGAATTTTTATTTTTGTTCTAACATAACCGAGCAGAAGTTATGAATTAATAATTCAAAATGGGTACTTTTTTTAGCCATATAGCCTGCTATTGTGCATTCTTGTTTCTACACCGCGCTTTACCACGGTGTAAAAAAGTCTACTGTGGATTGCAAGTTACACCGTACCTCTCAGCCAATCAAAACGCAGTATTTTGTTTCATTTGGAAATAAAAACATTTATTTGAATTATTCATAAAATATCATATTTCTAACCATCTCTATATTAATTTATGGGGGCTGGGAGATTTAGACGTTCCTGTATGGGAAGGTCAAAGGGTTCGGAATGGGCTGACATGGAGTAGAACGCCTAGATTTTGTTTGTTCTCAAATTCTCCTTCACTGTTGATATCTGTACTCAGCTCAGAGAGAAAAACGGGTGAGTTGGTGTTTCCATATGTGAGGGCGAAATGGGTGGCATGGGCCGAAAACGCGTATAATCGGGAGCGCCACAAAAGAGGTCTATGGGGCACTGTGACCCACCTCTTCCCAATTATTTTTTTCTTTAGGGATATTTTCAGTGGGATTGAATTTTTCTATATCGATTCGCCCTTGCTTGTAATCTCGCACTTTGTTATGAGACTAGGTTATACGTGGGCATATGTCACGCACACAGTCGGCTGTACAAATGAAGGTAGGCGGTACCCAATTCGGGATGTTGGAAGTTCAACATGACTAATTTGGAGTACAGGTACGACACGTGTTAACCCTTTGAACTCTGGTGGTATCTTCCATGCCAGTTTAATAGCAGCAAATTATAAGAGTCCATATTCATTTGGGGTTAGAGTAATTAATATTTTCAACGTGCAGCCATCCTACTTGATGAAATTGTGATGTAACATGTTTCTGGACCGGAAAAACGGCCCCTCGCTTTCAAAGGGTCAGTTAAATAGGATGTCGCGTCATGGCTGCTTCATGTGCATTTTATATATTCAAAATTATAAATTTCAACGAAGTCTTGAGTTGTTTTTACCTATAAGCCTGGCTGACTAATATTCCAACTACATGATCAAGTCATGCCTCCTTCGAATCCATGTCTTCATTTATCTACCCCTAATTTCCTAGTACAAAATAAATTTTAGGCACAGTACGCACATTTGTAGTTCATAGATCAGTGGATAGTCTACCCGGTTGTCCAAAAGCACAAAAGTACTTATTGGAGCAATTTATTGTATGAGTAATATCTACGCGGTGGGTGACCAAGTAAACCACAAGTTTATTTATTAAATGACTAGTCATAATATTTCCTAAATGCCGTAGTTGTTTACTCACACATTTAAAACTAGAAGACCTGTCGCGAATTGTGCGCTTATCTAGGCTTAATTACGCGTAGAAATTGCGCGCAATTGCCATATCGAATGACATCCAGATCACGGCGGGTTCTCCCGGTTACTCATAGCAAACACAGGCAATGTTTCTGCCAATGGACCTCCGGGTTACCCGGAGGTCCATTGGCAGAAACATTGCTTGTGCAAAGGCCACATGTACAGAATTTGATAGCCTTGCTATGGTCATCGCGTGTAGATTAACGCACAGATCGACGGGCTATTTGTGCGCATTTCAAGACAGGACTTCTAGTTTTAACTGTAACTGCTTACTCACCAGTAAGCGAGAATTCCAATTTTTCCAATTCCGTATCATACTTGTCTGAAACGACCCTATCTTGACGTCATTGACAACACTGCTGTTCGGCGATTTTCGAGGCGATAGTTTCACAAACGCGAACTAAAAAACTAGAGTGCCTTCGAGCCGATACCTCGGACAAACATTCATACCTTCTTTTTTGTTTTTACATTGTAGGTGTTTTATTCATTTTATGATCGACAGTCATATAATAAATGAATTATATCACTAGTCAGTTATTCACCAGGCGTCCTCGTTTGACTTGTCCTGTCCTGGCGGTGTCAAAATCACCCTCCAACGCTCATCCTAAACCAACGGAGGCTCCAGGTAATACTGGAACATCGCCCGGTTTAGGGAACGTCTAACCTTTGGCACTTATGACCCTCTCGTGAGCTGGATGTGTGCTTCGTTAGCAGCGGGCCCAACCGAGCTGGAGACAGACTATACTTGTCTTGGGAGGCTCGATCGGGGACACAACTACAAGTCGCAAACCATACTCGCCTGAAAAAAACAAGGACTACCCCTAGAATCATCACCATTTTTAACTTCCAGAGACAGACTAAACTTGTCAATGAAGGAAGTGGATCTTTTCAAGGAGCCATATAATGTAAGTGACAGGCTTTACACGTATGAGGAACATATCAGAACCGTCTACTATAAAAGGCGGAGTGGCAGACTGGGTCCTGCTGTCTTTCCTGGCCCATTTACGTCCCCTCCTGTGCGACTGCTGGATGTGAATAGTACCACTTTACTACTAAAGGGGTCGTAAGGGGTTAGTTTACGACACACCGTCCCTGCGCGCTTTCGGCGTGCTAAAACCTTCAGTTTACTACTCTGTCAGTCATTCTGAGTTGACACACTCTGGCGCGTTGACGAGACTAGATTTGCCAGATCAAACACGACGCCTCAGATGTGGGGTTTGATCTAGCTTACCTGGTCTCGTCAAATCGGCGGAATCCTACGACGCAGATCAATAGACTATTGTAACAATTATTTTGTTTTTTATTTCACAATTTATTCTCATATAACATAAGGTAAAGTAATAAATACCTTGACATTCATAAAATTAATACAGGTAAAATTTCTGCAAGCATGCTGGATGTAGTGCGTCCTCACAAGATAATATTGTCATATAAACTGTAGCTGAGCTCGCTCGCTCGCTCGCTCGCTCGCTCTCTCCCCACCCCACCCCTCTCTCTTAATCTTTCGTTCTCTCTATCTCCAATATCCATATAAGAGTAATGACCAAGTGCTTGTGATAGGACACAATAGTGCATACTCAAGGTGTATCCATGATTTGATATATAAACATTCATACTGTTAGGATCAGTGTGCAATATGTGTTCTCGAATAAGAACCACATGTAGCATTCACCCGATTTGTTTCTCTCCTGGCAGCATGTGCTTTCGAATGCAGTAATGGGTTAAATAAACCCCTTCCGCGAAAGGGACGAAGAATGGAGCAATTTTGTCTGCAAGGAGAGAACACCACCTGGAATGCCAGATGCTCCAAAATATATGTCGCTCATTTAAGCAATTGTGGCGTAAATTTTCAAATACACGTACACACACATTTACATATACATAGATATACACATACTTATGCAAACATATGCAAATATGCATCCATATAGACTCATGCATGTAGTGCATAGTCCATTAGGTGAGTGAGTGAGTGAGTGAGTGAGAAAATTCATGTGACAGGGTTTATGATGTTTTGAATTTCCTAAATAAAGTTTGCCAGATTCCTGGTGGATTTAGTATTGTCACGTGTAAAATGTTTGTGGAGTTTGAGCGCATTCGGGTGTTTTTTCGAAATAGGGTTTTAAATATCCGTGGCCTAAATTTTTAAGCTTATTACAAACAAGAATATATAGAGGATATCTACACTGTTTTATTTTTCACGAGCGCTTGAGCGATATGAAGATAATACTTTCAGTTTCACACGAATGAGATAATTCCCGATATTCACTAAAACAGCGTCGAGTTTCTTATTACTATATGCTACGTGACATTTTAACTCGCAGAATTCTGCCCAATGCGACTGAAAACAGTTTCAAGACAATAACAAAAAAACTGCTGATATTTCCTTCAAGGCGACGTTCAAGGTGACGTCATGCCCGAAGCGTAAAGTCATTTAGAAAGCTACTGAAAATAAATTCATCGTGCGGAGCTGAAAGCATTATTTTTCACTCGCAATAAAACTTTCAGGTCCACACTCATGAGATAATTCCAGATACAGACTAAAATAGAGTAGATTTTATTTTTTATTATATGTTGCGAGACATTTTATTGCACAACATTCAGCCCACTTCGACCCCAAATGCGGATGTTTCAAAACAATAACAAAGATCAGCTGATCGTTCCCTCAAAGCGACGTGATGCGGCGTAGTGTGACGTCATTTAGGAAGCTACTGTGGGATATTCCTCGATATCCATCGACTTGATGGATATCGAGAAATATCTTTTAGATAATTTGCGATAATTTACAGGCTAGCATATAATAAATAGAGGATATTCACGAAAATTTGATGAATACCGAAAATATCTCGTGAGTGGCTACAAGAAATATGAGGATCTTCACGAGCGACACAGTCGCTCGTGAAGATCCTCATATTTCTTTGTAGCCACTCACGAGATATTTTCGGTATTCATCAAATTTTCGTGAATATCCTCTATTTATTATATGCTAGCCTGTAAATTAAATAAAAAGAAAATTTTCGTGAATTTTCTTTTTATTTAATGCTCTACGACTACAAACTCTCCAATTTGTGGCCTTTATTTGCCATTAAGGCGCAAAATTTATGTGCCGAACCGGCGTCAATACAAAAATTACAACAACCAAACTCCAACCATTGGAATGTGTGAATATCCGCACAAAAAGTAGTCCCGTCTTATTTCTCCCCTAACTTTACGATTTACCAAGGCTGGCGAATTGAAATAATCGCAACGTGTTTCGAAGAAATAGAACAATAACAAAAAACACCACTTTCTTATTTTCAATAACAAGACACGTCATTTTATTTTTTTTGAACTCAATGCACTGAAGACGTGTGAAGTTGAACTGAAGAAATTTGAAAGTGATTTCGGCTTTTCGCTGGAAGGTGAATGAGAAAGTCAAACTTTGAAACCGCTGATTTAATGAATTGATTTAGTCACTGTCACTATCAATTATTCGAATTCGTTTGTATTTGGGACTCTGGAATTCATTACTGATGTGCTGACTCGTTTAAAGTACATGTGATTCGTCATCCGAACCTACGATGAAATATCGATTTCTAAATATCATTTTGATATTTCGTTTTGCCGACCGACAGGGGAATATGACTTAATTTTTCAGCGTGAATTGATGCCTGAGCATTAAATAAAATGGAATTCATATGTGTACGGTACTCTAGTTGCGCTGTATTTCTATTGTGCAGATATAGAATATATCCATAGTAGCTTGGTTTACAGGAAAGTTAGCCCCCTTTAATTTTCTAAAGGTACCAGTAAATTTAACACTAAGGGTATGGGAAGTTCATACAATAATATTTTGAAATGTTAGCGAATTTGTATTGTCGATGTGCTCATTATTTCACGAAATTCAGAATATACCCATAGTAGCTTGGTGTACCAAATGTTCAACACGAGTGGTGAAGTGGTGTTAACCGCGAGACTTTGACGCGCGGTTAACACCACTTCACCACGAGTGGTGAACATTTGGTACACCAAGCTACTATGGGTATATTTTATTTATACCATGATCGTCAGATTATTAAGAGTCGCTATAATTTTTCCTCGATTTTATTGAGCAGCAGTCGTACATACGTGTGGATTTGTTTTTGTTTACATGAGCATCGGCGAGCGGTACTTTCGCTGTCAATTTTATCAGCGATACGAAATAGAAAAAGAAACAGGGCCTTTTTCATTTTAATAACATAATAACATACTATTTCGAGTTATGTATGCTTTACTGACATGAGACAATGCATGTTTGTTAATTTTTGGTGTCTTATGGGGTAAACTCATTTAAATACGTAATAAATACTTGCCACTTTCATTTTACTCTTCGCGAGGCGACGTGCGATAAACTTGGACAAGTTCGCGTTCCTGGACGACGTCACCAAAGGTCAATTGGATGTAGTTCCACTGTAGGGGTAATTTTAACTACTGAAATTCCATTGCTGGCGTGTTCATCACGGTTGGTGTGTAAAACTAAAATTTATGTCATGGGCTTTTCATATATAGTAGAATAGGTAACCATGGTAACCATGGTATAAATTATGTTTTATATCATGATTACCTATTCTACTATATATAAAAAGCCTATGACATAATTTTTAGCTTTAAACACCAACCGGGATTCCAATTGTCAAAATTTACACCTACAGTGGAACTACATCCAAGCTGACTTTTGGTGACCTCGATCTGAATACAAACTTGTCTAAATTTATCGCACGTCGTCTCGCGAAGAGTGAAACGGAAACGGCAATTATTTATTACGTTTTAAAATGAGTTTACCTAAAAAGATACCATAAATGAACAAACATGCGTTGTCTCGTGTTAATAAAGCATCCATAACTCGAAATAGTATGTTATTGTGTTATGAAAATGAAAAAGGCCCCGTGATTTTCGCGTTTCTTTTTCCATTTCGTTTCGGCAATAAAACTGACAGAGGAAGTACCGCCCACCGGTGCTCATGTAAACAAAAACAGATTCGCACGTATTAGGCATTGTTTAGAATTGAATATTGTATTCTTTAACCTTTAAACTCTTAATAAAACAGAGTCGCACGCATATACGGCTGCTGCTCAGTAAAATCGAGAAAAAATAATAGCGACTCTTAATAATCTGACGAACATGGTATAAATAAAATATACCCAACGTAGCTTGGCGTACCAAATGTTCACCACTCGTGGTGAAGTGGTGTTAACCGCGCGCCAAAGGCTCGCGGTTAACACCACTTCACCACGAGTGGTGAACATTTGGTACACCAAGCTACCATGAGTATATTCTCTATGTACGTAACAAGTATATAATATAATTCATATGTGTACGGCCTTCTGCTTATCCAGTGTTTGTATTGTGTAGAAATTATGTTATACGTAATCTTCGGTGCTACTTTACTACTCAAAGTTTGCTAAGCACCAAATATTTTACACATCATTGTGAAATTTGCTTGTGACATATTTGCGATGTTTTGGGTGGATATGATTGAGGAATGTATTGAAATGGACCCCAGTATTTGCATTAGCTCTCTTGACAGGCAGACTTTTCGTGACATTAATGGAAAGCATGTACCCCTTAATTTTCATGATGTTTTCGTGTTCTGTCTACATGTACATGACATGTGTAGGGTATTCAATCTTCATTTTAACACAAACCCTGGGGGCGCGGTGGCTCAGGTGGTAGAGGTGCAGGCTGCAAGCCGAGAGGTCCTCGGTTCAAATCCCACCTGCGGCAACCGCGTTGTGTCCTTGGGCAAGACGCTTCACCCCGATTGCCTACATGGGGGCACGATGACGCTGTGCACTGAGGCGTACTGCACGTCGATGGTGCGCATGTCTTCAACCACTCTAACCCTGCCTGTGCTGCGGTGCAGAGTTCAGAGTTACGATGTTGGAGAGCTGACAGCTGCTCGTCGTTGCTCGGTGGTTCTCTCCGGGTACTCCGGCTTCCTCCACCCGTAAAACTGTCACGGTCACGATTAGCCATTGTGCATAAGTATGTGACCTTAAACACCAATAAATAAATAAATAAATAAATAACACAAACCCTTGTGATTTAATGACTGAATATGGCAAATGCAAATGTAAGAAGACATTTGTCTGAAGCAGAAATGTGGCGGGCTGTAGGGATGGTGTCGCAAGGGGCTACCCATTTTCAGGTTGGTGACGCCCTTGTTGTGCACCATACGGTGATCACCAGAGCCTATGCAAGATTTCAGCAGTATGGCAAACCAGTAAGACGGCATGGTGGTGGCAGAGACAGGGCAACATCTGCGCAGCTGAAGATCGGTTTTTGATCATTCAGGCCCGCAGGAACCGCTTTGCCACAGCAACCTAGCTTCGCAGTGACCTTCAGAATGAATCCGGGGTAAATATTTTGACGCAGACTATCCGGGCAAGGTTGCACGAAGGTGGCCTCCGATCGAGAAGACCATGTATTCGAATTCCGCTGTCCCAGAAGCACCGCCAGGCACGAAATGAATGGGCCATGGACCACGTTGGATGGCGACGTGTGCTTTTTACAGATGATTCAAGGTACTGACTAGACCACACAGATAGGCGTTCTAGGGTATGGAGAAAACCAGGAGAGCGATTCCATGCAGCCAACATTGCTGAACATGACCGCTATGATGGAAGGTCAAACATGGTCTGGGGCAGCATCAGCTGGAATGGACGTACAGAGCTCTGTGTCCTTGAACGTGGTACATTGACTGCACAACGGTATATTGATGAGATACTGGATGTCCACGTCAGATTATATGCAGGTGCAGTGGGTGATAGATTCATTCTGATGGATGATAATGTCCGTCCTCATGTTGCCCATGCTGTCGGGGAGTACCGACAGAGGGAGGGGATTGAGCGTATGGGCTGGCCAGCAAGATCCCCTGATCTCAATTCAATCGAACATGTCTGGAATGCGTTGCAGCTTGCAATTTCAGCCCGTCCAGTCCAGCCAAAAAGAGCCCAGGAGCTTGGTGCCATGATGGGTCAAAAATGGAACAACATCCCACAAAGGACCACCAGGAACCTGATTATGAGCATGAGAAGGCGCTGTCAAGCTGTAATTAACAGTAATGGGTCTCATACTCGATATTGGAGCCATACCAGTTCGCTCCATCAACTTTTTGGCATATTGAAAAATTTCCTCTTTTACCAAAAATATCCATTTTGCATCGTTATCGTATTCAAAAGCTAAAAAATAATGTCAAACACAAATAAAATCTTAATTTCTGTACTTAAATAATTAAAGATGTAATTAAATAAAAAGTATAAACACTTTTCATAGCAATATTTCAACTAAAACGTAAAACAGGTAGTTGGATGTACTTGGTGCTTAGCAAACTTTGAGTAGTATATTATCGCACAGTATCTATGAATCTCCGAACAAGTCATCTGCACTTTAGTTCTGATAAATCTATACTGCTGGTAAAAAAACAAAAACACCCCCATGTGTATTGTGAAATGTCATTTGCGATCCGTTGAACTTGCCATTGAATCCTTTCTATAAGAGAAGAACGAAAAAGCGCGAGTTGAGGATTTCAATCTATTGATTTGGGAATTATCCCCTTATTATGTAATTGTAAATGAAGTCGATGGGTATCACTCAAAATGTCAACAGTTCGTGACAACGGATACTTAAATCGAAAGATCAAACCCATTTCGTATTCCTAGCAATTCTTCACAATCACCTTTACCGTGAGACGTCTGGTTTAATCAACCTTGTTACTGCTGAAGTACTTGATGAAAAAGGTTGAGTTGACCTTCAAGTTATGAGCAGAAGAGTCTTACGCAGACACACACACACACACACACACTCTCACGCCCACACACATGCTTGTATTATGTGGAAGAACGGGCTCATCGACATCAAGTCATACAACCGGATTCTATGCTTTCTATTGTATCAACAGGAATGAAAATTCGCCAATGAAAAAAGGCCAGACAAGCGAATTGGTTTCCGTTGTTTGTGTCCGTGTATGTGCCGGTACAGGGATTAGTAATCATCGTCACCTTGGTACACACATCAGACTTTGAACCTTCTAACCGGATTCGCAATTGATAAATGTGTCAATCCGATTGTGGTGGCCGTTACGTAGGGCCTCACCCCCTTGTCACATCAAGCCTGGTTAACAGGTTCAATGTCTGAAGTGTGTGCCCAGCGGTCGGTGATCACCAACCACACACACCTTCACACACCAACAGTCTTGTTTAGCAGTCGTAGTGCGGACTTGTTTTTTATCTTTTGTTCTCAGTGGCGAACATTGACAAACAAGTCCTCACAAAATCGGGAAGACAGACTCCAACTTTCTGTTTTCTTTGTTAGTGTCAGGGCAAAGACAACCTAAATATAGGGGCAAGGGGCCTCATATTTAAAGATATTGTAAGTTCAAAATATATTCCGCATCAAGGCGAAAAACCTACATGAATTTCACTTCTCTGTAAAGCTGGAAAAACACACGTGGTGTATATCCAGCTTTAGCGCAGGGACCCAGGGGAGAAACGGTATGTTAGATAAGGTCTAATCTCGTTTAACTTATACAGTAGTCACGAATTTATACGAGACGTAATCAGTTGGTGTCAAGATGTCGTCACGGTCAATTGAGAAACGAGATTCTAAAACGATAGAAATGTCTATCGTATCGTCACCTGATCATTAGGTAACAATCATGGCAAGAACGAATCGGTTTTCTCGACAAGTGAAGTCACCGTTAAGTCACGCGCGAGAGGACTTGTATTGATTCTGTCTCGATATATGTCATCTCCCACCATTTTGACAGGTGGACAGATGAGCGTCGGTCCACCTGACAGTTTAGGATAAAAAGTATATATATACCTGAAAGAGCAGAGCATTAGACACACACTTGGGGTCACACACACGTTGGTGAAGTCCAGGACAGGCGGACTCTGTTTCCTGGCATAAGGGTACCTTCGATCACAGGACCCTGAAACGGCTGGAATAACCAGAGAGGGCATTCCATGATTGATTTAGCTTAACGTTGATAGGCGGCTACGGGGCCGAATTCGTGAGAAGGAACACCCCAGGTGGAACGTTAAAGTTTAGATTGTCGAGTAGCAGGTATCGGCCTGCAATAGTCAGAAGTGTAGGTTAATTGTATTGTGCGTATTAACCCGTTGAAGCGTCAGACTGATTGCGTTCTGAGTAGTTTGTTTTGCTGTCGAAGCATCGTAATACCGACTGGAGATCGGTGTGAGTGACAATTTCGCCCTAGCACAAAAAGGGCATTTGTGAATCGTGAATTCAACCAGCAACGGTGAATATTTCAATAGGACTTTCACGGAGGACTTTCAAAAGGCACATAAGGTATGAGTAGACAATATCTGACCCAAATCAGAAGTACGGTGTCTTTATAGATGACGAACATTGCTGGTCGGAACCCTCCGACAGCCAGAGGTACAGTTACGCGCAGACGTTGACATTTGAGCCTAAGCGGGTGAAGCTCTTATGGCGAGCTCACAGTAATAACATTTCAGATTTGTGAAGCTCTTATGACGAGCTCACGGTAGTAACATTTCCAGTGTGTAGACTATAGTGCCAGTACAGGGCTATAGAATGACTATATGATTGTTTAGAATTATTTAACCGTAGCGACCCATTTTCTGTGAAAAGAATCGAATTGTTGATTGTTGAAATATTGAAACGGATTTATTTTTATGTGTAAATAAAACAATCGTTGTTACTTTAAATCATTCTTTCCATTATACAGCCTGAAGTGATTAGGAATCACACCTAACGGAAATCGAACCTATTTCAGGCCAATTTGGCAGAGAAGGAATCACGGCGTCGGTCTAACTCAGCTCTCTGCGCCGAGTTCGCGACACTTGGATTCCGACCCTCCACGTTGGTCTAATTTTCCCGCAACTTCATCAGCGGGACTAAATAACCCCACGTCAGCCCAGGCCTTACGGGGCCTCAGGTGTCCCTGACAGTTAGGACTTGGTGGAAACAAAAAGGAAATCCATGAGGGACGCAAACACTATTGCCTAGGCTCTCGCGAAGTCAGTAAGACAAACCCTTACTCACACACACGCTGAGACGCATCTGGTGGGACAAGTGCTTGTATCTCAGAATACAATAGCTGCTATCGTAGACAGTTATCGCAAACAATCACGACATTCAGTTATTGTCAAATTACTGCATGTTGGTCTTAAGGGGGGTTCTGATTGTGGACCAAATGACGGGCTTAGGTATTTCCAACTTTCCAACCTTTTGTAGGGTTGTGCGTTAGATCAGTCGACATGGTAGCAGACCAACAAGGAGTAGGCGATGGATGCCGTGGCCCCAGATTCGAATTCGGTCGATGCTGGCTGCAGAAAACTTTCAAACCAGTTTCAGGCCTATTCCTGTAAAAGCACGCACCCGTTTGCATAATGGCTTGGTGTAGAAGATATATACAGAGAACGTACGTCGCGATGTGTGAAAGCGTTCGCCAATACGGCACGAGAGTGCCAGCGCGGAAGGATAGAACGAGAGGCGCAACCTCGAGGTCTATCCTTTCGCGATGGCATGAGTTCCGTATTGTCGAACGCCTTTATACATCGTGATAATCTGTGTTTATCACACACCTCTATGACATAGAATCCATTAGTTTAACCCTTGCCCTAACGAATCGCCTGCATTTGCCCGCGTAATATGCAAATTGAACAGTTGAAAAAATTATTTTTTTCAAAATATTTCAACAAAACCATATCATGTGACCCCTCATTGGAACGAGCTCATTGAGCTCGTTCCAGTGAGGGGTCACATGATATGGTTTTGTTGAAATGTTTTGGAAAATTAAAAAAAAATATATTTAAAATAATAAATTTTGATATCTTCTGCGTTGGGTAAAGGGTTAAAAATAATTCTTTATTATTTATAGAATTTGACGGTTCTGACGTCTGCTTGACATACAAACAAAAACAAAACTCAGGTTTTAGATTTCTTCGAAAACAGAAAAATATAAATGCAAATTGTGCCAAAATACGTTCTTCGTTGGACATTAAAGTAGCTGCCGTTATCTGAGAGATATTTGCTTCAAAGTCAGAACTTGAGCATGAGTGTTATAGAATCCCGCCCTATTTATAGAATAATTTTAATTTCGTTAATATTGGTAGTTTTGAACAAAAACATTTTCCAACTGAAATCCGAATTGATCTAGATCAGAATGCGACATTTCGATTGGTCGATTACAAAAACTGGTCGAATGAATGAATGAATGAATGAATGAATGAATGAATGAATGAATGAATGAATGAATGAATGAATGAATGAATGAATGAATCTTTATTTAGCAGTATACAACAGAAAACAGAAAATTATACATGCATATTTATAGAACAAAAATATACACACAGAATTATAGACAAAAATAATCTAATAAACCTGTATACCGCAGGGGGACGGCATAGCCAGATTGGCTGTCTACCTGTCGTCTCCCGGGGATTATATAATGCAACATTGGAATCGGACTGTCTAACAATCGTTCATCTATACTTTGTCTTGGTCGCTGGTGGCTAGTGTGACTCACACAATTTTGTTAAGAGACGAGCATTGAGTTAACCCTTTACCCAACATAAAAAGCAGACGACACTTGCAAAAAAAAAACAAAAAAAAAAAAAAAAACAAACAAAAAAACCCAAAACGTTTGAATCACTATATTCTTTCATTCCCAAGAACACAGGTCGCGAACCCCCACCGGAACGAGCTCGACGAACTCGCCCCAATGAGGGGCCATAACCCATGCTCCTGAGACAAAAAACGAAAAAAATAATGAAAACTGATTGGCAATTTTTGAGAATAGCGCCGGCCGTCTCCGGCCGCCACGTTGGGCAAAGGGTCAAGAGAAGTCAAATTTGTCCAGTCGTATACAGTACCAGCAGAAATGTGTCAATAGTAACTACTTCTCCATCTTTGACGACTCCAAACCCCGACGCCTCTCTGTGGGGTGCTCTCAAAGAGAGACTCCCACGGACCGACGCTGAGAGTTGGAGTCCTCAACAGGAGTAGACCAGGTACAAAAATTCCCCTATTGTTATTTCACTGCCCACGTCTATCGGCTCTGCACTTGGAAAGCTTTAAATTTGTGTTATCTTGGAAATGCATAAAAATGAAAATGGTCGAAGTTTTGTTCTTTTGATGGATCCATGACGTCAGATGGAACAAATAGTACTTCAACGGAAATCTGTATGGAAAGTGTTCCGTACGCATTTGCAAATATGGAACTGGAGTAAAATAATAGGCGTGTAATAAACAATTATATTCGAGCAAGAATAGCGTCTATTGGAAGGCGAGTTGTTATTCTTGGGCTAACTACAACCGATTGCATCGTAATGTAACCATTACGATTCCACTTAATTGAACATTTTAAAGTTTTTTCTAGGGAGAACATACTCACCACCCCCCCCCCCCCCCCCCCCCCTCTACAACCTACCCTGGCGTAGGTTTATGGGTTCCCGAAATGTTCTGCAATAGAAAAATTGGGCATGGCAATGAACATAGACTCGTACATTGCACATAACACAAATTGAAGACATTACCTTTGGCAGCTTTTCCGATGTAATCATGTTATGAACCTAGTCACGCGGTACAGTACGGCCGCAGTGGACTGGCCACTTTCTACAGGTGGGCAGGCAATGTTTCTATGGAAGCAATAATATTAGATTCCATACACCAAATATATGAACAACCATCAACAATTTAATTAATGAAGCACCGGGTGCAACTCGGTGCTTCGTTAATTAAACTTTTGCTGATCGTGTTTTTTATTACCCGGTAAACGTATGTGTGGACACCACTGCGCATGCGTGGATTACGACCAGTTCATGGCGACTGTACTGTAGTAGGGGTTTTCCACAAGTAAGATCGTACTATTGACAACGCTATTCAATAGCATCACAATGCAAACTAGAGTATGCTCTGAAACAAAGAATGTCGCATACCAACCACATCGCAGAAGAGGTCTAAGAATCAGGTGGAGATAACCTATGCATTGGTAGAGCTTATAGTAGAATACTGGTTTAACCCTTTACCTAACAAATCGCCCGCATCCGCCCGCGTAATATGCAAATTCAGCAGTTGAAAAAATATCATTTTTCAGAAACTTTCAACAAAACCATATCATGTGACCCCTCGTTGGAACGAGCTCGTCGAGCTCGTTCCAACGAGGGGTCACATGATATGGTTTCGTTAAAACTGTTTGAAAAATTTAAAAAAATTATATTTAAAATAATAAATTTTGATATCGTCTGCGTTGGGTAAAGGGTTGAGGGTAAAAGGGCGAGAGCCAACACAATGACTTCAAGTACGAATTGAGGCCTTGGTGTATAGACTGTTTTTGACAGAAGTAGAGTTAACAGTTTTTGAGGTATTATGGATATAAAATGAAAATCTATGTGAACTCTAGTATTTTAAATATGTTCATCAGTATGTAGACAAAAGTATGTATTTGGGGAAAAGATGCGCATTCAGGCAATACGTCCATCTGAAAAGTCCAGGTTGATTTAATGAAGCCGATTAAAACGCAGTTTTTCTGCATTCTGGGCACATTCCTTTAATAAAAACTACACTTTTTACATCTGTGTAAAAAATTTAGCGGATGAATTTGATGGCATTCTGCTGTCATTTCGGAGAAAATAATTGAATTAACCGAATTCATTCAGGTTATAAGTAATTATAAGAAGTTTCCATATCCGAAATGAGAAGTTTCGATCGGAAGTGGCAATTCCATGTAAACCCAGAGCGAATATGCTATTTTGATGGGGCGATAATCGGATCTTTATTTTTTTTACTGGAGTGAAGATATTCTGTCGGCCGTGTCCGTGTTATTCGTTGCAATGTGTTTGACAACCAGCTCAGACTGACACCACATTGGCTTATTGACTGCCGAAAATGTTATTCTGAAAATAAGGATCGAATAGCAGACCGCATAATGAACAACATGTAAAATGAATCAATAATATTTAATTAGCAGATTAAATTCCCCAGCCCCACTTCCTTACAATCCGACCTTGTTGTAAGGTGGTCACTCTTGAGGGAAAATTTCTAGCCTCGATTTCTTATAAGAGTACCTCGCACAACTTGGCTTACCACAAAAGTTGAATTCTGCATGCCCTGAAAGACGGAATGAATACCAGACGCGAAGCAGAGTTTCAAGAAAGGCAATGACTCGTATTCTGTGGAAAAGGCACCAAGAGCGAACTTTTTGGCTTTAGCCAAAGAAATTTCGGGTTGAACCCCGTGGTCCATTAGCTGAAGCACCGAATATTCTTCTTGAACTTGTCATAGTGAGAATTTCACGATCCTGTGCTTGTCGCTGATGAATAAGCAAGCAGGTTTCAAAATAAATTGAATGCGGACGCTATTCACAGCTTTGCAAATCCACCATTCAACAAGACTCAATAAAATGCCCTTCACTTGTTAACCCTTTACCCAACGTAACGGAAACAACCGGCCAGCGCTATTCTCAAAAATCGCCAATTAATTTTCATTATTTTTCATTTTTTTTCTCAAAAACACTCGTTATGACCCCTCATTGGAACGAGCTCTTCGAGCTCGTTCCAATGAGGGGTCATAACCTATGTTTTTGAGACAGCAAATGAAAACAATTAGTTATACAAGAATTTTGTTTGCAAGTGTCGTCTGCGTTTCCTGTTAGGTAAAGGGTTAAATTCATACATTTGCAAAATAAAATGAACCCACAAATTAATAATATATCACAATATTGACTTGTACACAGCACTATCTTTGAGCAGTTTAGATTTATTTTTCATGTAGTATCCCACTACAAGGCAGTGTGCAAGCAGTAAAGATAAACAAAAGACATCATCAGTGATATAACAACTTATACCATGCAAGCCTACGTTATTACCTGTGAAAAGTCAATATATTAAATTTTGACTTTTATGCCAACTTCGATACATTCACACTTCGCGATGTTTCATTCAAACATTTGACGTTTTGCGAATGTTTAATAATAATTTGACTGAAAAAGCAAAATAAATTCAATCAACTTTGACGATGTGTCCAGCTGTCAATCAAGCATTCAAATAGTACTGCCCACCGGCGCAGATGTAAACAAAACAAACCTGTGTGTTTGCGATAGAAAGTGTCGTATTTTCTTCATTTTAAGTGACAAAGTCGATTATTTATTAAGAGCATGGTATAAATTAAACAAATAGGTACCAGGGCCGTTAATCAGATTTTTGCTCTAAAACATAGCTTAAGACCCCTCATTGGAACGAGCTCATTTTCTAACATATCTGTGTATTTGCGTGTATTTCGACACCGTTACTTGCTAATGACGCACAAAAACTAGGTCAGAATGGAGGCATCCGAAAGAGGAAGACTGTAATCCAGAAAAACGGAGCAAGCTCTTGAGTATATGAAAATGGAACACGAGAGGAAGGCGGGACTCCTAGATCTACAGAAGAAAGTAGAAAATGAGAAAATAATTACAGAACATGTAAAGCAGTGGGCGTATCGCGCTATGGAGGAGTTTTATTGTAAAGGTTGTGACTATAAGAACCAAAACTCGTCGCCTTAGTGCTAGAATGTCATGTGTCCCATAGGGGACATAGGACATTCTAGCACTCAGGCGACGAAATGCTAATTTAGAGCAATAATTTATTTTCATTATACCAGTTGCAGTTTCATGCACTGTATTTACATGTTCATTATGAGGCAAAGTGTCTCTGAATATAGTTCCTTCGAAATACATCCCCTCGTAGAGTAGGCTGGTTGATCATCTGACCGTCTACATTTACATATTGCTGGGATCCTCATCATCTGGTAGGGGGTGATTATGGTCGACTGATGTGTTATGAAGCCATATGGCTGCCTCGACAGTTGTCATGCCGCGATCTAACTGAAATAGAATCATAGGCCATTAATAACGTGATAACATAATAGTGGAATGCTTAAGCTTGTGTATATTATAATCTATTCTGCTCTTGCCTGACAGGGTACATGATGTCATATTCCAGTTCTTGAACATATAACAATACAGGCCGTACGCGTTCCAGGCCCGGAACATGACTTATGTATCATGTCAGCCAATGTTTGAAATCACATGCATTCAAGTGATATATTTAATTTGCGAGACGTGATGTGTTATGATATCATGTGATGTGACGTGACTGGAACAGAGTTTCCGAACATAGGCTGGAACAGGAAAAAAACAACCACAAGATCGGTTTGATTGTTTTTTCCTCTTTCATCCTAACTACGGAAATGTATTCCAGCCATGTCAAAACACAATCGTAGGCAGAATACTCGAAAGGGTGAATAGGTACAATTTCGAGTGTCATCAATATCAATTTCTCATACTTATCGTCGCCTGAGTGCCAGAATGTCCTATGTCCCATAGGGGACATAGGACATTCCAGCACTCAGGCGACGTTATACTCTCAGTCTTAGTTTGTTTCCAAAAGCACAACCAGAGAAGCGTCTTTTGTACACTCCAAAATGCTCTTTCTATGGAATTCCGTGTCCTATTATGTGCTTTTTGTATTTCCTCTGCGGTTCCGTTACTGGCTTCAGGACAGGAGTCAGAAAGAACGATGTACCTTCATAGCCTGCATCACCCAACAATATTCCTCGGATTTCACCCCTTTTGAATAGTCGACACAGTCTACTCTCCCGGAACACCCTAACGTTATTGGCCGATCTGTACCGTCTACTTATCACTGTCATAATGTTTAGCTCGTGGTCACATATGGCCATGGCATTAAGGCTATGCCACCCTTTTCGGTTTATGAAGCGTTGAACGTGCTGTCCTCCAGGATTGGTAATCAGTATATCGTTCCCTGAGCTCCAATGTGTTCTATCTGCCTACTGGGACATAGAACAAATTGGAACCCAGGGGACGATATATGTACCGTCAATACCCTCCCACTATTCCGGGCATACCATCAAATTCTGCAAAGCTAGACATGGTCTCTCGGAATCTCCGGCGATCACTTTGCTAAAATAAATTGTCACACCCGCTACCACACGGAAACTGTTGGCTGTGACAATCCATGTAAATCACCATTAACAATTTAGAAAGAGCCAGTTGCGTAAAATCGAAGTCCCAACCATACATGCATCGTCAATCGGATTGGTCGGTCTCCTTTTGTCTGCCTCTCTAGTTCACGGAAAATATCGCGGATTAAATCTGATGTAAACTCTTTTGATATTCGGTATCGCTTTATAAATGTCATGTTGTCGTAGGCCTCAAGAGGGTTAGTTCGGTCTCTAAATAGTTAAGGTGATGGTATAGCGTCATCTTCCATTTCAGAGATCCCGAGTTGCATAAAATTACAGCGCGTCGATATCGACTATCAGAATATCCCAATATGCCGTCCAACTCATGAGCTGGAAACACTTCGACGAAAACCTGAGAAGGCAGTTCACGTTAAATCGGAGGATAGGCAGGCCAATGGGTTGTTTAGTCATTCTTTTGTTTGACTTAGACGGACGACTAGCTCTAACTAAATGACGCATCTAATGAAGTGTAATGAAACGCGTTCAGCCTTGTCGAATATGATCGGGGATTTGGCTAATCATCGTTCAAACATTCTTTATGAATCTGGCCATAATTAAGTTTTTGTTTTAACCGAATCAGATAGATCATGCTGTTTAGATTTATCATATATTTGAATATATATATGTTATTACCACTTCGGGTGGTTCTCGCGATGGTGTTTTGCAGTCAAATCCTCACCTTTGGGCCAACCTCCAGGGTCGTAAAAGTGGATAAGTTTTCAGTTAAACAAATAAATATTTTATTGTGTGCAAACCAAACAAAACACGGGGGCTGCTGTCGTGTGTGATTTGACCCTACGAGGAAATTCATCCATGTGGAATAAGCGAACAATGTGATAGTTAGGCCTAAAAACGTTAAGCATCTGTTTCTCAGTTCCTCCCTGCATGGTCCTTTGGCTTCCGCATGCTCTCATTTTTACTAACCAATGCAAACTTAAAAAAATAAAAATTAAATGGTTTGTCTGATATTTTACCCAAGTTAATAAAATTGATAAATTTGTTCCTGGTATTGCGAAGTCTTTAACACACAAAGGGCGATATGCACCACCACCCATGCTATTCTATGGATTGTGAGGCCTAAAACCTAAAACAAACCAAGAACATGAACTTTTGATGACAAAGAGATAATTACAAAAATAAAAATTAATACAAATTTTAAAAAAAAATGGCATGAGAAATAGAAGATGTACTTTATGGGGCTTTAACGATGATTCCGTTTAGAGTAAAACGATTAATATCAGCGATCGTTTGGCATCGTTACGCAATATTAAACTAGCTTGCTTTATTAACTTAATTAATGTTTGTAAAAGGGGTGAAATGAATTTGTGTATAAATTTAAGTGTTTCATTACTTTTGTGATCACGAGTGCGGCTTCAAAAATCTCCTTTCCTTAGTTTTCAGGGAGCATGTGGAGTGTTGTTACAAATATATTTTTAGTCTGCACATTCTTAATAGTATTGGAGAAAATACTTTTGGTAGGTCTCCAAGGCATCCTGGTTTGTTATTTCAGTTCGTTGTTGTCAATAAAATCACTGTCAGACGACAGAGACGACACGGGCGAGCCTGTCAAGTAATATAGAGGTAGCAGCTCGGTATAATAATTGTTCTACATGATTCTTATGAAAACATTTCGTTGTTACATAATGTTCCAACAAGACTAAAATCATCCTCCTCCGATTGGACGAGAGCTCGCTTAGTGTATTCTATGTTTACGGCTCAAGTGACTAATGTTACCGTCTGACGTCACAAAGCGAAATATTTGCAATGACGTCGCCCGTTTCGTAATTGTTTCACCGACGAAGTGACGAGCAAGCCGCTTCATTTTTCTGGATGTTTCACTTGTGGAGCAGACGGTGTTCTGGGTGAAGTGTTGTTTAAGTTGCAAACCGATTTACGATTTGAACTGATATGGAATGCGTTTACCTGGTTTATTGATTATTTACCCAGTGCCGTCGTGGGACACACGAGAGGTTTATTTACTAAACCTGTGATCGTTAAAAGTTGCCTTGTGACAAGGCAACTTTTAACGATCACATGTTTAGTAAATAAGCCTCTCGTGTTTCACAATGTAGGCTTTGGGCTATGGGTAGTGTATATTGGAACATATACGCTATTGTGATGAACTAACGATAACATGATCTGAGTTTGTGGCTCCGAGCGTATGTTCAACCTCGACGCTTCGCGTCTCGTTTGAACATAAGCTCCCAGCCACAAACCTCAGACCATGTCACCGTCAATTCATCACAATAAGTTATAATGTTCCAATAAGGGTAAAGTCCTCGCCCTCTAATTGGATAAGAGCTGGCGTAGTTTCATTTATATTTACGGCTCCAGTAGGCAGTAGCAAATGTTACCGCCTGACCTAACAACGCGAAATATTTGAAATGACGTCGCCCGTTTCGTAATTGCTTCATCAACGGAGTGACTAGAAAGCCGCTTCAGTTACCTGGATTTTTCACACGTGCAGTGGACGGTGTTCCGGATAAAGTGTTCTTTAAATTACAAATCGATTTACGAATTGAACTAAGATGGAAGGAGTTTATCTGGTTTATTGATTATTTATCCAGTGCCATTTCGGGATTCATACATAATTTGTACCCATTCCCACACGTTCATACTCCAATAAAGATTATAAAAATTGCATTCAATTCTTCAAGAAATTACTAAGAAGTCTTGAGTTCTCTAACCAGTGATACTTTCTTATGGGACGTGGGTGACCGCTGTTCTCCCACTTTTTTTCTGAGGTGGAACGCCGTTCCCCCAACATTTCAAGACCCGATATGGCTTGATCTTGACGAGTATCCAATATTGTGCAGCTAGCAGGACGAACGAGTACTCGCTGTGTTCCCATTCACCCACGTAACGGCAAAAACCGCTCAGCGTTATTCTAAAAAATGGCCAATTAATTTTCATTAATCTTTCATTTTTTATCTCAAAAACATAGGCTATGACCTCTCATTGGAACGGGCTCGTCGAGCTCGTTCCAAAGAGGGGTCATAACCTATGTTGTTGAGATAAAAAATGAAAAAAATTAGTTATTCAAGAATTTTTTTTGCAAGTGCCGTCTGCTTTTCATGGTAGGTAATGGGTTAACACAGCGAGCACTCCTTCTCCTGGCTAGCTGAATTAAATTCATTTCAGTTATCTGTAAGTTACGCGCTTTCCAAACTCAAAAATAATATTCAGTTGGCTGTAAATACATAGAAGGACGTCACGAAAGTGACATCCTTGGTAAGATGTACGTGCATTTGTTTGGTTTGAAATTCAATCCTCACCAGAACACGTCTAATTTCTACATTTTAAAACATTTCAATAAAACAACCAGAATTATGAAATCCAGTGCAGAAAATCAACGAAAATGTGGGTTTTCAGTAATAAATTTCAATATTTTCTCGCATTCCCCTGTACTCGGAGGGGGAAATCGCTTGTTTTGTTGTCCCTGAACGACACATATATACCACCGACCGTAACTGCAATGACAAACCCCCGTTCCCTTACTTCTAAATTTTGGAAAGCATCATTATTTATTTATTTATTTATTTATTGGTGTTTAAGGTCACATACTTATGCACAATGGCTAATCGTGACCGTGACAGTTTTATGGGTGCAGGAAGCCGGAGTACCCGGAGAGAACCACAGAGCATCGACGAGCAACTGTCAGCTCCTCAACATTCTAACTCTGTTCAAGCTCCGCTCAAGCAGGGTTGCAACGGTTGAGGACATGCGCACCATCGATGTGCATTACGCCGTACCCGGCGTCATCGCGCCCCCATGTAGGCAACCGGGATAAAGTGCCTTGCCCAAGGACACAACGCGGGTCGTCCCGGACGGGGATCGAACTTGGGACCTCCAGCATAGAAGTACAACAGTCTACCACTGAGATACCGCGCTCCGAAAAGGTTCATTTCTCTACCTATAATCCCGACGAATAATGATCGACCAAGGCATTCCTTAATGATGTAGTTGGAATAATAGTCAGTCATCCTAATTAGGACAAATCAGGTTTACACACACCTCCCCAATCCCAATCAGTCATCTTGCACATGTCGTTTTATAGGAATTTCCTCGAAATCTTTCTCTCTGTTTCTAAGCAGAAACCACATCACGTCTTCAAAACGCTGCTCAGAGACAGTAACATGCCACTGAAACGGGTGAAAAATAATTGATAATAATTCTCCTTTTTCTTATCTTCTGAAATGTCAATTCACGTCGCTAAAACTCTCTAGAGATTCACCGCAACAAAAGTTCTAAGAAAAGCGAGTGAAGAATTCCAATATATTGATCTGTGAATTATACCGTAATTACATAATTTTAAATCAAGTTAATTGGAATCACTCAATATGTCATCATTCCGTGACAACGTATACGTAAACTGCGAAATCAGATAAATTCGACATTCTCAGTTATATCTTAAGGTCGCAGACACGCGATCCGGAAGTTTTGATTTATATTCGCCTATCAAACGATAGACGACATGTTCTTCTATTTCTTATCTTTCCGTTTTTTAAGGATTCGTGCTGCCAGCAGCATCGTGAGACGTCGAGACCAGTTCATACAAACTATCGCACAAAGAATGACACATCCAACGGCATTGTATTGTATGTGACGAGAGTGGAGAGAGCAGTTGTGCTAGGAAGAACAGGTTCCGAATTAAATTTTCCATCAGACGTTCAAATAAACAAATACAGTTAAAACAAGAAGTCCTGTCATGAACTGTGCGCTTATCTAGGCTTAATTGCGCGTCGGAATTACGCGCAATTGCCTGATCGAATATCATGCAAAGCACGGCAGGTTCTCCTGGTTACTCAAAGCAAACACAGGCAATGTTTCTGCCAATGGACCTCCGGGTTACCCGGAGGTCCATTGGCTGAAACATTGCCTGTGCACAGGCCATGTGTACAGAATGTGATAGCCTTACTATGGTCCTAACGCGTAGATTAACGCACAGATCGACGTGCTATATGTGGGCATTTCATGACAGGACTTCTAGTTTCAACTGTATGGGTTCTAGTGGAGGCAGACCCATTTGTCCGGCTTCAAAATGCTCCCCAAACCTAAACGCTGATACCAGGAAATGGTAAAATTCGAAGAGTGGGATAAATCTTGCGTGTATACCGGAAGAAGGGTGAGGCTATCAGCTGGTTGAGTGCTGGAAGCCCATATTTGGGGTTTATTTTAAAATGCAGGTGCCGTAACATGGTGGAATCAAACTCAGTGGACATGCTTCATATTACATTTGAAGTGAAATTATTTAGTTTGTGAGCATTTGCTTTGTTCCAATTTATGAGAGAGTGTCTGTGTTCTCCAAAAAAACTCTAACAAGTTGAAGGCGTGTGAACAAGTTTTGTTGATCAAAAATAATTTAGCACTCTACCAGGCAATATTCCCGAGTGGTGTGGGCGTGGGATGGAGCAATCTCACACGAGGGGAGAGGGGATATTTAAACCCGAAATGAGGCTTGCCGAGCGTCTGGGTCACTTTTCTTTCCCTGGGGGGAGATTTCCTTGTTCCACACGCACAAAACTCAAGGATGATTTTCTTTCACCAAACTCAAATGGCGTCATCGTTATTTACTGTTCTACCGATCGATGGTGCAGAAAATGAATTACAAATTCAGAAAGAGCGCACACGACTTCCATACATAGTATTACGTACCAAAGTTTTCTACTACGAAAGCCATATTTAGGTAACGATAGCCATGAGTTAAAATATTGAAGCTAGGTCGTGTGCCATGATTGTTTACAAAATGCTTGCGATGATGAAAGAGTCCGGCGATGAGAAATATTCAAATATGAGGATGGTCACGTGGGGTAAGTAGGCGGTCTCATCCCGATATGTCACCCGAGATACGCGTATCTCACGAGGCGGTTGGTGGGGAAACCAAAATGTTGGGAGAGTGGAGCGAATTCGGCAGGAGCGCTTGGAAATGTTATCCCTTTACCTAACATGAAAAGCAGACGACACTTGTAAAAAAAATTCTTGAATAACTATTATTTTCGTTTTTTTTTGTCTCAAAAACAGAGGTTATGACCCCTCATTGGAACGAGCTCGACGAGCTCATTCCAATGAGGGGTCATAACCTATGTTTTAGAGACAAAAAATGAAAAAATAATGAAAATTAATTGACGATTTTTGCGAATAGCGCTGGCCCGGTTTTGGTCGTTACGTTAGGTAAAGGGTTATAGCAATATTATGAGTTTTATCCAATATTCCAGGTACTAATCGAATTATCCCCACTGTCTGGATTCCCTAATTTCAATTTGGGTAACGCTGTGCAAAAATAATAGTATGATACTGATGTTTAATACACCCATCGGGGGACAGGGGAAGCGTTGATCCTCATTTAGTTTTTAAATTCCTCGTCTGTTCATCTATCGAGTATACTGGATGATCGCCAAAGTGCCCATAACAAAAAGAGAGTCAGTTTTTTTCTTCTTTTTTTGAACGGAAGCCTAGAGTTATCAACAGCCATCTCATTCGTGGACACGTGAAATTATATATCTCCTCTCGCAGCCAAAAAATATTAATGCCGGTAATCTCGCGAGAACATCCTTACATCCTCAGTGTATGGAAATGGCAAATTCGATCACAATGCTTCATATATTACGCTGTGTACTGGGCGCGACGCTAGTTGGGTGAACATGATCAAAGCACGTTTTGGTATACATGACGGTTATCGCAAACCCGGTCTCTTTCTCGATCAGGGTACGACCTAATCGCAATACGCTTACAGCAGCCGGTCGAGATTTTTATAATAAAATGTAACGACAAGAAGACAAAATCGTGAAAAATAGACGAAAATTGCACGTTGTTCAACGTTGTCGCACGTTTGTTTCGACAGGTAAGAATCAACAGTATTGAGGGCAGACAAGCGGACAGATAATTCCGACTGTATTACGACTAAGTCGAGATCCGGTCGAAATTTTCTATCCTCTTTTGTGATTACAATAATGTAAAATACAAGAAAATATATAAATGAGAGGTTTTAGAGTCAGATGCGGATGGATTATCACACCACATGAAGCGGCGTAGAACTAGTTCCGCATCCAATAAATGGAAAACCAAAATCGAGAATCCTTCATATTACATGAATGTTCTGATATCAATAATTATAAATAGTTTTTAAATTCTCACGATCCCCTCACCCAGGGGGGGGGGGGGGGGGGGGGGGCGCTCAAAGAAATACCGTCTGGCAAATTAAGTACTATACCGCGATGTGTGACATTGTAATGTGATGAAACACACATCGTAATAGAGTGACTTGCCGGCAAGCATGCATAATCATTCTTGTGATTAATCCTTCAAAGCGAGTGGCCGTTTTTTTTTTACCAGGAACATGATAGGTCATAAAGTCATTAAATAGGATGGCTGTTCACTAAATGTGTGGGGGTAGACCAATCAATATTTTCAACGTGCAGCCCAATGGCTGCACGTTGAGAATATTGATTGGTCTGCCCCAAATAATGAATATGGACTCTTGTAATTACTGCCATTAAAATGGCATGGAAGATACCACAAGTTTAAAGGGTTACGTTACCATTTCAAACAGATAAATCACAAGACTACGACCTACATCTTTTGATGAACAATTTGGCTTCGAGTCGACTTAATAGACCTAATATATTAGAGCAGTTGAAACCCCTCAGTGCACAATTAATAACATTCATTTCAACGTGATTTCTGATAACGAATACAACCAGAGAAACATAATTTACTGCAAGTAGTAAATTCAAGTCTGTGTGAAAAGGGTTAAAGTATCAGGAATAAACTATACAGAAAGAGAATTTATGGAGGCTTATTTTCAGGAGTAAAATATTTTTAAACAAACCAGAAATGGATTTTCGTTAATAGTATTTACATATATTCATACTGGAATCAGAACAATTTTTTATAAGAAATCAGAAAAGGCATATGTGTGACCAGCATTCAAAGGGTTCGATACACGAATCAGAAATGGACATTTTTGGCTCTGCCCACTAATCTGAGTGATGAAATACGTTCATAAACTTTAGAAATGTATTAAGGTGTAATAAAATGCATTTCCCAGTTTTTCTAAATAATATGCACTTGATGACCTTGGTGACCTCATTCAGGCGAACCATATATGGAACCTCCAGCAATTTTTAACTCAGTCGGTATAGTCCCATACATCCACTTTAACGTTATGGCTCCAACAACTACAGATCTGCCATTTTTGGGTGATGATAGCAAATATTTATTATGATTTAGCAGCCTCTTAGGCAATCAGCCTACTGTATCACACACAAGGCCTCAAACGAGCTGAAAAAACAAAGATGAGTGCAAACTGGTTGTTGGTAACCATCATGCCAAAACGAATAGAGATAGGACGATTTGAATTTGAGTTATCGAGCCGACAAAGGGTGCATAGACTCTATATCGGGGGTAGTGCCATAAAAAACATAAAAAAGCCCCAAGAGCTCGTTTAAAGGCCTACCATTAAGAGCATATAGTGCCCTAAACAAGGCATACATAAAATAAGATGGTGGAATCTTGAAGCATGGCATTTGTGTAAAGACCGACAATATGGCAGGAGGCGTGAAAAAGGTTATACAGTCATAAGTGTGAAGAGGGCGGTGAAGTATGAAGAGGGTTAAAGACAGACCATTTAAATGTTCCATTTCATTAATTCATAATTGTGATAAGTGTTTTGAGAAAGCCGCTTGCCACTCGGCCCGAAACCTGTTGATCTTGAGTTATGATTGAGAATGAAAAAAAGAAAAATGCAATGAAAGGTGAAGGGTTATTTATTCAACTACAATTAATCAAATGTTGTAAGATAGAGCTGTATAATAAACAAATTTTCTTGCCACTCAAAGGGTTTCTTTCAACTTGGTTTGGGGATGGAATTTAATTCTGATCGCAACTGCTGATAAGAATGACGTGTGTCAGCAACTTCTCTCTAATTTGATTGTTTACATTATTCTCTTGTGTGTATAAATATAAAACAGCTGTTTCTTTATGATGCTTTTCTGTTACAAATAACTTAGCGGGTATAAAAAAACTCTGTGGCCCAATGAATGGACCACTCCCAAAGGTTCCCTGATAACATAGCTGGGCAGTTCTAGTGACAGGCTACCAGTATTCCAAACAGCAAAAGGACAGATGATTTGTTTTTGAGTTATCGTCAAGACAAAAGGAAAGGGATAGAAATTATGTGTATGAGACATTATCACATACTGTGCTTGAGATATTTCGTCCCTTGAGTTCCAATGTGTTCTATGTGCCTAGTGGCACATAGAACACATTGGAACTCAGGGGACGATTTGCCTGACCATCTTTATTGGAGTTTAACATCACTTTCAACAGAGAGGTTGAAGTTCATCTCATATTGGACTGTTTTACGGGCGATGTAAGCCAGAGTACCTGAATAGATATGCCGAGCGCCGATCAGCAACTGTCAAAATTCACAACATACTAACTACACACAAGCAGGGTGAGCATTGGTCGATCTAAGTGCAGTTCGTCTTAGTGCATAATGTCGCTGTGCCCCAACGGGGGTAATCGGGACTAAGTGCCTTACCCAAGGACATATCGCAGTTGCGTTGGGTGGGGCACGTACTGTGAACCTTTCGATTTTAAAGTCCAACGCCGTAACCAGTGAGTCACTTCTTTCCTGACTGAGCCATTGAACGGCATCTAGAGTCTTAAACTAGACATACTGGAAATAAGAAGTTGATTGGATCTCAAGATTGCCTTTTGTGTACAGTGTGGCAATGTGACAGAAGCGTACAAAACGTTTTACAGCTGTGTGTTACATTTAATGAAAGCTTTCGGACACACATTGAAGTATTAAGGGAGTTAAAATCACACCACTTGAATATTCCATTTCCTTCATTCATAATTGTGATAGGACTTCAAGGAAGACACTCGCCATTCCACACAGGCACGTACCTACGGGGTGGGGTGGGGCGGGGTGTAGGAGCAGTGTCTCGCCTCCCCAATATTTGACCAAAAATCAAGATAATTGGATTTTTTTCAGGCAAAAATTCCTACAGTTGCAAATTCGAAGCACTGTTGTAACGGATTTTGTTTTTACCGTGGTTTCGCAGTTCTTTTACTGTGGTTTTGCAGTTCCGTTAAAATTCCAATCGACAACTCACATCGACAGAATTCTGATTGAACAACGCAAAATTTCCCCACTACCCGGTGGATTCTAGGTTAATTCCACAACCGTTGCCATGCTACTCATTTTGTTGTCTGCTTTGTCTAACCTTACTCATATTAGTGAACGCAGTTAAAATATTGTAATAATAAAAAAAGGTCCTAGCTTCAAAGCTGGGGGAGAAGTTTGCCGAAGAAATCACGTATCATACAGGTGAAATTCTACAAAAATGGACTAAGTTTAACAACCAGTAGTTTTGTGAAATATTGACAAGTCAAATTCCTGACAATATGCCCACATCTGGAAAATGTAGAAACATCCTGTGAAATTAAAAAGTAATAGCTTGAAAATTATAAGAGGGGTTAGACGGACAAACAATGTACCCTATATGCAGACAGATAGAGGGACAGACATGAGTAAAACAATGTGCCCCCTGACTATTCGTTGTGGGCATAACAAGGACATACGTCAATTGTAACCAGACCACCCAAGTCAGCCACTTGAAATTCTCAGAATGTGTTCTACTATCTCCACTCGACAGTTTAGAATCTTTCCTGAGTCCTGCGACTGGGCGAAAACACGGTGGATGTACCCATAAGGGAAGTCTCAAATCTGCCAAGGGTTAAACGTTTATTAATAACATATAAATCTAGAAGGGTGGTTATGACTGCCGGCAGGTCATAAAAAGTATACACTCCGTTCCATGTACAGTGGATTGTGGAAAGAGTTTTTGGAGTAGCGACTCAAAATTTTCAACGTTTGTTCTAGAAGCTCTGCCAAACTCAACCTGTCCCTGATAAATGCACAAACCGAACGCGTAGCCCGTGGGAGCCTCACGCGCATGCGCATACGCTCTTCTCGAATTGGACATGGCGACAGGCGCAATTCGTGTCGCTTTTCCAGGCATCCGATGCAGCAAATATTCATGAATGCTGAGTGAAAATTTCATGGAAATCCGCAGAGAATTCGCTGACATATAGCGTGTTTGAAGAGAGGAGGTTAATTTCTGAATTTGGTCCTCTACAAGCCGGAGCGAAAGAAGAGGGCGGGAATAGGCGCAGTCACTCGTAGTGCCCACTCTCTCGGGTAGGTCCACTTAAAAGTTACAATAGAGTGTGACTGACAGAGAGATGGCTGTAAATCGAAGTAGCTTCTTTAAGAACAGCACCCAGGGATCCCATCGCAACCTTGAAACCTTTGAGAATCGTCGGAAGTTAAAGGTGAAAAGAAAACGGCGCTGAGTTGTTTTTTAGCGGGAAAAGATTAATGAAAATTTGCATATTAGATATTAAAATAGCACTTCAGACATACATGAACTGTGTCCAGACCGCTGAAGGCAGCGACTTGCAATTTCCAGAACTTGTTCTACGAAGCCTGACCGACATTGTGGCATGGACTCGAGTGTTCTGACCGCGTGGAAAACACCACGCCTCGTGTGGAAACCGTGGGAACGGTTCGTTCCCTCTTTATTTTTAATGCAATGAAATTTCCATTCATTATTTACCTGTTAACGGCCGAGTTTGGCATTATTTCTGTCTGATGAACTGTTCAACTTTAACTATTTGCACCTTTATATAGGACCGAAAGATCACTGCATGCTTATCAGTATTCAGGGACTGATTTTACGAAAATAACAATTATTCCAACAGTACCCACTTGGGAACTCTCAAATCTGCCATTGATTAAAATTTTAATAATAACATGTAAAACAAAAGTTGTCATACTTTGCTAGCCGCATGCACCCATAGACAACATTTAGCACTCAATCAATTAGGAATGGAGTACATATTGCGACTTAAACCTACGACATTCTAAAAAAATGAAAGTTTTTCTTTCGGCGGCACCCATCTGTATGCAACCGAAACGGGGACTGGGTTAATCTTTACAGCAACCTTATAACAGAAGATATTATTGGAATTGAACTGTGAATCTGAATATCGAAACGCTTTTTCAAATATTCTATTCCAAACTACCACTGAACGCTTACCAATATTCAGTAATTTTACGAAAATAACAATCATTTCGACAGTACCCATAAGGGAAGTCTCAAATCTGCCAAGGGTTGAACTTTTAATAATAACATATATAGACAATAAACATATAGTGTGTTTTTATATCTGTGTTATACAACGAGTTGAAATATGGTTTATTTTTCGAGGCTTCGCCGAGAAAAAATAAACCATATTTCAACGAGTTGTATAACACAGATATAAAAACACACTATATGTTTATTGTTTTTATCTGATAACAAACAGACACCCGTCTCGTGCGTCTACCCGACTTATATATGCTTCCCACGGGCCTCCAAAGAAAACCAGTCTACGAGACAAAAGAAATAGGACAAGACGCATAGAGTTGTGTCCCTTACATTACAAAATCGATGACGGCGATTGTAAAGTGCGATTGCACTTCTTGCATCATGTAACTGCGCTGGAACAAAATAAATTTCAGCTATTTTATTAACAGTAACAAAACGGTGTTTCAGTAGAGTTATTCTTTTTTTGACATAGTTCCAGTTTTCTTCCGTGTTTTATGCTGTAGTCCCAATATAACAAATAATTTTGCGTTTGTTTGCAACTTTTACGAAGTGTTTTTTTCCAGGTAGAGCAGACGAACCTTTAATTAGCGCAGTTCCGCGAGTACTTTTGATCGAGGCCGTGACTATAAATAGTTTTCGCAGTCGCCGCATACTAATTACTATTAACATTCAAGTAATTTCTACAATGTTTTGAAGCAAAATTTTAGGTTGCCTTTATTGAAGCAAAATAAATAAGAAATGACACCATCAGAGGATTTTGACAAAGTGCAATAAGCGTACAATTAAAACCTGCCCTGTGATATAACGATGTTTCATGAATGAATGAATGAAAATGGAATTGAAAGAGGTCAGAGGTCGTTCGCATAAATTATAATTATATACAACACCCGTTGTATATACTTCAAGTATATACAACGGTTGTTATACTCTATGGTTATCAGATAAAAAACAAGAGATGTCACACAAAGAAAACATTCAGCGCTCAATCAATTAGAAATGGAGTACATTGTCACTTAAACTTACCAAATTCTGAAAAATGGAGTTATTTTCGACGGCACCTATCTTTATGCAACCGAAACAGGGATTGTGTTAATCTTTACAGCTACCTTATAACAGAAAATCTTCTTGGACTTGAACTGTGAATCTGAATGTCAACAGAATTTTCAGATATTCTTTTTCAAACTACCACAGCACGTTTACCAATATTCGGTGATTTTACGAAAATCACAATTATTCAGACAGTACCCAAGATGGGAGTCTCAAATATGTTAAGGGTTAAAGTTTTAATACTCACATATAAAACAAAAGTTTTCATACTATGACTACTGCATGCAGCCATTAAAAACATTCAGCACTCAATCAATTAGGAATGGGGTAAATTGTCACTTAATCGTACCAAATTCTGAAAAAGCGGAGTTTGTTTGGCCAGCATCTATCTTTATGCAAACAGAATGGGAATATGGTTAAACTTTACAACCAAACGTACAACAGAAAATTTGCTCGATAGGTAAATGTGAATACGAACATGTAAATCATTTTTCGATATACCATTCGTAAATGGAAAAAAATGAAGAAGTTAAGGGTACTCGAATCTAAGGCCCGAAAACGGGGTAAAGGTTAAAACTTTGAATAAAATATATAACAGCCAAATTATTCTTGGATGAATGTCCAAACATCTCATGGAAAACGTTTTGAAAAAACGTGGCAGCATTGCTGAGAAATCGCATGTGAAAATTGGCCAGTTTTGCCCAAATTGCACTTGCTCGGAATTTTGAGGGAGCGCGGTGGCTCAGTAGGTAGAGGTGCAGGCTGCAAGCCGAGAGGTCCCCGGTTCGAATCCCACCTGCGGCAACCGCGTTGTGTCCTTGGGCAAGACACTTCATCTCCATTGCCCGCGTGGGGGCACGATGATGCCGTGTACTAAGGCGTACTGCACGTCGATGGTACGCATGTCTTCAACCAATCTAACCCTGTCTGTGCTGCAGTGCGGAGTTACGATGTTGGGGAGCTGGCAGCTGCTCGTCGTTGCTCGGTGGTTCTCTCCGGGTACTCCGGCTTCCCCCACCCGTAAAACTGTCACGGTCATGATTAGCCATTGTGCATAAATATGTGACATTAAACATCAATAAATAAATAAATAAATAAATAACTCGGAATTTTGAGGTCGAAAGAGAGCAACGTGGGTAATACAGCTTCTGTAGTCAGATGTAGTAAGTCATGCTACAAATATTACGAAAGCTCCAGCCAAATCGTCCAGGGTCTTGTTTGAGAATTGTGGCAAAACGTAACATTGTGACAACATTTTGCACGGTTCTGGCAGTAAACGAAAAACTTCAGAAATGCCATGATCCAGGTGAGAAACGTCTAATGAAGCTCTACATATGTGCCAAATATCAGTAGAATAGTAAAGAATCCATCAGACAAAAATCATTGAAATAGAAAATAATGTTAATACTACAGAAATAGAATTTACTGCGCCCAGTAAATTGAAGCTTGTAAGAAAAAGGTTAAAATATCTATCGGGAAAAACTATATAGAACGAGAATTTATGGAGGGTTATTTTCGGAAGTAACACATTTTTAAACAAATCAGGAAGGGATTTTCGTAAACAGTATTTATAGATATTCATAAAGGAATCAGAACAATTTTTCTAAGAAACCAGAAAAGGCATATATGTGCACAGCATTCAAAAGGTTTGGTCAAGAGAATGCATTAGGGGTCCAAAAATGTGATTTCCGGCAATACTAAACATGTACTCAGTTATCCCTGGGCGACCTCAGTGACCTTGTCCATATTGTGAACCTCTATGGAGTGTTGACTCGTTTGGTGATGGTCCCATGTCTATGTGTCATACCATGCTTGAGATATCAGCATGACCCACTTTCAAAAACTTTGGCCATGCCCACTTTTCTACATAAACATTCATGTATGGACTTCGGGAATGCTTTGGGGGGGGGGGGGGGGGGGGTCAGAAAATGTGATCTCCAGCAAGTCCAAAAAATGCACTCAATGACCCCTAGGTGACCTCCATGACCTTGACCATATTTTGAATCTCTATCGGGTTTCGACTCATTTGGTGTTAGTTCCAAGTCCATTCATCACACCATGCTTGAGATATGAGCGTGACCCACTTTCAAAACTTTTGGCCATGCCCAATTTTTTTACATACAAAATCATGTATGGAGTTTGAGAATGCTTTAGGAGGTCCAAAAATGTGATTTCCAGCGATTCAGAAAAATGCACTCAATGACCCTTAGGTGACCTCCGTGACCTTGACCCATATTTTGAATCTCCATCAAGTGTCGACTCATTTGGTGTTAGTCCCAGGTCCATTCATCATACCATGCTTCAGATATGAGCGTGACCCACTTTCAAAAATTTTGGCCACGCCCACTTTTTTATATCAAAATGCACGTGTGTAAATCAGGAATGCTTTAGGGGTTCAAAAAATGTGATATCCAGCGATTCAGAAAAATGCACTCAATGACCCTTAGGTGACCTCCGTGACCTTTGACCCATATTTTGAATCTCCACCGAGTGTCGACTCGTTTGGTGTTGGTCCCAGGTCCATACGTCATACAACGCCTGAGATATGGGCGTGACCCACTTTCAAAACACCCCTACAGACACCACTAATACCCCAGGAATCTGAAAAAAACATAGGTGGCCGAGAACTTGTGACTGTCTATCAGCATACCAAAAATCAATGAGATAGGGCAATTCGTTTTCGAGTTATCTTGCGGACAAAAAAGTGATGAGAATACAGGAGAAGAAGAAGAAGAAGAAAAAAAAAAGGAAAAATAATCGTACAAAAAAAATAGTTTGTGTGTTTCACACAGATTAACTAGAATATGTCTCTGTTGATTGGTTACTACATTTAGAGCACACATACTCATGCAATCTATAACATGTCTTTGTTGATTGGTTACTATAATTATAACACATATACACATGCACACTAGAACATGTCTCTGTTGATTGGTTACTATAATTATAACACATATACCCATGCAAACTGTAACATGTCTCTGTTGATTGGTTACTGTAATTATAACACATATACCATTGCAAACTAGAACATATCTCTTTTTAGTGATTAGAGTGGTTACTATAATTATAACACACATACCCTTGCAATCTAGAGCACGTCTCTGTTGATTGATTACTATAATTATAACACATATACTATTGGTTAGATTGGTTACTATAATTATATCATACATATCCATGCAAAGTAGAACATGTCTCTGTTGATTGGTTACTATAATTATAGCACACATATCCATGCAAAGTAGAACAGGTCTCTGTTGATTGGTTACTATAATTATAGCACACATATCCATGCAAAGTAGAACATGTCTCTGTTGATTGGTTACTATAATTATAGCACACATATCCATGCAAAGTAGAACATGTCTCTGTTGATTGGCTGCTGTATTTATATCAGACATATCCATACAAACTAGAACATGCCACTGTTGATGTGCTGATGTATTTATATCAGACCTATCCATGCAATCTAGATCATGCCTCTGTTGATTGGCAGCTGTATTTATAGCAGGCCACATATCCATGACGAATACAACATGTACACACTTGAATGAACGATTCGCATCAAAGATTACAACATGAGAATTTGTCTGTCAAATAAATTTATAAGAACGTTTTGATCGATTGACTTCTAGGTGATCATAGAAGGTAACAATTGAACAATTTAAATAGAAACGCCGGCAGCTAACTCTGTTTCAGACTACCATACCGTTTTAAGCATTTGACTTCTTTTACCACACAAAATCCATGTGACAGTTCTAATATAATATTATATGTTAGCCTGTGAATTATCGCAAATTATCTAAAAGATATTTCTCGATATCCTTTGATTGATTTATTTATTTATTTATTGGTGTTTAAGGTCACATATTTCTGCACAATGGCTAACCATGACCGTGACAGTTTTACGGGTGGAGGAAGCCGGAGTACCCGGAGAGAACCACCGAGCAACGGCGAGCAACTGTCAGCTCCCCAACATACCAACTCCACACAAGCAGGGTTAGCATTGGTTGAAGACAGGTGCACCATCGACGTGCAGTACGCCTTAGTGCACAGCGTCACCGTGCCCCCACATGGGCAATGGGGGCGATATCCTTTGATTCTGTGGATATCGAGGAATATCCCTCAGTAGCTTCCTAACTGACGTCACGCAACGACGAATCACGTCACCTTGAAGGAAGGATCAGCTGGTCTTTGTTATTGTTTTGAAACGTACGCATTTGGGGTAGAATTGGGCTGAATATTATGCAATAACATGTCTCGTAGCATATAATGAAAAAGAAATTCTACTCTATTTCAGTCAGTATCTTGAATTATCCCATGAGTGTGTACCTGAAAATATTTTCAGGTCCACACGATTAATTTTTTTCAGTAACTTCCTAAATGACCTTACGCTTCGAAGGCATGGCATCACCTTGAACGTCGCCTTGAAGGAACGACCAGCAGATTTTTGTTGATGTCTTGAAACTGTCTGCAGTCGAATTGGGCTGAACTTTACGCAGTAAAATGTCACGTAGCATATAACAAAAAGAAAATCTACGCTATTTTAGTGAATATCTGGAATTATCTTATGATTGTGGATCTGAAAGTTGCGCGAGTGAAAAATAATTCTTTCAGGTCCACACGCTTCAGTGCATGGCGTCGCCTTGAACGCTGCTTTGAAAGAACGATCGGCAGATGATCTTTGTTAATGTCTTGAAATTATTTGCTGCTAATTGGCTTGAATATTGCGCAGTAAAATGTCACGTAGCACATAATAAAAAGAAAATCTACGCTATTTTAGTGAATATCGCGAATTATCTCATTCGAGGGGACCTGAAAGTATTATTTTAAAAAATAAAACTTCCAGGTCCACACTCACGAGATCATTTCCGATATTCACTAAAATAGCATAGATATCGTCTATATGGTATCACAGAACTAAATATTTTCCCATAGGCGACCATTATAACGTTCAGGTGGAATAAAAATATGATCGCATCACTTTAATTTTGGCATTCAAATATCTCTGTCAAGTACAGCCCTTCAGACAACTTTTTCTGATCTGAAAACAGGGGTCATGCAACAAATAAGAGAGAAAAACTGACACAAAGGGAAGTACCGGTCACGGGCACATATTTTTCAGGGAATTCCCTACAAAATCACACAAAAAGTAAATTGTATTTTTTAGGTCCAAAAGTCATCAAATCACCCTCTTTTTTATCAGGAATATTCAACAATAATGCAAGATGTCAATAGAATGTTTCAAACTTTTATTGAAACAATGGATTTTCCCAAGGCTGTTTATTTTTAGAGATTGCGTCATTTCCGAGTGCAACATTTTAAGGCGTTCACTCTAATTTCAATATTTAGTTCCGCGATACCATATATTTCGGTCGTCAAAACTGTTCATATCAGATGATGTAAATCTACTGATACTTGAAAAAAACGCACACAGTATGATGCAAAAAAATAAAAAAATGAGACTTGTAGAGAATTGTATTTTTAAATCTAGTCCACCCAGTCTGGAATGGAGATGAAGAACACGCCGCAGCAACAACTGCTACAAAGGGTTTGTCGCCTACTTTCGTTCAAAATAGATTTCCTCTTTTTCACTTCTTCCAGTGGGCATACCCTTTAATTATTAACTGACGGCAGTTTTTTTTCTGTAAACAAATCAACAATAATAGAGTCAAGTTTTCTGGTGTGCAGTATCGCGGTGCAGTAACGCATATCGCTGACGAGATAAAAGATTTTGAAGAATTTAACCAAGCAGTATCACACGAGTCGGAGTAGCGATACTGCTTGGATGAAGGTCATCAGTTTGAAACGATACAGAATACCAGAAAACTTTGCTGCAGTGACAAACACTATTTACCAGTTCAGAGATAAGGAAAACGACTGTCTCTGCTTTTAACCGAGTCGTGCGTCATTTTGCACTAAGCGTCCTTACAGCCCAAAGCTATCAATATATAGCCTTGTGAAAACACAGACTATTGTTTGTGTACGGTTTCTTTTTCTTTTTTTCTATTTTTTTTATCCTTCTTTTTCTCCTGCCTTCTGTCTTCTATGCAGTTTCTTGTCCGCACGGTAACTCGAAAACGCTTATTATTGACATACTAAAATACAGTCACGAGTTGTCAGCCACCTATGGTTTTCATATTCCTGGGGCGTTAGAGGTGTCCGTAGGAGTGTTTTGAAAGTGGGTCACGCCCATATCTCAGGCACTTTTTGACCCATGGACCTGGGACCAACAACAAATGAGTTCACACTCGATGGAGATTCAAAATATAGGTCAGTCACTGAGCTCACCCAGGGGTCATCAAGTGCATTTTTAGAATTGCTGGAAATCACAGTTTTTGACCCCCAAATCCATTCCTGAAGCTCGTACATCCGTTTTTATAATACAAAAAGTGGGCGTGGCCAAAAATTCAGAAAGTTGGTCACGCTCATATCTGAAGCATGGTATGATGTATGGACCTGGGAGCAACATTTGAATCAAAACACAATGGAGGTTCAAGATATGGGCCAGGGTCACTGAGGTCGCCCAGGGTCATTGAGTGCATTTTTCAGAATTGGAGGAAATCACATTTTTGACCCCGTAATGCATTTCGAAGTTCATACATCCTTTTTTACATGAAAAAAGCGGGCGTGGCCAAAAATTCTGAAAGTTGGACACGCCAATTTCTCAAGGATGGTATGACCTATGGACCTAGAACCAACAACAAATGAGTCGACATTTGGTGGAGATTCAAAATATGGATCAAGGTCACGAAGGTCACCCAGGGGTCATTGAGTGCATTTTCGGAATTGCTGGAAATCACATTTTTTGACCCCCTAATGCATTCCCAAAGTTCATTCATGCATCTTTACGTTCAGAAAAGTGTACATGGCCAAACATTTTGAAAGTGAGTCATACTCATATCTCAAGCATGTTATTACCTATGTACCTGGGTCCAACAAAAATGAGCCGAAATTCAATGGAGGGAGGGTTCAAAATATGGGTCAAGGTCAGACGATCATTGAGTGCATTTTTCAGAATTGCTGAAATCACATTTTTTGATCTCCTGATGCATTGCCGCAGTCCATACATGTATTTTTATTCTGAAAACATTTGTCGGGGAAGGGGGGGGCGGAGGGGGCGTCGGCTCAAATTTTAAAAATTAGTCACACTCATATCTCAAGCATGATATGATATATGGACCTATAACTAACGACAATTGAGTCAAAACACCACGGAAGTTAATAATTTTGGGTTCTGTTCACTAGGGTCACACAGGTCTCATTAAGAGCAGATTTCAGAATTGCGTGAAACTGCATTTTATGACCCCATTGCATTTCGAAAGTCCATGCATGAATTTCTTCTCTCATAAAACTGGGCAGAATCGAAAATATCCATTGCCGTGTCCATTATAGAACACATGTAATGCGATGCATAGAAGTTATTTCAGGTTTCTTGAAAAAATAATCTGAATCCTGAATGAGAATCTTTAAATGCTGTTTACGAAAACCTATTTCTGGTTTCTTCAAAGATAGTGCACTCCCAAAAATAAGTCGCCATACATTCTTTTTCTGTATAATTTAGTTCTGATGCTTTCGCCATTTTCAAACAGGCTCGAATTTACTGGTCGCAGTAAATTCTGTTTCTTGAGTCAGCATTCGTTTTTGTTATTTCAGCAGCCTTTGTGTGGACTCAGCTTTATACTATTCGTTTTCAGTGCCTTCCCTTTTCTCTGAGATACAGTCGCAGTTCCTTCGCATTCAAAAGAGCTTAAAACAACCGCATGGCCGAGTATGGAGGTGCAGTTAGCTCGCGACATAAAGTGTCAGCGATCTTAGTTACTTCACTGGACACTGATTGCCAGGGAAGCAACAGGATTGTCTAGTCGTTGTTAGTTGACTTTAGTAAAGTGTAGTTAATATTGTGAGATTATTATGATCCCCGATGAGTCTGGAGGTGGGATGGGGAAATCTCACCCGAGGGGCAAGATATCTGAACCAGGCCTGAGGCTTGCCGAAGGTCTGGTTAAAATATCTTGCCCCGAGGGTGAGATTTCCCCATTCCCACCATCAGACTCACCGAGGATGATTTTTCTCCCCCACCAGCCAGCGATTACGTTAGCCAGAGGAAATCGGGAGTCATGTGCTGATTCAATCAACTCATTTTGTATTCGTTGTTTTAAAAAAACTGATGACACCATGGAAAGAGCATGCACAAGTTATATACCAAAAGTATATACCACGAGATCGATTAGGAACGATGGCAGCTTGAGGGTGGAAGAGTTTTAGACTTTGATCACCATACAGCGGTTACGTTAGCCAGAGGTAATCGGCGGTCACGTGCTGATATAATCAACTCATTTGGTATTCGTTGTTTTGAAAACCTAATGACACCATCGGAAAGAGCATGCAAAAGTTATGTATATACCAAAGGTATATACCACGAAATCAATTAGGAACGGTGGCATCTTGGGGTTTAAAGAGTTTTAGAGCATCAAACTTTGAACACACGGCATTCTGATGACAATATGAATTAGGTGGTAGCCAAATACTATGCATCGCGTCATAATAACGTTATAAATGTATAACGTCACGTGGGTGGGGTGGGATACATCTGTCTCTCCCTGCTATCTCACCCTGGACAGACATATGTTACACATGCAGTGGGGGAGAAAGAAATATCCCACCCTCTTGTCTCACCCGGGGCACGCGTATGTTTCACGTATAGTGGGGGGAGAAATCAGTGATTCTGGAGCGCGGTAGCTCAGTGATTACAGCATTGGACTTCGAACCGAAAGGTCCACGGTTCGATCTCCAACAGGCTAAACTGTGATGTGTGCTTGGGCAAGTCACTTAATCTCGATTGCCCATGTGGGCCACTGTGTGCTGCTACACTGATGCTTGCTGTACGTCGAGGGTACACTTGTCTGCAAGAAATGCTAACCCTGCTTGCGTTGAGTTAGTACTTTGGGGAGCCTAACAGTTTCTCGCTGGTTTGTGGTTCCCTCCGGGTACTTTGCTTCCCCATCCGTAAGACTCTCCGACTCTGGCTGTCGAAAGTTTGGTTAAACCCAAATAACAGAAAATCAGTGACCCTAATTCACCGTTGAATAGCTGGAGTTTTTTTTAAGCGTTTTCACTCTATTTTCTTCGTTTATAAGATTACCCGATGCAGTATATTTTGATAGTATTCAGATGCCCTTAATACTACTGACAAGGTGTCAGAGCAAAGCCAGCCTAAATATAAGGGCAATGGGCCTCATATATAAAGATATTGTAAGTTCAAAAGATATTCCGCATCAAGGCGAAAAACCTACGTGAATTTCACTTCTCTGTGAAGCTGGGCATGGAAAAAACACACGTGGTGTATATCCAACTTCAGGGCAGGGACCCAGGGGAGAAACGGTATGTTAGATAAGGTCTAATCTCATTTAAGTTATACAGTAGTCGCGAGTCTTACGAGACGTAATCGGTTGGTGGCAGGATATCGTCACGGCCAATTGAGAAACGAGATTCTGAAAGATAGAAATGTCTGTCGTGTCGTCACCTGATCATTAGTATAGCAATGAGTGACAGGAACGAATCGGTTCTCTCGAGAAGTGAAATCACCGTTAAGTCACGCGCGAGGTGACTTGTATTGATTCTGCCTCGATATACGTCATCTCCCACCGTTTTGGCAGATGTACAGATGAGCGTCTGTCCACCTGACAGTTTAGGGTAAAAAATATATATACCTTGAAGAGCAGAGCATTAGACACACACTTGGGGTCAGACACACGTTGGTGAAGTCCAGGGCAGGCGGACTCTGTTTCCTGGCATAGGGGTACCTTCGATCACAGGACCCTGAAATGGCTGGAATCGCCAGACGGGGCATTCCACGATTGATTTCGCTTAAGGTTGATAGGCGGCTAAGTTTAGATTGTCGAGTAGCAGGTATCAGCCTGCAATAGTCAGAAGTGTAGGTTAATTGTATTGTGCGTATTAACCCCTTGAAGCGTCAGACTGATTGCGTTCTGAGTAGTTTGTTTTGCTGTTGAAGCATCGTAATACCGACTGGAGATCGGTGTGAGTGCCAATTTCGCCCTAGCACAAAAAGGGGCATTTGTGAATCGTGAATTCAACCAGGAACGGTGAATATTTCAATAGGACTTTCACGGATGACTTTCAAAAGGCACATAAGGTATGAGTAGACAATATCTGACCCAAATCAGAAGTACGGTGGCTTTATAGATGACAAACATTGCTGGTCGGAACCCTCCGACAGCCAGAGGTACAGTTACTCGCAGACGTTGACATTTGAGCCTAAGCGGATGAAGCTCTTATGGCGAGCTCTCCGTAATATAATTTCAGATTTGTGAAGCTCTTATGGCGAGCTCACGTAGTAACATTTCCAGTGTGTAGACTTTAGTGCCAGTACAGGGCTATAGAACGACTATATAATTGATGAGAATTATTTAACCCTAACAACCCATTTTCTGTGAAAAGAATCGAATTGTTCATTGTTGAAATATTGAAACGGCTTTATTTTTATGTGTAAATAAAAGAATCGTTGTTACTTTAAATCATTCTTTCCATTACACAGCCTGAAATGATTAGGAATCACACCTAACGGAAATCGAACCTATCTTAGGCCAATATGGCAGAGGAGAAACGAAATCACAGCGCCGGTCGAACTCAGCTCCCAGCGCCGAGTTCGCGGCACTAGGATTCCGATTCTCCACGTCGGTCTAATTTTCCCGCAATTTCATCAGCGAGTCTAAATAACCCCACGTCAGCCCAGACCTTACGGGGCCTCAGGGATAGTTCAGTGATATTTCTAGATTTCCGTGAGTATCCTCACAAGAAACGTCAGTAACCCACTCTCTTGATTTTCTTTTTCAGAATTCTGTCAGAAACCCTACTTGGATCCGACATTTTACATCTTCTGTACTTTAAAGAGAAACCACCGACAATCTGCAACGAATCAAATTACAAATTATGTTTGTCAGCGCAATTAAATGGGGAAATAGTAAGGTCATCACTGTCCACTTGAAGACATTCTGCCCCCTAATATAGTCTCTCTCGACATCTGTATGGTTTCTTTCTTTAGAATATCCGTGTCAACTCATAAAGACATGGCTATGGAGAGGTGGGAGTTAGTGGAAGCGTTGGTGGTGAGGACCAATAGTTTTCTCTATGGATTAATGGAGAATCATCGAATACTGTGACAAATTACACGATGGATACATGCCCAGAGGCAGAATATACCTATAAAAGATACTTCTCATATCCAGATCGGGGTATTTGAAGTAGGGCCTATAGGTAGGCATCGTCGGTCTGAATTAAATAGACACAAGTGATAATGAATAAGTAGGATTTAAGGTGGTTAGACGATATTTCGGTCCAACAACACTGAAAATCTATACGATTGAATTATAACACTAACGAACCACTCCCCCCTCAGGGGTCAGGACAACTCGTACCCTGGACGATCGTACCCTGGACAATTCGTACCTTTCCTTGGACAACTCGGACCCCGACGCTGGACAACTCGTACCCCGACTCTGGACAACTCGTACCCCGACTCTGGACAACTCGTACCCTAAAGGATTCTTACTAACAAATAACAAAACAAAGATAGCACACACAAAGATAGCACACACAAAATGCACAAGTAAAATGCACAATAAGTTCACAGAGACCCGAGTAAATGATAAACACTATCATGGGCGCAGATCTGTCCGCATTTATGGAGGCGAAACTTAAAACTTTAAGCGTGTCGAACATGGTCTCTCAATGTGCTACAAGACATACCCCTGGTACGCACCAAGGTAGTGGAGCCGGGGGATTTGAAATTACTGTCCTACACGTCTGTGATTTTGCACCAGTGTTGGCTGCCTGTATAACCAGCCAACACTGTCAAATTTGTCTTGGTACTACATGCACATCAGTGTAACTTACACTGGTGTGTATGCAGTACCAAGACAAATTCAATTTATTGGTTGCGGTTTCCATGACATATTCATGAACCTATAGAGGCATGATCTGGCATCTTTTTAAGCGGATACGACATTTCCTTTGCGTAAATTTCGCAAATCCTGTATCACTAGGATGCAGCATTTGCATAATTCACGGGAAGGAAGTACCAGCATCTTTAAAAATTTCCAACATGCTGTTAAAAAGTCGACTTTTTCTATTGAAGAAAACAATAAGATTTTCATCCCAAAAGCCACCAGAATGCACAATTTGATACCTCTGTTTTAATTTTTTTCTCGAATTGCCCCCCCCCCCCCTTGCTGCTCAGCCATATCATTCAATAATAAGAAATGTGTGCACCCCCCCCCCCCCCCCCAACATTCGGATCGCATGGCCTAAATGTGCTAGCACAACAAAATCCAAAACAAATACCTCCACACGTTGCTCTGCTGGTAACAATTCCTTGACAGCCCCTAGAACCTGAAAGAAAAATTTCATTACGATTATTCTGTGGCGCTTGGAAGACATATTTTTTCGCTCCGATGCGTACGGAATGTAAACAGACAAGATGTCAAACGTTGAAGGCTGCCTCACGCAAGAATACATTAAAGTACTCACGGTGCTATTTCTGTTAACCATTTGAAATTGGGAGACTCCTTTTCCGATATACGTACATTACACGTCATAACTTAATCAAGTATGATGGCTGCTAAGTGAATTTGAAGGGAAAATCAATCAATATTTCAACGTGCAACCCCAAGGCTGCACATTGAATATATTAACCCTTTACCCAACGTAACGGCCAAAACCGGCCAGCGCTATTCTCAAAAATCGCATATCAATTTTCAAAATATTTTCATTTTTTGTCTCAAAAACATAGGTTATGACCCCTCGTTGGAACGAGCTCGTCGAGCTCGTTCCAACGAGGGGTCATAACCTATGTTTTTGAGACAAAAAATGAAAAAAATTATTTATTCAAGAATTTTTTTGGCAAGTGTCGTCTGCTTTTCATGTTAGGTAAAGGGTTAATTGGTCTACACCCAAATAATGAATATAGACTTTTCCAATTGATGCTCTTGAACTGGCATGGAAGATACCACCAGTGTTCAGAGGGTTAATTAATGTTATTGATTAAAAGCTCCCTTGTAAACTCAAAGTGATTGCGTGTATGTTCCGAGTTTAATTTTCCGTTGACCATTCTGATTTCGAATAGGATTGTGTATGCTTGTTATTACGAGCGCAGCAGGCTGTACAAATCTTTTAATTAGTAGGTACATACAGAAGGAGTGAACTCTCGTAGTCTTTGAAGAGATATTGACTTGGATGACATTATCTGGGATAATGGAAGAAGCTTCTTAAAAAGATGCACTTTTGCGCAATTCAAAAATATCGATTTTCGTAATTCTGTTCTCATCTATTTGACAGCCACACACTACCCATCAACAAAATTAAAAACTAATGTTGTCTATTAACTCCTAAATCTAGAACCGATGAATGGAGCGACAGTACTGACATCGATAACTTTAAGGTGTGTTAGACAGAAACAGAGTCTCCTGTTTGTCATTTAAAATATTTGAAATGTCAGATCAATAATATACACGTATTGTTTGGATCACATGATTAGTTCAGCCCAGGCTCAGTGTGTTCTATCAAAGATATAGCACTTGGACATCTGAAGAAAGCTGCTGCAATCGTTCCGGCACCGGCAGGTAGAGATAAGTTAGTATAGCTATCGGGGACACTTATTTGAGTAAAACCGAGATGAAATCGTTTAACCCTTTGCCTAACATGAAAAGCAGACGACACTTGCAAACAAAGTTCTTGAATAACTAATTTTTTTCATTTTTTTTTGTCTCAAAAACATAGGTTATGATCCATCATGGGAACGAGCTCGACGAACTCGTTCCAAAGAGGGGTCATAACCTATGTTTTTAAGACAAAAAGTGAAAAAATAATGAAAATTAATTGGCGATTTTTGAGAATGGCGCTGACCGGTTTTGGCCGTTACGTTGGGTAAAGGGTTAAATAAAATCTCCTAGTGATTCTAGGGTGTTATTTTTAATCTTTCCCTGTAAGACTCTACAAAGAATATTTTCTGTTTCTCAGGCCATTTTTTTTAATTGCATGTGGGCGGGCGGTGTTTTATTTTACTTTTTCATTTTTGTAATTATTTATTTGCCACCAAAAGTTCATACTCTTGGTTTGTTTTATATTTTAGGCCTCATAATCTACATAATAGCATGGGAGGTGGTGTAGTTCATCCCTTGAGTACAAGAAGGCCTTGAAATGATAAATCATTGTAAAGCCCTGATGCACTCAAGGGCCAAATTGATCAATTTTATTAACTTGGGTAAAATATCAGACATAAATCATTTAACGGTTATTATTATCAATTCATGGTGCGTTACTAGCACATTAACGCGAAATTACGCGGACGATAAGAAACCATAGTTCCACTACTAAAACGATCATTGGAATTTCGAACTGTCTGTTGTCAGGTAACGTTGAATACATACACAGAACGTCACGATCATGCTGTCGCAAAATGATAGAATTCAAGGCTGCGCCTCTCGTTCTATCCCTCATTGCTGTCACTCATGTCCTGTTGACAAACGCATTCACATGTCGTAACGTTCTGTGTTTATTACACGCCTCTATGACATAGAATCCATTAATTTAAAAATTCAAACATCACAGAGTTCTGACGTCTGCTTGAAATAAAAACATAAACAAAACTCAGGTGTGAATGGCAAACACGTGTGACAGATCGATAACGTAAACAGAAAAATATTTAGAGAGTAATTGCTTGACTGGACTGGTTACGTGAAATAATTCACGAGAGGTGAGGGACGTTGTACAAACACGAGTCCCTCGCCTCAAATGAATTATTTCCCGTAACCAGTACAATCAAGCTATTACACTGTTTATTACTTTTCATTATTAACGATAATTATACTGTTTAACCCTTTACCTAACGTAACGGCCGAAACCGGTCAGCGCTATTCTCAAATACCGCCAATTAATTTTCAGTATTTTTTTCATTTTTTGTCTCTAAAACATAGATTATGACCCCTTATTGGAACGAGCTCGTCGAGCTCGTTCCAATGAGGGGTCATAACCTATGTTTTTGAGACAAAAAATTAAATTAATAGTTATTCAAGAATTTTTTTTTGCAAGTGTCATCTGCTTTTCATATTAGGTAAAGGGTTAAAAAAAGCAAAAAATAAAAAAAATACAATGAAGTCCCCATTACACCTACGGCAAAGCGTCTTCGTTTACGCACACGGATACATGACACAATTGTTAATTGCATAATTCATTTGTGAACTTATCATTTATAATCAAACCCGGAAATCCCAGTAAATCACACTTTGGAAAGTAATAAAAATGAAAATTGTGTCCACATAGGTTATTTGTTGGTGTTTCTAAGAAATTAGCTGCCGTTATCGGAGAGATATTCGCTTCATAGTCAAAACTTGTGTGTAAAAAAGTCTCTCGATTTATCGGCTGTCGCCGAAGCTTCCAAATTGATCTGGGTCAGAATGCGACGTTTCGATTGGCCGATTACTAAAATATGCGGAGATTAGTTCTTTTGATGGATCCTTGAGGACAGGTGGAGACAAATCGCCAGTCAAGGGAAATGCGTATGAAAGGCGTACGGATTTGTAAAGCTGGAAGTGGAGGAAAAGTAATAAGCGTGTAATGAACACTGCACTCGTAGTGCAATAATAATAATTCAATTCCACTCCCAAAACCAACCCACTCACAATGTTACGACGTCAACTTTGCTTATGACATAACGCGTTTAGTTGACGTGCTGTGAAGGACATTTCCGTGTTATGAGCTATTTGATGGCAATCATATGTGATAACATTATTAACAGTACTGGCTAAATTTCCGTTGATGGACACCCATGCTCAAAATGGGACCCTTTAGATGAAACTTTGCTGTACACCTTCCCACAGTTTCAATGTTTCGAGTGAATATCAACTACATGTACGTGGTGGTTTTGAGCAAATAATTTGCCATGGTCTGTGTGTCAAACTTCTTGGTTCTCCAAAAATATAATGAAATTTTAACTCGACACGACACCCGCCTGCCCCTACTGACAGTCATGTTACAAATAAAAAGATTTTTGATTCGGGTGTATACAGACCTTCTTTTTCGCTTGCACGATATTATAAATGCTTCCACGTGTGTTCTTCTTAAGTAATATATTTTGGAACCTGACAAGACTGTAAGCTATATTGGTAGTTATAATTCTTTGATCGCACAGAATTTGAGAATAAGGTGCGTATTTTCGTGTGTATGTGTGGAGAGGAAAGATGGCAGAGGGCATGTATTTACAAGTCCTTTACAACTCTGAGAGACCCTGCTCTCTATTGGCAAAATTTATGACTTCGATGGTAAAAAAGCTTGACGAACATGGCTGACGATTTTCTTCATTGACAGAGATTTACAAGGAGAGTTAGCTCCCCTTAATTTTCTAACGAATTTTCTGACGTTGCCTGTGTATTAAACACATAGGGTATGGGGACTTTCATATCAAAACTGAAATTTCAAAATGTTAGCGTCGTTGTATCTTCGATTTACGCATCATTTCACAAACCTCAGGCATTTTCTGGAAGACTAGTATAAAAGTACAGAAGCTAACCTTTTACATTTTTTTTCCCAATCAGTTTGAACGATTGACTCTTATTCTCTGTTTAAACCCATTTAGCCCTTTACCCAAAGCAGACGATATCAAAATTTATTATTTTAAATAACATTTTTAAAAAAAATTTCAAAAATTACTACCAAAACATATCACGTGACCCCTCAGTGGAACGAGCTCGACGAGCTCGTTCCAAAGATGGGTCACGTGATATGGTTTTGTTGAAATTTTCTGAAAAATAATATTCTTTCGGATGCAGAAATAACATATTACGCGGGCGGATGTGGCTAATTCGGTGGATAAAGGGTTAAGAAAAAGAAAACGGCGCTTTCGCCGTCTTTCGATGTTCTGTACCTTTTTCTATTCATCATATCAACGATGTGCGGATCGTGACACATAACACAGACACTATCCTTTCCATTAATAAAAAGCCCAGGAGGTAAGATTTGGTATTTTTTCCTGGGAAGAATAAATACTTACAAATTAATGTAAAACACACAATGGTGAACAAAGAACCAAAGCGGACAGTTACTTAGTTGCTTCTAATTAGCTTGCTATAAAAGCCAAGTTCCTTTTTGTAACTTTTAATACATGAAAATAACAGACAACTTTTCCGTGATGTCATTTGTGTTTTCTCAACAAATATACATTCTTTTTGTTTAGACCATCCTCTCTCGTCCTATTTCAAGAGAGGTGAGTTGATGGTAAGTCGACTTTCATGACGAGATAAATCTTGGATGTTCGTTCGAGTGAAAGAAGCAACGTCAGTTTGAAAGAAAAGAAAACATTGGGGAGAGAGCACCTGCAAATATAGGTAGACTGCTGGACTTCTATGCTAGAGGTCCCGAGTTCGACCTCGACCCGCGTTGTGTCCTTGGGCAAAGCACTTTATCCCGGTTGCTTCCATGGGGGCAGGATGACGCCGTGTACTAAGGCGTACTGCACGTCGATGGTGCACATGTCTTCAACTGCTGTAACCCTGCTTGAAAGGAGCTTTAACAGAGTTAGAATGTTGAGGAGGTGACAGTTGCGCGTCGATGCTCGGTGGTTCTCTTCGGGGACTCCGGCTTCCTCCACCCGTAAAATTGTCACGGTCACGATTAGCCATTGTGCATAAGTATGTGACCTTAAACACCAATAAATAAACAAATAGATAGAAAGAAAATAAAACATTGGGGAGAGAGCACTTGCAAATATAGGTGATACAGGTTTGTCATTAATAATTGAAGATGACATGGTATCGAGCTTATATGTTATACGGTTTCAGACCGTTGTGGTCGAAGGCTTCGCGAAGACAACCGATTGGAGGAGGTGGGGGACCTTATTTGTCCAGACTGTGATGGCTCAAGTCTCGACTGAATAACTGACGAAGGTATGCCTTGGTGATATAGTTGGAATATTAGTCAGTCGATATTATAATTAAAAACCTCAAAACTAATTCTAAATTTATTAGTGAATAAATAAATTTCATATTTAACCCCTTGCACTCTAGTAGTGCAACAACATTTTCTCTAATTACTCTGTTTTTCTATTATTTAACTATGAATTTATCCAACTATATCTTGTTTGACAGAGCTCACTGAGCTCTGTCAAACAAGATATATTTGGTTATATATCAAACGGCATTGTGGGAAATATTTGCTGCTGAAAACTTTGTCATTTTGACATCAGAGTGCATAGTGTTAATGAACCTATCGTACACGTACTCCAAATTGGTCACGCTGTGCCCTTAACAACCCAGATTATAAGTTACATGGCGTATACCTGGCTGACACATTCCCATAAAAGGCGATGAGAGTTCATACCAGGTGAGACGAAGCCGAATCTGAGATGGACATTCAGAGTCTAACATGGAAATGTATCAGCCAGCATGTTAGGCTCTGAATGGCTGATATATTTCCATGTTAGGCTCCGAATGTCCATATAATTCAGAGCCTAAAATGGAAATATATCAGCCATTTCCATGTTAGACTCTGGCTGATACATTTCAGTATCAGCCAGAGGCTAACATGGAAATGGCTGATACATTTCCATGTATCAGCCATTTCCATGTTAGGCTCTGGCTGATACTGAAATGGCTGATACATGGAAATGTATCATATTTATTATGTCGAAAGTCCATGTAAATTAAGGGATTAATAAACTTTCACAAGAAACAAAGAAAGACCGGGCGATTATTTTTTAGAAACCGCTGTTACAGCACTGCGCAGAGTGACAACATTAACTGGCACCGGTACGTGTATCCATGGTAGCAGTACACAATCGTCGCTGCTCGAAGTGCAATATTTGTTCACAAAAAAAATGTATCCTTACAAGCATAGCTGAAATACCCCTACATACATTTACTGTCATTACCAACTGAAATAGGTTAACGAAGCACTTTTAAACTTTCAAAAAATCACTTTTAATCTGTTGAGTAAACTGTAAAGACAATGTTCGCTTCAGCTACAGTAGTCCAAACATGGCCTGAAACTGAAAGTCGGTAATTTAATTTTGTGGTTTGGTACGTCCTTTCGAAAGGTCGTACCAAACCAAAAATTTAAATTACGGACTTTCAGGCCATGTTTGGACTACAGCCACAGGAACTTGGAACTCAATCAGTACTGAGCGATAGTCAGTAGTAAATAAAATAATAAGCACACACACCCTCCAAATATAATAAAAAACTCCTGTGCTTCAGCATAAAAAATCGATAGAGTCGGACAAACAACAAAGAACTTTGTGGACAGCAAATAATATTGTCTGTCCAGTTTTTAAATATTTAATTTTCTTAATCAATAAATACGGCAACTTGGAAATATTTTTGGTACTGCAATCAGCTGCAATTCTCTTATTTTGTATAAAATCAAATTTTGAAAAGGCCGAAACAGTAAAAGATAAGCGGACTTGTGACCATTGCACCTCTGACATAGAAGATGAGGAACACCTAATATTACATTGTACACTGTAGTAAATACATGTACTCAACAATCAGGAAAAACATATTCAATTTACTAACTGAATTACAACTTCTCTTGATTGTCTTTCCAATGGTGACTTGATGAGAATTCTGTTATTATGCAAAGATGCTGCTATCTGTGGAGTGGTTGAACGATTTTTGTAATCTGTGAACCAATCTAGTGGGTTTATATACTGAAATCTTTCAGCTTTCACACTCTTAAATAATATAAGTCCACAATATCCTCATTTAAATAAACCAATAATGAAAGGGTCTGATCACTGCCACCAAATTTGTTTATACTTATACACTAATATAGATAAAGTTTTCTGAATCTGAAAATATGTTCTATATTACATCACTATATCACCCTTTCATGATACACACACCATCACCAACTCATTTTTTTATCTCATTTTTCAGGAATACCATCTTTCATCACTTCATCTCTTCATCTCTTCATGACTACCCTGGACAGCAATGTGTATATATGCACCTACTATGATTTCGATGAGGGTAACATAACAACTATTATTAATTGTTTTTAATTGAAAGCCTTTTCCACCCTTAACAACTTTTTATTCATCATTATATACCTAACAACTGTTTATTTATAAATTACCTTTGTACCCAATTCATTCGATTTTTCCCCCATTAGTGTCGGGTTTCCCAAACGAGAAAAAAATATAAACCAATAACAGTGACACATGTATACTAATCTGCACACTGAATGCAGCAAAACTACCTCCCTAATAACCTCATTTATCTTGTAATGTGGACTTATTATCTGAAGTTAACCTACATGCCAACTCACCCTAATAATCACTCATCATACATACAACCATCCACTTATTATCATCAAAGTTTTACCATTATCACAAATACAATCAATTAAATTGTGTATGTGTTGTCACAGTTATATGTACAGCAAAATGTAACTCTATTGTTCGTTACGAGCTGGAAATAAAAAGTTCAAAAAAAAAAAGTTCAAAGTTTAAATAATATCAGGTGATTTTCCTGATACGGCTGAACTCTAAGATGGAATTTCAGCGTTCTGCTTGGAAAAACTAACTTTGAGGTATAAGGAAGGGCACTACAAACATTTTGTATGGACCGAATGTGTGTGTGACACAAGTCTAAGTATAAAATCGAGTCTTCTAATATTATAACATGATGACTCGGAAGAGAGAATCGATATTTATACTTTAATCTTGACGAAACTGTCCCTTATATAAAATATTTGCGGGTAGGAGGATGCCATACACTACCTAACACCCCCCCCCCCCCGCCCTCACCATCGGCGCCACTGCTTGTGGTTGGTAGTGCATTGGTATATTTTGTACAAAACTAGTTGAAATGAAAGTATCAATGACACTGTAGCTCAACTTGTGTGAGACATGTACATGTATAGTACGTGACACAGCAATGACAAACATCTAGGTAATGACCTGATAACAAAGGTACATATAAAGTATAGTAACGGTTTCTACATGAATGCTGACCATAGCCTGTAACTAATGTATGGGTAAAGTATTGTAATGGTGGGCGACAGTTAGATGCTAAACTAGAAAAGAAATCTTTGAGTCCCAGAGTGGGTCTGACTGAACCCAAACATATTCCTTCTCATAGCACAGTGATAACAAAGGCACCCCCAAAACGCTCGTTCCTGTCCCAAGGTGATAACGAAGGTACCCAAGAAGTTTCGTGAAGATCGGTTCATAAACACAGACTCTAGCCCGAGCCGTATTAACATGTGCAATTACTGTGTATAAATATCACTGAATAAATCAAAGTTCATCTAATTTGCATAATTTCTGCATGAGAAAAAAAAACCCGTATTATATGTGATGTATTCCATGTTACTAAACTTTCACACAAAAATTTATTCAAATCAGAAATTTCATGCAGAAGTTCTGTACAAAAAATTGATTGCACTAATTTTGGTACAAAGTGGCTGCTGGTGGACATCTTGAATTTCGGACCGCACCCCAAAACACTAGTTCTCGTCCCACGGTGATAACAAAGGTACCCAAGAAGTTTCGTAAAGCTCGGTTCATAACTACGGCCTCTAGCCTGAGCCGTATAGAAGTTATGTACAAAAACCTGATTGGACCTAATTTCGGTACAAAATGGCTACTGACAGCCATATTGAATTTTGGATCACACCCAGAAACACTCGTTCTCGTCGAAAGGTGATAACAAAGGTATCTAAGAAGTTTCGTGAAGATCGGTTCATAAATACAGCCTCTAGCCCGAGCCGTATTGACATGTGTACTTACAGTGTATAAGTAGCACTGAATAAATCAAAGTTCATCTAATTTGCAGAATTTCTGCACGAGAGAAAAATCCGTATTATATGTGATGTATTCCGTGTTACAAAACATTCATTCAAAAATTTATCCAATGAACCTTCATATAGAAGTTCTTTACCAAAAACTGATTGTACCTAATTTTGGTACAAAATGGCCACTGGCAGCCATCTTGAATTTCGGATCGCACCCAAAAAAACTCGTTCTCGCCCCAAGGTGATAACAAAGGTACCCAAGAAGTTTCGTGAAGATCGGTTCATAAATACAGCCTCCAGCCCTAGCCGTATTGCCATGTGCACTTACAGTGTATAAGTAGCACTGAATAAATCAAAGTTCATCTAATTTGCAGAATTTCTGCACGAGAAAAAAAAACCGTATTATATGTGATGTATTCCATGTTACTAAACATTCATTCAAAAAATTATCCAATCCAAATCAGAACCTTCATATAGAAGTTCTGTACCAAAAACTGATCGTACTTAATTTTGGTACAAAATGGCCACTGGCAGCCATCTTGAATTTCCGACCGCACCCAAAAACACTCGTTCTCGCCACAAGGTGATAACAAAGGTACCCAAGAAGTTTCGTGAAGATCGGTTCATAAATACAGCCTCCAGCCCTAGCCGTATTGACATGTGCACTTACAGTATACAAGTAGAACTGAATAATTCAAAGTTCATCTAATTTGCAGAATTTCTGCACGAGAAAAAAAACCCGTACTATATGTGATGTATTCCATGTTGCTAAACATTCATACAAAAATTTATTCAAATCAGAATACAGAAGTTCTGTACAAAACTCATTGCACTAATTTTGTACAAAATGGCTGCCAGCGGCCATCTTGAATTTTAGACCGGACCCCAAAACACTCGTTCTCGTCCCACGGTGATCACAAAGGTACCCAAGAAGTTTCGCAAAGATTGGTTCATAAATACGGCCTCTAACCTGAGCCTTATTGGCATTTGTACTTACAGTGCTGAAAGTAACACTAAACAAATCAAAGTTAGTCTAATTTGCATAATTTACGCACGAGAAAAAAACCCGTATGATATGTGGTGTATCCCATGGTACTAAACATTCATACAAAACATTATTCAAATCAGCGCTTTCATATGGAGGTTCTGCGCAAAAATCTGATTGCACCTAATTTAGTACAAAATGGCTGCCAGCGGCCATCTTGAATTTCGGACCGGACCCCAAAACATTCGTTCTCGTCCCACGGTGATAACAAAGGTACTCAAGAAGTTTCGTAAAGATCGGTTCATAAATACGGCCTCTAGCCCGAGCCGTGTTGACGGCGCGACTGACGGACAGACGGACAGACGGACGACGGGCCATGACAATACCTCAAATTTGGCTTCACCAAAGCTGAACTAAAAAAATCATCAAAAAATGCCACGGTAAGAGCGTTGTTAGATCAAGTCTTTTCCCTGTTTTTTAGAAAACCCAATTCCATTTGTTAGTTCTACGTAATGTAATAGCTTATGAAAAGTAAGGTGTTGCGCTATGAAAACTCAACTAACGAATACAACATCATGTGTTTAAAACAGTTTGAGTACGTTTTCAGTCTGTGCTGCATCGGGATAACCTTTTACTTAACGCAACGAACCGCAACATCAATCGGCGCTATTCAGAAAAAAGCGCCATTCAGTTTCTATTTTTTCATTTGTTTTGGTCTCAAAAACATAGCTAATGACCCCTTAGTGAAACAAGCTGTTGGTATCGTCCCATTGATCATACAAGCATAGGTTACGTTTTCGGAAAACAAATAGGAATTCTAGAACATTTTTGTCAAGTCGTCCCCTGAGTTCCAATGTGTTCTACGTGTAAGTAGGCACATATAACACATTGGAAGTCAGGGGACGAAGTGCTAACTCCGTTTGAAATGGGGAAAAAGGTTAATTTCGTACTAAACTGTCTTCGGCTGAATGTATTTTCGAAGCGAATATTTAGTTTCTTGTGATGTTAAATTTCTTGGTATTAACTTAACTGAGCATGGCGTTGCTTTCGTCAGTTTATTATTGTATTGCATTGACAATATGTCACGAAATACTTCAAAAGAATTATGTTTTTACAAAGTAAAAGAAGAAAATAATTCTTCAAAGAGAGATAATCACTTCACCTCGGGGTGTTGACAGAAAGACCGCCAGCAAATTCAAAAAAAAAAAGAAATAAATAAAAGAAAAATCTTTCAAACAAGAGCAACACCTACCCCCAAGTGGCAGTCATGGGGCCCACGTACACTCATCTGCCAAGTTTGATAAAGATGGGGCCATCAGCGTGGGAAACAAGCCGTTTCAAATGGTAGTATGAATCCACTAAGTAAATCAAGGGAAAATAACTCTGTAAATATGAAAGCGACAGTATTTTAGTGCCATCGGATCTCTTCTTCTATAATAATCAACAACAATCATGCGAAAAAATACTTATTCTACCGAATGGTGACAGAACTAGACTAGCAAACATGACAGACAGATTGTTTTATAAACGCGTAAATTAGTAGAAGGGAAGTAACTCTGACAGCATTCCAGCGAGCGAATTCACCGTGGCATGAAATAATTATGTTTCTCTGTGCCAAGATAGAATGGAGAGACAATTCACATCAGTCCAACAAACAGAGTCACTGCTGGAGTACTAAACACGTTGGACGGACATATTTTTACAGATACCCATAGTGAAATAATGTCAAATAACTCATAATAATATATATTTAACCCTTTACCTAACGTAGAAAGCAGACGACACTTGTAAAAATAATTTTTGAATAACTAATTTTTTTCATTTTTTGTCTCAAAAACATAGGTTATGACCCCTCGTTGGAACGAGCTCGGCGAGCTCGTTCCAACGAGGGGTCATAACCTATGTTTTTGAGACAAAAAATGAAAAAAAATAATGAAAATTAATTGGCGATTTTTGAGAATAGCGCTGGCCGGTTTTGGCCGTTACGTTGGGTAAAGGGTTAAGCGAAGTCACAAATCCAACCATTGGAACTGTTAAAATATAAGCGTGCCTGAAGTTATTAATTATTGGATCCAACAAATTTTAACGATGGCAGAGCTAGAGCAGCAAATATTTTGGGTGTACACATTAAAATTTTGTAACCAGGTGAATGGATACAGTTTTAATAACCAACTAAGTGAAACAGGGAAAATAACTCTGCAGATATTAAAGAAGGAGGGACATTTATTTTGCCATAGGACCTGTTCCCCATTAATTAGATAGAAGCATGCCAAAACTGATTGGAATCCAACCACAAGAGCTTGAAGTAGAGTTGCAAACTTGTTGGACGGGCGTAGTCTGTAACGTACGAACATACGAAGGTACGGACATGCGAACGTATGCAACCCTTTACTATATACCCCCTCAGGAGAGGGGGCATACGAATTTAAGAACAAACAAAAGGCATGAACATTTTTTCCATTTCCAACGAACTCAAAAGGGCCATCCGGTCTATTCAAGCAAGGTCATTCTTTTAGGTAATATCTTATTCAACTTGTAGTACGTTTACTTATCGTAACAGAAAAAAACCCTCGAAATGCACTTCAAGAAAATCAATCACATCATGTAAAATCGTTATCCTGAGTTAATTCCACCATTCACAGTTACAAAATGATGAAACATCATCGAAAATTGATCATTCCTGCATAAGATCTGATTCAGTGCTAGGGGAGTGTGAATTGCTCAAAGTTCTCAGCCGAGCATTTGTTTAGAACACATTCAATTCCCAGAATAATACCAAATAATAATAACCTGATAATTCTATCAGGTCCCTCCCCCTAGTTGGAAATTCACTACCCTACACCGCCTAATCGGAAACCTCTAGCCACGTCCCTGATAGAACGAAAAAAAAGTATTGTTTTAGTAGCGTCTATAGACAGTGTATTTACAAAATTAGAAAAAAAAAACAAGAATTATTTGTTCTATCTATTTGATATTTGGTATTTTCTAGCTGGTGATTTTATCACAATCTTTGAATGACAGTAAGCCGCCATGTCTTCCTCGAACCTAAATTATTGATAGCTGATAAGAAAAGAAAAACGAGTCATCAAAGAAGTGATCCTCAGATTACATCAACAGTGCTGTTGTTTCTATTAAGATGACCAATTCATGGCACAAAAAGTTAATCTAAACAATTTTCTTCAAAATCACTTGTGCCATAGCTTTCAAATTTCTTTAGGATCGCAAAAGTTGATAATACGAAATGAGCCTGCAGGGTGTTGATGAAACCTTCAAAATACAAAGTGCTCAACACTTTCCTTAAAGTAACGGTAACATCCGACCAACGTGTTTCATAAAAGTCGCCATTCAAATTGATTATTTTTTCAGTTTTATGTTTTCACAACCAGTGTAGCTAATGACTTATCATTAGAATGAACTCGATGGCCACGTTCTTTTGGGGAGTCATAAGCGATGTCTCTGAAGCAGTGCTGAAAATGAACAAAATTGACGGGTGCAGTTTAAGCTCCCGTGAAATCAGAGACGAGAGTAATTTGCACCCGTAAAATGTTAGAATATGAATTTTCGAGGGAATACTGTTACCAATCACCAGAAACTTTAACCCTTTGAACCTGAACGGCTGCTTTTTCCAGCCAGAAGCATGATAATCCATAACGTCATTAAATAAGATGGCTGTTCAGTAAATGTGTGGGGTAGACCAATCAGTATTTTCAACGTGCAGCCCCGAGGCTGCACGTTGAAAATATTGATTGGTCTACCCCAAATAATGAATATGTACTCTTCTAATTGCTGTTATTGAACTGCATGGCAGATACCACTAGTGTCCAAAGGGTTGAAAATATTGATTGGTCTACCCCAAATAATGAATATGTACTCTTCTAATTGCTGTCATTGAACTGCATGGCAGATACCACTAGTGTTCAAAGGGTTAAATGTATAAGGAATTGCTGAATTATGACAGTAATTTGCCACTGGCCACAGTGTACTGCGTTCTCAAAACAACATAGATTTATATGCCCTCACAGTATATTAGTGCGCCACAATATTTTTCAACGAGTGCATTTTTTAGCTCCCGTAAAATAGAAATGGGGTGCTGACGGGAGCAATCGCACTCGCACCCGTCTCATTTCCAGGACTGCTGAAGCAAAAAAAAAAAAAAAAAAAATAAACACAGAAAATGTTTAGTTATTCAGGAAATGTTTTGTCAGAGTCGTCTTCTAGGCGTACAGTGACATGGAGCCCATTGGAAGTGGTGGGGAGTGGTCCGGGCTTTTGGGGCCTCTAGCGAAAAAAAAAGGGAGAAGAAATGAAGAAGACAAATATATAGACTTGAAATGTATGACCTCTGGGATTCTTATCATGGCCTCATCCTCTTAAAGTCAGTATATTAGCTCAGAGAGCATTACTCCATCCCCAAGGGTGCAGACTCTGCCCGTTATATGAGAAATGTTTTGCGGTATGAAATATTTATGAATTAACATGTATGAAATGACATGGCATGTTACATACGAAGATGATTTGGGGACTTTACACCATCGCGGAAGCACAAATTAATGTTGTGGCAAATTAGTAGGAACACGGGGAAAACTTGTGGTTTGATTCAATTTCTTATTTGTCTGAAGACCTCCGGAATCGAGGATTTTGTGCCTTTGTTTTTAAATGTTCTCCCATAGTTGGTACGGTCGGACCAGGAGTACCACACATCAGGAGATGAGGGGATGCAAGGCACCCTTGACACACCAACGGAGTCGTGTGAGGTGGAGAGGTAAACAGACATTGGAATAAAACAATTATTGGTATTAGCAAAACTAAAGTGTGAAAAAGCTGCGTCTCAGGAAAGACAACATCCGGACGACCATTTGTTAGCCACACCACAACGTTGAGATAAAAACAGCTGAAAAACAGAAGTGATTCGTGGTCCGTTCTTTTCTTCGATTCTAACTTTGGACGTTCCGGAGACTACAAAATCACGCCATTGCCTCTGCCGAAAAGCAAGGTCTGAGGACTGAGGGATTGGAGTCCACCTTCCAACAGTGGATAAGCGGACAAATCGCCTTTTGGGAAGTGGCGGAGCACGAAGTGACAAATTTCTATTTTAAGACGCCAGTTTTATCGTACTTTGAATTTTTATGAGCTTTTTTTTTTTATTTTAAACCTGAGTAGTGAAGGCTGGCACCCTGGGGACAAGCATTTAACACCGAATTCCCAGTGCCGTAGATAGCTTTTCGCTGGCGGAGGGGCAAGCCCAAAATTTTCCGACAGACCGAAAATTTTCCGACAGTGTAACAACAACAAGAACCCAAACAAACAGAAAGAATATGCTGTTTACTGCAAATGTACTGAAAATTGGTCTTTTTTACCCAAAATGTACCCAAAATGGCATGTTTTTATCCCCAAAGCCAGCATTTTAATGTTATTAGGCATAAATTCGCCTAAAAAAGGTCCCAAAAAATTCCGACAAAACTTCTGGTGGAGGAGGCCTCCGCCCCCGCCTCCCCCCCCCTCTTTATTTACGCCACTGTGAATTCCCCATATCCAATTGCTGGCACTTGAGGGACAAAATTAACATAGGATTCTCCATGGGGAGTTTGTCCCTCAACTGCCATTTTTGTCCCTCAAGTGCCATTTTTGAGGCAGGAAAAAGATTTTAAAACTATTGGACTTTTGTTATGCCCCGTGCTATATGAGTACACAATCCCTTCGCCATGTAGGAAATTATGGAAAGAGTTCTTTGAGCATATAGGACGTGGAAAACTTGGTACAAGCACGCGCCTTTTCTAGCCTTAAATTGGCACAAACTCCAGTGTTGCATTTCGATAACCCATTGTTTGTGTGATATTGCCTCCCGAGTCACAGGAGCTTGGGACGAACTCCACTATGCATGCATCTGTGCACTACAAAAATTTCGTCTGTAAATGAATGACGGACTGTACAAAACAATGGACGTTTGGACTGTACAAAACAGTGGAGGTCTGTGTAAATCGTTGGACAATATATAAATGTGGCATCAACCATTTTGATGTGGATGGAAGTATTTTCCGTTATTTGAATGAACAGTATTTTATTTCAGTTAAGGAATACAATACAGAATCAAAACATTAATGAAGAACAGGATATAACATGAAAATGGATCCAGCAGCAAGCTCAATGCTTGTGTAAGCTGTTTCCATTCCGTTATTTAACAGAACGAAAAAGATTTGAGCCCTTAGCTTGACACCTCATTGACCGTGCATATGAATATGGAGCGTGGTATACATATACCAGACAGTAGCCCTGCGCGTTTTCATTTTTTAGTCGAGTTTTCAAACAATAACCCTCGACTGTTGGTATGGCGAGGGTCGGTGGGCGGTTTCGGGTGGTCGGGCGGTCGGCCCTTTTTGCGCATAACTTCGTCGTTTCTAGACGGATTTTGATAATATTTGTTATGTGACTTGATATGCATGTTCAACATCCGATGACACGAATGAGAGCGTGTCCATGTTGTTTTCACAAGAGTTATGTCACTTTGTTAAAAATCGATTATTTTTGAGCCTGATTTATAGCGCGATGACATCAACAAACGTCAACCAATTTGACTGGTATTAGGCATATGGGTTTCAAGGAAAATTATCTTGATCGAGTTCGAATTCGGGCTCGGTCCGATATACGGCAGCAGAATTATTGGGCTGATCTGGTCATTTTTTTGTAAATTTTGTGCTTGATAGCGCGACAAGCTAAACAAACGTCCATCGATTCGATTCGTTTCTAAGAAGATTATCTCAATCGATTTCGAAAACGGGCTAGGTTCGATATACGTCAGCAAAATTATTTGGCTGACTTGGTAATGTTTTTTGCGAATTTTGTGCTCGATAGCGCGATAACTTGAACAAACGTCAACCGATCCTATTCGTTTTCGTTATGTGCGTTTCCAGGAACATTTTCTTGATCGAGTTCGAAGATGGGCTCAGTCCGATAAATACGGCAACAGAATTATTGGGCTGACATTGTTATTTTTGCAAATTTTGTGCTTGATAGAGCCATAACTTCAACAAATTTTAACCGATTTGATTCCATTTTTTTATTATATGGGTTTCCAGGAAAATTATCTCGATCATGTTCGAAAATGGGCTTAGTTGGATATACGGCAGCAGAATCATTGTGCTGACTTAGTCATTTTTTTTAAAATTAGTTATTTAGAAAAGGCGCTCTGATGCTTTTTAGTTCATAGCGACCGTTGCGTTAGCTACGAAAACTCGACACCGTATCGGCGATGCGAATCCTTGTTTCAGTGTCGCAAAAAGCGAAAAATCACGAAAAAGACTGCCGAACTCAATTGATAAAGAGAGGCAAGCATACAAAAATAATTGAACTAGTCTGAATTTTGTTGAAATATATCGAAATGGACCAAGGTCAAGACCTATAAAAAATATGGACATTTATCGGAGCGCCCGTTTAAAGTCCACAACTTGTAAGACCGATTTTTTGGTACAAGGCATAATTTCGTCCAATTTTTGTCTTATTGTGAGATGTCTATACACGGGGCATTGATGATAAAATAATAACTGCTGTCTGCAGCCAGAGGGCTGCAGACTGCAGTTATTATTTTATCCTCCCTGTCTATCGATATTGGACTGACCCATCTCATTATAAGTGTAGAAAAAGGCGACACCATTCCAGGAAATGAGGGTTCAAAGGGCTAAGGTCCACAACTCGGGTAAAAAATAGAACAAACACGTTTTCAAACTTGATCGACATTATTGTAGCATCCAAAATGTACCTAAAATTGTTTTAAAATATGTGACAAACGAACAACCAAATAATCTTTGGAAGAACAAAATTAGGTATGTTGGTAAATAGTTGTGTGTAGTTTAATCAAAACTGTCGAATGGAACAAGTTCAATTTTATTATCAACAATTAATATGAAATAACACGCTTAACCAGTGGTAACCCCGGACACGAAACACTGAGGGCCTGGGCATGGCCTAGGAGTCCAGGATTCTTCGTTCAGCCCCCCCCCCCCCCCCAAGTTCTGACTCCTGATTCAACAGTTAAGAAGGTGTTGTATCGCGAATGGAGCTCTATACTTGACTAACGGTTGTAATTTTGGCCTACATGAGTCTTGAAGTGATAACTCTAGGTCTCTGGATACTCAATGATGAACTTGCAAATTTGAAGCATGCTGCTAGAAAACGTCATTTTGACAGCCAAAAGATTTTTCATCCCAAAAAGCTGCCAGAAGTCTCCATTTAATAACAGATTTTAACATTTTCTGTGGGGAGTGAACCTCCCAAGCCCAATATCATACCTCGCGCCTTCAGTTCCCATCACAGAAGTTACCTTGGGCTGGAATTTCCTCTCCCCGGCTCAGCGCTTCACCTGTTGTGGTGTATTTGAATACTGAAGAATGTTTGTAGATCAAGGGAGAGAACTCCACTGGTACATATTCTGATCTGTATTCCCACCTGCATTAGCATTGCTTCCGTTTGTTTTGTTTTGTTTTGTGAGCTTCTGCACTTGAATGAATAAATTATCGAGTTTGCAAGTTCTTTAGCCCTTTACCTAACGTAACGGCCAAAACCGGCCAGCGCTATTCTCAAAAATCGCCAATTAATTCATTATTTTTTTTCATTTTTTGTCTCAAAAACATAGGTTATGACCCCTCGTTGAAATGAGCTCGTCGAGATCGTTCCAACGAAGGGTCATAACCTATATTTTTGAGACTAAAAATGAAAAAAAATTAGTTATTCAAGAATTATTTTTGCAAGTGTCGTCTGCTTTTCAGGTTAGGTAAAGGGTTAAAACTATGTCCTTGCTAGAGCCAAGAGCGAATGAGCATTCTAATAACAAGACATAATAATTAGCGACGTGGATAAAACACGGTTCAACAATGTCTTTATTTGGGACAATTCAGCAGTTTGATGCATCCAAATGCACTTTCACAGAGCATTACGACCGACTCGAATTTTATTTTGAGGCAAATGGCGTCGATAATGATGACGGGAAAAGAGCGATTTTGCTAACTGTAATTGGCTCAAACGAATTTCGACTACTTCGTAATTTAATCTCTCCAAGAAACCCCTGTGACAAAACCTACCCTGCAAAACATATAGGTTCTCTTTAGTACCAAAATTGGTTCTAATCTTGTCCCTGAGATGGAACCAGCTCTGTTTAAACAGTATTTATTTCAAATCAAATAAATTTACCAAGATTAGCATTCAATTCTAACAGAATATTACACGAGCTGAAGTAGAGTCAGAACTAAACTTGGAGCTTATTCAACGCAGTCGCCAAACATTTTGAAACAAAGGAGATATGAACAGTTGGCATATCGAACCAGTTCTGGTTCTGTATAGAACCCAAACTGGTTCGATATGCCAACTGTTCATATCTCCTTTGCTTTATAATGATTTGAGACAACCTCGTATAAGCATAAGCTCTAAATTTACGGCTGAAACCCCCTCAATTTATGTTTAATTCCGTTAATATTTAATATTAATCTTTTTAAATTTATTTGATTTGAAATAAATACTATTTAAACAGAACTGGTTCCATCTCAGGGACAAGATTAGAATCAGTTTTGGTTCTGAAGAGAACCTATATTTTTGGCAGTGTATGGAGAACTTGTTAATGCGCTTGTAAATCATCACGAACCCAAACCACCCAAATTTTTACAACGAAAAAAAATTGACTCTGCTAATCACAAGCCTGATGAGACTGTTCTTGATTATGAGGCGCGGTTGAGACATTTTAGTGTCCATTGTGATTTTACGGAACCCTTGGATGAACGCATTTGTGAAAGGTTTGTTTGCGGTATCCAAGATGAAAGAATTCAGCGTCAGTTACTCTCTGAAAGAGAGTTACATTTATCAAAATTTGTTGACATTGCTCAGGCAATATCCGTAACCCTACAGAGTACACAATAATTACAAGTCGCTTCATCCTCTAACAGTTACATTTTGCACAAACAAAATCTAAGAAAACTTTTATGCAATCAAAAAAGCATAACAAATGCCCGTGTGGCCGTTGTGGTGGACCCCATCATAAGCAAATGTGTAAATTTAAAGAGAGGGAATGTTTCTGATGTCATAAAAAGGGTATATTAGGCCCTCGGATTCAGGCGACACCACTTAGATTTGGGATGAATACGCGGCGTGAATCTATTTCTTCCAGCAGGGCAAAGCCCGGTTTCCGACACAGGTCGAGAAAACTGAAAAATCCGATTTTTCTTATTTACCATCACCCTTTTGCGATCTATATTTCTGAAAATGTGGGCGTGGGTGTCATTCCTGCCCCCAGAACGCAAAACTTACACATTTGTTTAGCATATTCTGTCATCGCATGGTACATAAGATACAACAGTTCACCTGGTGAAATTATTCGGATACCTAATAAGTTCAATCATGACCGAGTCGATTTTAACCATTCATTCCAATTTTTCATCAAAACAGGCCGAAAAAACTTTAAAAATCCGATTTGACATAATACCATGCCCCTTTGCCCGCTATATATCCTAAAATGTGGAACATCCAAACCAGAACTGAAAGGGAATAGTGGTAGAGTGACATCTCAACAACAACTAGAACGAAAATTCTGGTGTAATACATCAACTGTTATCCCCCCTCCCCCACCTCCAGTGCCAAATAGCAATGAGTGGGGTGAAAAAGTCTTCAAAAATCATATTTTTCCAAATTTCCCGAAAGTTGTCAGTACATACCCACTTTAAATTACATTTTATGGTGAGTAAAGACAATATCTACGGACGTGAGTCGTCTTTGCCCACCCACTTCAACTTTCGTCGCAACAGGCCGAAAAAAACTGAATAATCCGATTTTTTTTTTGTTTATCGTCTCCCCTTTGCCCTCTATATATCTGAAAATATGGAAGATCTGCACCGAAACTGAAACGCCATAGTGGTTGAGTGGCATCGCAACAACAACTAGAACGGACATTCTGGTGGAATATCTCAATTTATGTCCACACCAGGGACAAATATTAATGGGTGAGGAGTAAAAATTTTTCAAAAATCATATACTTATCGAAATTTCTCGAAATTTTTCATTGAATATCCACCTTAAATTACATTTTATCTACAATCGAGAGTTCAAAATAAAGCGACCTCTTTGGGAAACTGTTAACCCTTTACCTAAGACGAAAAGCAGACGACACTAGCAAAAAAAATTCATGAATAACTAATTTTTTCATTTGTTGTCTCAAAAACATGGGTTATGACCCCTCATTGGAACGAGCTCGTTTCAATGAGGGGTCATAACCTATGTTTTTGAGACAAAAAATGAAAAACTAATGAAAATTAATTGGCCATTTTTGAGAATAGCTCTGGCCGGTTTTGGACGTTACGTTGGGTAAAGGGTTAAAATAAAGCGGTGTTTAAAATGTGAATTTGTTTCCTTACAGAACGAGAGGTGGGTTTGGGGAATAGAATGCTGGTTGGGTTGTGTTGGTTGGGTTGTGGGCTATAAGTCCCATCAGCAGCAAGACAGCAAAATTGGTTTTCTTTAAATGGAGGGATCTGGAGAACAAAATACAGTCGTTGTAGCTCAGAAAATGCATATTAAAAGCAAAATCTGATCTCGCGTTTGCGGCACAATACGAGGGGGTGTCAATAAGTTTTGAGCCTAACAGAAATAAAGCTGGAATATCGGTACAGAACATATTTATTTTTCAACAAAGTCCCTTTGTAATTCAATACACTTGTTCCACCTGGTCAGCCAGTCGTTGATGCCGCGTCTGTAGAAGTCCATATCTTGGTCCTGTAGCCAAGCCTCCACAGCAGCAGTAAGTTTCTCATCATGAAATCATTGACCACGTAAGTGTTTCTTCAAATTCGGAAAGAGATGGCAGTCACCAAGTGACTACCATCTCTTTCCAAATTTGAAGAAAAACTTACGTGGTCAAAGATTTCATGATGAGAAACTTACTGCTGCTGTGGAGGCTTGGCTACAGGACCAAGATATGGACTTCTACAGACGCGGCATCAACGACTGGCTGACCAGGTGGAACAAGTGTATTGAATTACAAAGGGACTATGTTGAAAAATAAATATGTTCTGTACCGATATTCCAGCTTTATTTCTGTTAGGCGCTGTATTTATGTTAGGCTCAAAACTTTTTGACATCCCCTCGAACATCCGCTCCCTCCCTTTCATCCCCACCCGAGACCCTGCCAGATTTTCACGGACTGGCCAATCGAAGGGATCTGACATCACCGGCTAGACGAACGTACAGAATCCGGACAGTGCCTCTATAGCAACAGGCCATCGTATCTGAAGCAAGTGGCATCGTTAACCGCAAAAAAGCACATGACAAACGTATATATATCGAACGATGTTCACCTTCGGCCGTTATTGGAGTGACGTTCATCAACATCCGTGCAGTGGGCCCCACGTAAACGTGATCGACCATAAGATAGAGTTATGTCTCTTACGACAATATGTCTTTCGAAATTGGTGAGATTTCCAACAACAATGGCCCCCAGTCGCACCTGTTATTTGGGCATGACTATCAAATGATAACTGGTTCATATTTTTTTAAACTTGAAATCGGATGGATGGTAGACCATCGGATGCCGTTAATATCGTTATTTACCCTCCGATGCCGCCCAAAACATACCATCGGATGGTAAATAGTGCATACCCTGAATATCGTTATTTTCCATCCGACGCCACTCAAAACATGCCATCGGACGATAAATAGCGCATATCGCGAATATCGCTATTTACCATCCATTGGCGAATAGCTCATGCCCAAATGACCCCGTTCTAGTTTCCGGTAACATGAGAACATAATTGTGAATGTAAAACTGCCTTCTCTTCAACCACACGCATGTAAGTGACAGCTTTTAGGGTCCATTACAGTACTATCCAGAATGTGTGCTTTCTTTTTCAAACTGTGGAATACATCATCTCACCTTAAAAGTTTCTTCCCTTCATGTATTACAACAGAATTTATTTGTAATGTTTGTGGGATAACATCGACTAACGTATTTTTATTGCAGATGAAATTGTTTTCTGATTATTACTTTTCCAGTTAATTACTTACTGATGCAGTACATTTAGAAAACATATTTTTCTTCTGCTTGGTCGTCAACTAACAACAATAATATATCTCGGGCCTGAAGCCATTGAGAAAGTGGATTTTTTAAAATTTGTATAACCGGTTTTATCTGTAACTACAGTGTTGTCCTGATCACAGATGTTTGCTAAGAGGTAAATTCATACAGTTAGGCTCCATTCGAAACATTTTCACATCATCACACTATGATCGTATCTATGTATTCTTTAATATGTTGGCAAATAGCAATTATCCAGTGAACGTGATTGGACACAGTGTTTTTAGTGTAGTTGGAGTACAGTACGATAGGTTTGTAACAAATATTATTTATGTTTTTCGTATAAACAACTTAACTCTTTCAACACGATACGTCATAATTTCATTTTTCTTTGATTAGGGTTTAACGACACATTAACAGCCAGGGTCATATCATGTCGGTGGCAGTTTTACGGGTGGAGGATGCCGGAGTACCCAGAGAGAACCACCGAACAACGACGAGCAGCTGTCAGCTCTCCAACATCGTAACTCCGAACTCTGCACCGCGGCACAGCCACGGTTAGATTGGTTGAAGACATGCGCACCATCGACGCCTTAGTACACAGCGTTATCGTGCTCCCATGTAGGCAATCGGGGTTAAGTGCCTTGCCCAAGGATACAACGTGGGAGCACGAATCAGTCGCTGAAATGGTCACACATCCAACTACTAACCGCGCTCGACGTTGCTTAACTTCGGTGATCATACGAGAACCGGTAACCGCGACGCCACCACGCCCCCCCCCCCCCCCCATAAATTCATTAAGTAGAATGGCTACTAAGTGAACGTGTGTGGTAGAACAATTATTATTTTCAACGTGCAGCCTCTAGGCTGCACGTTGAAAATATTAATTGCTCTACCCCCAAATAATGGAAATGGACTCTTCCAATTTCTGCCATTTAACTGGCATGGACGATACCACCTGTGTTCAAAGGGTTAATGGTTCAAGTTAGAGCTGGGAGGTTGGAACTTTTCAAATTCGGTTTCGGTTCGGTTGCAGGAAAAAAACTCTGTTTAGGTTCGGTTTTTTGTGTGTTAAGGTGCTATATAAGTTAGAGAAATGTGTTTACTTTGAAATTCCCACCTCTGATATTCCTTAAATTCAAATTAAATATACACAATTGATACATCAAAATGAAGGATGATGTATAGAACAAGAAAAATATATGCAATCGACTCATAGACTTGACAGCAGGCAACAGTGGTTCCTGGAAGACTGCTACTATATTCGTTGACAACAGCACGCCTCTGTCCCACCAAGCGAGTGATTAACCCTTAACCCCAACAAATCGATTGTACAAATTGTGCTGTGGAAAACAATTTTTAAGAATTCAACCAAACCATATCACGCGACCTCCCTCACTGGAACGAGCTCGTGTCACATGATATGGTTTTGTTCATTTTTTTAAGAGTTGGGGAAAACATTAACCCTTTAGCATGAAAAGCAGACGACACTTGCAAACAAAGTTCTTGAATGACTAATTTTTTTTTTCATTTTTTGTCTCAAAAACATAGGTTAGGACCCCTCATTGGAACGAGCGCGACGAGCTCGTTCCAAAGAGGGGCCATAACCTATGTTTTTGAGACAAAAATGAAAATTAATTGGAGATTTTTGAGAATAGCGATGGCCGATTGTGGCCGTTATACGTTAGGTAAAAGGTTAAAATAACAAATTTCGATGTCATATTTTTTCTGTAAAGGGCTAAAATATGTTCTTGGAAAAGAGGCCAAATTTGGCAATATATGCACGAAATTGTTAACAATACACCATGGATTATAAGCTATAGATTCCAAGACATCGAATTAATAAAGCTTCGCTTTATTTATTATTATTATTATTATTTATTAGGGTTTAACGACACTTTAACAGCCAGGGTCATATCGTGTCGGTGACAGTTTTAAGGGTGGAGGAAGCCTGAGTACCCGGAGATAACCGCCGAACAACGACGAGCAGCTGTCAGCTCCCTTACAATGCAGCATAGGCAAGGTTAGATTGGTTGAAGACATGCGCACCATCAACGTGAAGGACGCATTAGTACACATCGTCATCGTGCCACCATGTGGACAATCTGGATTAAGTGCCTTGTCCAAGGGCATAACGCAGGAGTAATCGATCGCTCGGACGGTCATCCATCCAAGGACTAACCGGGCTCGACGTTGCTTAGCTTCGGTGATCTGATGAGAACCAGTTACCGCAACGCCACCGCACCCCCTAAAGCTTCACTTTCTGAGATTGTGTGCGTAAACAACTTAATTCAACGTCCAGTAATGCTACTGATTATCATTTCAGTCATGCGTTCTGTGTAGAATCATCAGTTTGACGTATAATTGCTCCATTGAACTTGCATTTCATGTATTATCGAACTCAAATAAATACACAGAACGACACGCGCGTGTGAATGGTTTAATCGATATAGCACGTGTTGCGCCCACTTTTGTAATAATTTGCTCTTTTGTAAGAGGTCCCCACTTTTGTAATAGTTTTTTAGCCCTTTTGTAAGAGGTCACCACTTTCGTAATAGCTTTTTAGCCCTTTTGTAAGAGGTCCCCACTTTTTTAATAGTTTTTTAGCCTTTTTGTTAAGAGGTCCCCACTTGTGAAATAGTTTTTTAGCCCTTTTGTAAGAGGTCACCACTTTTGTAATAGTTTTTTTAGCCCTTTTGTAAGAGAAGCCCCCACTTTTGTAATAGTTTTTTTAGCCCTTTTGTAGTTGTTTCTTCTTCGGACCGGGAAACATCATTTTAATGAGTTTCGAAGTTTTTTTCATAACATTTCATACCTGACGGGAGGGTTCGAGTTGGAAATAGAGAATTTTCATCAAAAAATCGAAATTGGCCAAAACTTGCGGAAAATTTCGATGTCTCTTTTTCCACGCCAATGGCTTGTTTTTTAACCAATTCGCGCTCCCCATTAGGAACTAGAACGCAAATCGCCCGTTGTCGCTAAAAAATCGAGAAAACGGGCGATTTGCGTTCTAATTCCTAATGGGGAGCCCGAATAGGTTCAAGAACATGCCATTGACGCGGAAAAACAGACAACGAAATTCTCCGCTAGTTTTGGCCAATTTCGATTTTTTGATGAAAATTCTTTATTTCCAACTCCCGTCAGGTATGAAATGTTATGAAAAAAACTTCGAAACTCATTAAAATGATGTTTCCCGGTCCGAAGAAGAAACTATTACAAAAGGGCTAAAAAACTATTACAAAAGTGGGGACCTCTTATAAAAGGGCTAAAAAACTATTACAAAAGTGGTGACCTCTTACAAAAGGGCTAAAAAACTATTACAAAAGTGGTGACCTCTTACAAAAAGGGCTAAAAAACTATTACAAAAGTGGGGAGCTCTTACAAAAGGGCTAAAAAACTATTACAAAAGTGGTGACCTCTTACAAAAGGGCTAAAAAACTATTACAAAAGTGGGGACCTCTTACAAAAGAGCTAAAAAATTCTTACAAAAGTGGGACAATTTACATCGCTGAAAAATCGAGAAAACGGGCGATTTGCGTTCTAATTCCTCATGTGAGCCCGAATTGGTTCAAAAACAAGCCATTGACGCGGAAAAACAGTCATCGAAATTCTCCGCTAGTTTTGGCCAATTTCGATTTTTTGATGAAAATTCTTTATTTCCAACTCCCGTCAGGTATGAAATGTTATGAAAAAAACTTCGAAACTCATTAAAATGATGTTTCCCGGTCCGAAGAAGAAACTATTACAAAAGGGCTAAAAAACTATTACAAAAGTGGTGACCTCTTACAAAAAGGGCTAAAAAACTATTACAAAAGTGGGGAGCTCTTACAAAAGGGCTAAAAAACTATTACAAAAGTGGTGACCTCTTACAAAAGGGCTAAAAAACTATTACAAAAGTGGTGACCTCTTACAAAAAGGGCTAAAAAACTATTACAAAAGTGGGGACCTCTTACAAAAAGAGCAAATTATTACAAAAGTGGGCGCAACACACGAGTGCCAACGCGGAAGGATAAAACTCGAGGCCCTGTGCCTCGAGTTTTATCCTACCGCGATGTACACACGTGCTATGTCGATTAACCCATTGACAATCGCGTGTCGCTCTGTGTTTATTACACGCCGTCACGTTGTGCGGGTGGGATTTTCATTTTTCGCATGGTTTAGTTTTGCTGTAAATGGAAAAGTCATAGAACAGGCGTGTAATAAATTTGATTATTGCTGCGAAAAACTTATTTTAAAAAAAAAATAAAAAGAAGCAAAACGGGTAATATTTTCGACGCCGTTTTTCTTGAAATCTTTCCCGTCGCGCGCTTCACTTCAAATGGCAGCAAGCAGTATCCATATAAAGCGTGCTTCCCATTTCCAAAATCGAATGACAGGCTTTGCTGAGAATGCAAGCTCAATTATGCAATGATGAAAACTTTTTAAATACTGTCAGGGTGATAGAAGTTTATAAGTATCCGTATATTTTGAACACCAAATAAAATATTTCACACATTTTTTGGTCATGTCATCGACATCGCAATAGTCATTCCCCATAAATACAACAAACAACATCGAAGATTCTACTTACTCTGCAGTCTTCAATAACTTCCCAAACAGCAAGTTATTCAAATGGTAACCGTTTGAACAATGCTTTTTAATAATGATTAACAGAGTGCTGGTTATACAAAACCTCTACACACTTATTTGGATTTTCCTGAAAGGAAAATACATTTGTTATTGCAAAGATTATTATTTTTTTTTTTTCAACAGAACGGGAAATGATTTTTCTCAAAATCAAGCTTGTAGATCTTTTTGAAACTTTGCACGATCAATGACGATCATGAGTTCTAATCAATAAAAGCATTGGTGTTTTAGGGAAAATGTTTCTTGTTGGGCAAAAGCGTCCCAAAACGCCCAAAGCTTGGTAGGCGAATATCTCATGAACGGAAAAAGCTGTCGACTTAACTTTTTACAGACTTGTGAGAATTACTCTTGTCTAAAACAAATATAATCGGCAATTTTTTTTGTTTTGTTTTCTCCCAAATTTTTTCTCAACACGGATTGAAATATAATGAGCCCTCTAAAAAGGATCCAAAATTGAAGGTAGTAATACCGCATTGTGAAAAAAACCCCAAAAATTTCGTTTCAATTTTGCCTTAAATCAAAATGGCGGCCAAAAAAATCGAAAAATTATTTTTCGTTTTTCCTGCGTTTTGTCAATTTTGAGACGAAAAACATTTTTTTTTACACTGAAAATTTTCGGTCCGGGTGGGACAAAATTTTTGACCGAAATCCGGAAATTAGTTTTTTATTGTTTTTAATGGGTTTTGATCAATTTTAAGACGAAAAACAAATTTTTTTTTTACACTGAAATTTTTGGGTCCGGGTGGGACTGAAAATTTTGGACCAAAATCCCGAAATGAGTGTTTTGTTTTTTATGCGTTTTGATCAATTTTAAGACAAACATAAAGACATTTTTTTATAGCCTAAAAATATTTTGTTCGGGACTTGGAAAATTTCCACAGAAAGATAAAAAAAATCTGTTGTTTTCAATTATGTGAAGAAAAAGCCAAGGAACTGAAAATAGAAGGAATATCCTGTGTATTGTGCGGGCATAATCACTTCATCTTGTTAAGTCATAACATTTCAAATTACGTGGAATACAAAGGTCATTGGAGATTACAAGTACAATTTGTTATCAAATCTTGTCATGGCTGCTGTGAAGCAGCCATAACTAGATTTGATAAAAAATTCATTAAAGTTTGACTCAAGAAATCGCTGGTCAAAAAATCGGTACAACTTGTAGGCAAAGATTTGTTTAGGTGTGCTCCAACTTTACTTACTGTAGGGGCTAGTGATTTCCTGTTATGGGCAGGAATATCTGTCAGCAGAATGTAAGGACTTGATTGCAGTGTAGACTGGTGATACATGCTGTCATAAACAGCTTCCTTTTAGATTGACGCTATTTTGCTCTGCTCATCCACTTGTCAAAACAGAAATATGTAAAATTATTACATCTCATTACACAGTGCAATTTAAACCCAACTTTTAGCACTTTGGAAATGAACCACTGTCAGCTAAAAACTGTTGACCACCGCAATTGTCGACAGTCAGTAGACTTATCGAATAATAGCGACAACAAAATAATCCCACACATCTAAATCAAGAAACGGAGGTAGGAATTTTTTTCTCTTGTCACATATTCATTCAACATTGTTGTTAGACCTACTATATTCTAGGAAATATGCAAAAAGATAGAAGTCAGTATTTGGCTAACGTTGCACGAACCCCTATCAAACATCCAAGGGCAAAGCTTCGGAGTGGTTTCATTCCAGGCGACAGAACCGTCAAACAGTTAATCAATGTCGATCATACATACGTCTTGGCCTCGATGAAGGAAAATATACTCGCTTTGTTTTTTTTGACATTGGTAAGGCCTTTGTCCGGATGTGGCATACTGGTCTAATACATAAATTAAATGGTATAGGTATGAGATGAACGCAAGTGGAGTTGGTCAAAGGTTATCTTACGGGTCACACTAAAACAGCCATAATAAAGGGCCTTTCCCCCATAAAAGGGAGATCCCCCGCAGGAGTACCCCAAGGACTTTCTAAACAATGATTGTATTCCACCCAACATAAACTGGAATAGTACCCCAAGGATCTGTTCTGTAATTGAACCCTTGAAATAGCATAAACCTTAGAGAATCACAATTTGCGTGGCAACAAGGGGAACTAGCCATAGACGCCCCTGTGACGAAACTGGATATATACATCTGAGTGATAGAAGAACTAGGCACAAAATTGTAACTCTATAAACAATTCTGTCAGGTAATGTCCCAACCCACTTAACCTTGTTAACACCGTGCCAAGTAACCGATTTCTCTGGGTATACCCACAGAGATCATCGGACGCCAGCGCAATTGGCAATGCCGCACTAAAACATTCGCAGAATCTTTTTTTCCTCAACGGTGAGACTTTGGAATAGCCTTGACCACTCTATATGGAATTTTGTCAGCGTCCACGCTCTCAGAATGCCATTACGCGCTAGGGATGTTGTCCCGGAGTATCACCACTGTGGAATCAGAGATTCCCAAAGCCAGCACTGCAGATTGCAATTACGATACAGTGATCTTAATGCACATAAGTTTGAAATATATAAACAATTGCTGTTGTGGCTACATATATGAAGATGGCGAACATTTCCTTCGTTATTGTCCACTTCACAACGCACAACGCATAGCCATACCAGGAAATATCCTCAATATCGGTGTAGACGTGGAACAATTGATGTTTGGAGATCGCTCAAACACTGTTGAGTGGAATACTATCATTGTTCAGAAAGTCGACGAATATCTTAAACGTACAGCCGGATTTAAAAGGTAGTAATGTTCACATAAAACCTCGATGGCCAATTACGCATTCATGTGTAAGAATACACGTATACATTTGCATATGAATAAATGCGCACATGTATAGCTATATATGCCGGACACACGTGAGACCATCTGGTGAATGATTTTAGCGATAGTTTGGTACTAATAAGCACATATTCCACTCACTGAGCTGTAGAAGGCATGGACGGTAAATCAGAGAATTTACCACATTCTGTCCAAGACCTCAATACCTTGTAAATCCTCCTCGGTTCGCGAGACAAGTGCGGATCCGACGTGGCATGCGCCTCACCAAACGTCCAATATCAGCTTGAATGATGTTATTCCATTCTTCCGGCGGCAGTGCAGCGGCGAGTTCCTACATATCCCAAACGTGCTCGATTGGTGAAAGGTCTGGACTTAGTGCTGACCAAGGCAGTGTAGTGTTGTCCTGCTGCTGGAGGAACTCTGTAGCGACACCAGCCCTGTGTGCTCTTGCATTGTCATCTTGGAAACTGAATCGACGGCCGTGACGTCGCGCAAATGGCACCACCTGAGCTGCTATCATGTTGACACGGTAGTACTGCCCTGCGACACGCCCTTCGGTGACATGTAATGCTATTCTGCTTCCATGGTTATGCCCCCCCCCCCCCCCCACACCATAACCGTTCTACCACCAAACGATCGTGCTGCCAAACAGTTACGTCATGTTATCGTTCGTTCCGCCGCCGACACACTCTGTTTCGCTTGTCGTGGAAATCGAGAGTGAACCTCGATCCATCGGGAAATATGACGTTGCTCCACCGACGATTGTCCCAGCGCTGTCGTGCTCTACCTGCACGAAGTTTTCGTTGGCCGGTGAAATTCATGATCCACACTAAACTTGGTAAAACACTGATGTGTCCAATCACGCGTATCGAATACCATTTTCCGAAAATATCAACATCAGTTTGGTTATCCCCTACTTTTTTTTAATAGTATATATATGTACGTATATATATAGAATGCCCTTAGTAGCTTGGTGTACCAAATGTTCACCACTCGTGGTGAAGTGGTGTTAATCGCGAGCCTTTTGCGCGCGGTAAACACCACTTCACCACGAGTGGTGAACATTTGGTATACCAAGCTACCTTGGGTATATTATATTTATACCATGATCGTCAGATTAATGAGTTTAAATGTTGAATAAATCAATATTCACACCTGCGAATATATTTTTGTTTATACAGGCACCAGGGACGGTATTTCCACTGGCAATGTTATCGCCGAAACGAAATAGATAACGGAACGCGCAAATCATTAACATGAGACAACCTATGTTTGTTAATTTTTGGTATCTTATAAGGTAAACTTACTTAAACCTAATAAATAATAGCCGGTTTCATTTCGCCCTTCACGAGGCGACGTGTGATAAATTTAGACAAGTTTGCATTCAAGGCGAGGTCACCAAAGGTCAACTTGGATGTAGTTTCACTGCAGGTGTAAATTTTAACTATTGAAATCCCACTGCTGACGTGTTCACCACGGCTGATGTGTAAAGCTAATATTTATGTCATAGGCTCTTTATATATAGTAGAATAGGTAATCATGGTATAAATAGGCATGCGTGAGTAATACAAGTGCCAGTCTCGTGGAAGTTAAGCAGGACACGTTCGCTGTGGTCAAATGCAACATAGGTGCAGACGATTGGCTACACCTGACTTTATCCCGTTGTTGCGATTGGTCACATCTGTGTAAATAGGACTTTAAACACCAACTAGACTTTATGATTCTGGAGAATCATATGGCTTTTCCCGATGAGATTCCATTATTTTTCATGACCCCACGGTGTCTGATGAATTGTTTTTAACTTTCTCACTGGAGTTCCTTCATTGATAATATGAGAAAGGTTTGATGACTCAGTTTGATAAACAAAATGTTTAGGTAAAAGCCACCATTAACGGCGGAGAGGGTTAATGTCAATATCATCGTCCAACAAGTTAATGAAAGACAAAAGGAGTTATGTTTGTTTGACACTTACCCAGTGAGTGCGGTGTCTATTTGAAAATGGTCCATTTTATCTCAAATGTATCCAAAATATTGATGTCTGATAGATTGTTGAGGGTTAACAAGTGCTAACAGGAATATTTATGCATGCAGCTTGTAATATCACACCAAGAACTGCGAATGGCCTTTTTTTCTTTAAAATCTACAAGATGTTTTTAGAGAAATCCAGGGAGAACATGAATTTTAAGCTTTTGATGGGCATCATTGTTTATCCAGCCATAACGGGTTAAATGTTGTGTTTTGAATACTCTTATTACTTCCAAAAATAATTCTCAGTGAATTCTACTTCCACTTATTTTGATCTCTCCTCTCAACTTCGGGTGCTTTGGGTACGCAAACACAGCCCATTTTATCAACATTTTGATGTTTGAGAACCTGCATAAGGTTAACAAATGCTTACAGGAATATTTTGTAGATGCAACTTGTAATGTCACACTAAGATCTGAGAATGGCCATTTTTTCTTGAAAATCTATGAGATGCATTAGAGAAATCCTCGGATAACATGAATTTTTAACCTTGTGAGGGGTACCGCTCTGTCAACAGCCCTAAACGGGTTAATGCTTGGTTTTGTGAACACCTCCATTGCTTACAAAAATGATCGTCGGTGAATTCCACTTCCAATGAAGGCGGTTATGTTTATCTTGCAGGTACACATTTGGTGTTATGATTGCCCAAGAACAGCCCATTTTCTCAAAATGTCTATGCATGGCAGTCTCTGGAGGGTTAACAAATGTTTACCGAAATATTTTGTCCATACAACTTGTAATGTCACTCCAAGACCTGTGATTGGTCAATTTTTCTTGAAATTCTTTTTGAGAAATCCACAGAAAACTGGAATTTTAAGCTTTTAAGGTGTGTATTTCCTTAACTAGTCAAAACTGGGTTAAGACCTCGATTTTTGAATACACTTACTACTTACAAAAATGTTTCCCTGTCAGTTTTGAGTCCGGTAAAAGAAAGTTATGTTTCTCTAGTGCATTCCATTTGATGTTGTTGGTGTCCAAAACAGACTATGTTTTCAAAATTGAGACATTTAGCAGCCCATGGAAGGTTAACAAATGTTTACCGGAATAATTTATCCAATCAACTGGTAATGTGACACCAAGACCTATCAATGGCCATTTTCTCTTGAAAACCCTACCAGATGTTTGTAAAGAAATCCAGGGAAAACAACAAAATTAAGCTTTTGATAGGTATTACTATTAACAACCACAAAAGGGGTTACGCTTGGTTTTTTGAATACCCTTATTACTTACAAAAATGGTCCTCGGTGAATTCCACTTCCAAAAAAGGAGATTATGTTTATTCTTAGGTACACTTTGGGTGCTGTGTGTGTCCGAAAACAGCCCATTTCAACAAAATTACGATGTTTGGCAGCCTGTAGAGGGTTAATAAACGCTCACCGGAATATTTTGTCAATGCAACTTGTAATGTCACTCCAAGACCTGCGAATGGTCAATTGTTCATGGAGATTTTTGGGGGAAAAATCCACAGAAACTGAAATTTTAACTTTTTAAGGGGTATATCTCCTCTTCCAGTCAAAAATGGTTTAAGACCTCGATTTTTGAATACTCTTACAACTTACAAATATTTTTCCCTATCAGGTTTGCGTCCGGTAAAACAAGTTACCTTTCTCTGCGGCATTCCCATTTGATGTTGCTGGTGTCCAAAGACAGACTATTTTTTTCGAAATTTTTACATTTAGCAGTTCATGGAGGTTTAACGAATGCTTACTTGAATATTTAGGCTTTTCCCTCTGGAAAAGACTCGTGTTATACTACGGATGATTAGGCTTTTCCCTCTGGGAAAGACTGTTGTTTTTTTACGGATTATTATTATTATTTTCTTTTTTTTTTGGGGGGGGGGGGCGGTTTAGGCTTTTCCCTCTGGAGAAGACTATTGTTTTTCTACGGATTATTATTACTATTATCATTTTTTTTTTTTTGGGGGGGGGGGGGGGGGGGGGGTTCCACACAGTTTGTCCGTACGATTCAGAAGCCATTTTCGGATAGATTTTCACAAAATTTTGCACACTCATAGAGGAGCACAAAATCAAAAAATGTACCGAAGCGGAATTTTCGATTTAACCCTTATTTCAACAGAATTGGCAGAAAACTGCCACAATTGGGGTTTATAGGCACTTTCTCGAAACACGTCTTGTAGATTTTTTTTTAAACATTCATCATTATTAGACCTGTCTGTGACACGACCTTTGATACACACGACATATCAAGCGATGCATAGGATAACCCTCCACAGGCTACCAAACATCGAAATTTTGATGAAATGGGCCAGTTTCAGGCACCCACAGCACCCAAACGATACACGAGAGATAAACATAACTTCCTTTATTGGAAGTGGAATTCACCGAGGATCACTTTTGTAGGTAATAAGGGTGTTAAAAAAACCAAGCGTTAACCCGTTTTGGGCTGGTTAAACAGCAATACCCCCATAAAACTCAAAAATTCATGTTTTCAGTAGATTTCTCTAAACGAGTCTTGTAGATTTTCAAGAAAAAATTGTCACTTGCAGGACTTGGTATGACAATAGAAGTTGCATGGACAAAATGCTGCGGTGAGCATTTGTTAACCCTCCACGGGCTACTAAAAGTCAAAATCGTGAAAAAATGGGCTGTTTTTGGAAGCCAACAGCACCCAATGGGTACGCCACAAAGAAAAATGTCTTCTTTTATCGAGCGCACAATCTATAAGAAAACATTTTTGTAAGTAGTGAGGGTATTCAAAAGTCGAAGTCTTAACCCATTTGGGGCAGGCTAAAGAGAGAGACCTCTTAAAATAAAAAAAATCCCATTTTCTGTGGATTTCTATAAAAACATTACGTAGATTTTCAAGAAAAATGGCCATTCTCAGATCTTTGTGTGACATTACAAGTTGCATCTACAAAATATTTCTGTAAGCATTTGTTACCCCTATGCAGGTCTCAAACATCAAAATGTTGATAAAATGGGCTGTGTTTGCGTACCCACAGCACCCGAAGTTGAGAGGAGAGATCAAAATAAGTGGAAGTAGAATTCACTGAGAATTACTTTTGGAAGTAATAAGGGTACTCAAAAAACAACACTTAACCCGTTTTGGGCAGGATAAACAATCATACCCATCAAAAGCTTAAAATTCAGGTTCTCCCTGGATTTCTCTGCAAACATCTTGTAAATTTTAAAGACAAAATGGGCATTCGCAGTTTTTGGTGTGACATTACAAGTTGCATGGAAAAATGTTCCTGTTAGCTCTTGTTAACCCTCTATAAGCTGCCAGACATCAATATTTTGGATACATTTGAGACAAAATGGACCATTTTCAAATACCCAGAGCACTTAGTTAGTGGGTAAGTGTCAAACAAACATAATTCATTTTGTTGGTCATTAACTTGTCGGACGACGATATTGATATTAACCCTCTCCAACATTAATGATGGTTTTTACCTAAACATTTTTTTATCAGACTGAGTCATTTGAGACTACTATACGCACCTTTCTCATAACATCAATAAAGGAACTTCAGTGAGACAGTTAAAACCAATTCATCAGACACTCTGGGGTCATGAAAAATCATGTAATCTCATCTGGAAAAGCCATGATTCACCAGAATCATAAAGTCTAGTTATTTTTTTATTTTTTTTTTTTACACATCTTGTCCGTACGATTCAGAAGCCATTTTGGAACCGATTTTCACACAATTTTGCACACGCATAGAGGGGCACAAAATCTAAGAATGTTCCGAAGACGAATTTTCGATTGAACCCTTATTTTGTCAGAATTGGCAAAAAACTGCCAAAATTGGGGTTTATCGGCACTTTCTCGAAACACGTCTTGTAGTTTTTTTTAAACGTTCATCATAACATTCATCATTGCTAGACTTGCCCATGACACGACCATTGATACACAAGAGATATTAGGCGATGCATATGGTAACCCTCCACAGACTACCAAACATCGAAATATTGATGAAATGGGCTGTTTTCGGGACCACACAGCACCCGAACGATACACGAGAGATAAACATAATTTCCTTTATTGGAAGTGGAATTCACCGAGGATGATTTTTTTGTAATTAGGGCATTCACAAAACCAAGCGTCAATCCGTTTCGGGCTGGTTCAACAGGAATACCCTCCAAAAGCTCAGACATTCATGTTTTCCGTGGATTTCTCTAAACGAGTCTTGTAGATTTGCAAGAAAAATTGGTCACACCCTGGTCTTGGTGTGACAATTACAAGCTGCACGGATAAAATATTCTGGTCAGCAATAGTTAACCCTCCCCGGGTTGCTAAACGTAAACATTGTGATAAAATGTTGTATTTGGACACCAACAGCACGCACTGGGTGTACCACCGAGAAAATAACCTTCTTTTATCGAACGCAAAATTGATAGGAAAACATTTTTGTAAGTGGTAAGGGTATTAAAAAGTCGAAGTCTTAACCAATGTTGGGCTGGTTAAAGAGAGATACCCATTAAAATATTAAAATACCCATTTCTGTGGATTTCTCTAAAAACATCCCATATTTTTTCAAGAAAAATTGGCTATTCGCAGGTCTTGGTATGACATTACAAGTTGCATGGACAAAATATTCCGGTGAACATTTATTAACCCTCTACAGGCTGCCAAGCATCGTAATTTTCAGAAAATGTGCCGTTTTCGGACACCCACAGCCCCACTGTGTACCTGAGAGATAAACATAAACTCCTCTGTTGGAAGTGGAATTCACTGAGGACCAGTCTTGTAAGTAATAAGGTTATTCAGAAAACCAAGTGTTAACCCGTTTTGGACTGGTTTAAGAGTGATTCCCCTCAAATGTTAAATAATCATGTTTTACGTTGATTTCTCTAAAAATGTCATGTAGATTTTCAAGAAAACACTAGTCTTTCGCAGGACTTGGTGAGATATTACAAACTGCAAGGATAAAATGTTCTGATAAGCGTTTTTTTTAACCCTCGACGGGCTCTCAAACATCAACACTTTGCTAAAATAGGCTGTTTTCAGCCCCTCACAGCACCCAACCTGTAGTTGGGAAATAAACATAACTTCTTTTATTGGAAGTGGAATTCATCAATGATCATTTTTGTAAGTAATATCGGTATTAAAAAAACAAGCCTTAACCCGTTTTGGTCTGGTTAAACAGCGGTTCCCATCAAAGGCTTAAAATTTCATGTTTTCCCTGGATTTCTTTAAAAACATCTTGTAGATTTCAAGAAAAAATGGCCATTCACGGGTCTTAGTGTGACATTACAAGTTACATGGACAAAATATTCCGGTGAGCATTTTTTAACTCTCCACGAGCTGCTAAACATAAAAATGTGGATAAAATGGGCTGTTTTGAGACACCCAATGGATATATAACAGAGAAACAAAACTTCTTTTACTGCGCGTATAATTCACAGAGGATCAGTTTTTTAAGTAGTAAGAATATTTAAAAGAATGAAACTTAACCCATTTTGAACCGGATAAGGAGATATGCCCCTTAAAAGCTTAAAATTTACATTTTCCGTGGATTTCGCTAACTGCATGTTGACGATTTTCAAGAACAATTGGACATTGGCATGTCTTACAAATTTCATAGATAGAACATTCCGCTAGTCGTTTGTTAATCCCTCTACAGGCTGCTAAACGTCAAAATTTTGATAAAATCGGCTGTTTTCGGACAGCAAATGGGTATGTAATAGATAAACATAACCACTTTTATCAGACTCAGAATTCATGAGAGAAATGTATGATAGTATTAAGGGTATTCGAGGGAGCGGGGTGGCTCAGTGGTAGACTGTTGTACTTCTATGCTAGAGGTCCCGAGTTCGATCCCCGTCCGGGACGACTCACGTTGTGTCATTGGGCAAGGCACTTTAGCCCGGTTGCCGACATGGGTGCACGATGACGCCGTGTACTAAGGCATACTGCACGTCGATGGTACACATGTCTTCAGCCTCTGTAACCCTGCTTGAACGGAGCTTGAACAAAGTTAGAATGTTGAGGAGCTGACAGTTGCTCGTCGATGCTTGGTGGTTCTCTCCGGGTACTCCGGCTTCCTCCACCTGTAAAACTGTCACGCTCACGATTAGCCATTGTGCATAACTTTGTGACCTTAAACACCAATAAATAAATAAATAAATAAATAAATAAATAAATAAATAAATTCAAAATACCAAGCCTTAACCCTGTTTTGCCGGATTAAAGACAGACAGCTCATGCCGTGTTCGCTGCCTTCATTACTTGTAAAATCGACACCCCCACTAAATCTACTGCGAGGTGCGGTGTCGGACCCGACCACCTGACGGTTCTGACCTCATCAAATAACACTCCTTCGTTGTATTTAGCAGCATGGATTTCTCCAAGAAGCAAAGTCAAAAATACGTTTGCTGAAAATAATGGCAAATACTTTATTTAGACTGTATTTTGTCCGTATAGAAAATTTCTTACCCACATATACCTAAAAATGATTCAATGATACAATTGGACATATTTCTCTCATAAAACGTGAAAAAAACTTGATTTATTGCATTTTAGGATTGCGCGTATATATTCTTAGAAGATTCTCTGTCTGTTATTAATCTACGGCGTCAGTCTTTAATCTCTTTTGGGACGATCAGTGATTAGCACCTTTTCGACAAGAGCCTTCGAAATTGAAAATAAAGAAAATAATCAAATTTCACTAAAACCTTTTGCAGAATCGTGTTTTTCCGAAAACGATTTCGAGATTGTGTGTGTCGTTTTCAAAATTCCGATCAGTAATCACGAAATTATAAATATGTTGTTGTCAACAACAAAATTGAACGCATGTCGGTCAAACTTGCATGACGCCAGAACTCGACTCGCGTTAAATACTGCGGTGATGCAGTGAACGGACGAGAGTAAGAAACGCAGATATCGCCGTAGGCTTTAAACTGTCCATGGAATGGTCCTAAAATCAAGTTTATATTTACAGCTTTACTGCAAATAGGTTTCCCATTGTTACTTGTTGAAATTTTGTTTCCGCCAAGGCCAAGTACCACAGAAAGGTCGGAATACTGGGCAGTGGGATGGGACACCTGCCCCATGAACAACTGCCTCATATTAAAATTAATTAGCGGGGACATCTGCCCCCCCCCCCCCTGCTGTTTATTTTACCTAGGACACGTGCCCCCTGCTGTTTTTTTTACCTAGGACACGTGCCCCCCCCCCCCCCCGCTCTTTTTTAACCAAGTACACCTGCTCCCGTTTGTTTGCTAACGGGCCCCTCCCCATTGAGTATTTTATCCTTTGCGGATGACACAACATCCTACGCTTCTGGTAATGACCTCAACCTCCTAGCGGAGAGGGCAAACAATGAATTGTCAAAAATCAATGACTGGTGTCTAGCTAATAAGTTATCATGAAATGCTAATAAAACTAAGGTTCTACTTCTTCATCCCCAAAATGACAATTACAATTTCAACAATGTACAAACCCAAATTTCACTAAATAACTCAAGCTTAATAATAGCAGGTAATAATCGCCAACACAAATTCATAAAATTCCTAGGAATTGACATGGACGAGAATCTTAGATTTAATCATCATGTATCCGTAGTCTGTACGAAATTATCCAGGGCAATTTATATCCTGAATAGAGTCAAGAATTTTTTTGCCGCTCGAGACACTACGTATACTCTATTTCACTTTATTTCAAAGCCATTTAATTTACGGGATACAAATTTGGGGCAATACACCAGCCACTAAACAAATTCTGAATCTTCAAAAGAAGGCTGTGCGTATCATAGCAAACAAAAAGTTCAACTCACACACCGATCCTCTTTTCAAACGTTTGAAAATCCTGAAATTTAATGATCTGTACAAGTTACATTCACTTCTATTCATGTACGACTGGTCTATAAACAACCTCCCTGTCAGTTTTGATAATACATTCCAAGTGTACTCTAACCCATCTGGTATGAATACTAGGCAATGTGGAAACCTAATCACACACAAACCCCGCACTCAGTTCTCAGCCGCTATTCCATATTTTTATTTTCCCAAATTGTGGAATGACTTAGACACAACGATAAAAACCCTCACCCGAAAGGCATTTAACAAAACTTTATTCAATCAATTTTTAAACGCATACGAAGTCAATGTTAGGTGTTCCAACCCAAGATGCCCTGACTGCTTCGCCTAGTTGGAACTCTCGGGGTCGTTAATACCTTCATCTCTTCCCACAAGCTGATGAAAAGGTTGTCCCGCGGTATTCCGGTTTTTACATCACCCCATTAGCCTACGACAATTGTACTGGCCTACTAAGGAATGCGTATAAAAATTGTTTTGTTTTTTTTTATTCGGAAATTTTAATGTAAAGAATGTTAATATAACATAACAACTACCTGCTGTCTGGATCGACTACATTTAACTTGAATTTAACATTTGCCATTTGCCATTCTATTTTATTTATTATTTTGATTGTCTAGGGGATGACAGGAAGACAGTCGCAAGGCTATGTCATTCCCCACAGTATACATTTATACATCATTCAATAATTTTGTAACTTTACTCTCTTTCTCGTTTGTATTTGTATGCTGTATGCTGTGAAATAAAGATTGAATTGAATTGAATTGAATTGACCTTTCTATCTTTAGAAGCACCCGGGCCGCCGGGAAGAGGGCGTGGTTGGGAGCATGGCTAGATTTTGCTGTAAATTGGAGTTGAAGGAAGCTACCCTCAAATCTGGGGCGAAAATGACAAAAGGCTACTTCAACGTATGGTAACGGTATAAACTACATGCGATCTGGGCGATCTACAGACGAAAAATCATGCCTTGGAGCCGGTAAGGCAATTTGGCACAAAAAACTCTGACTTTATGCTCAATCGCTGCTCTACAGTAGTCTACAACAGTGTCCAATTCCATTCCAAACTGATAGAGTCGGGACGAATAGTACTCTCACTTTCCACGCGATGCGTAGTGTTCTCCACGCGGTCTCGACACTCGCAACATATGCCAAAATGTCGGCCAGGGTGCTGCCTTCAACGGTCTGGACACGGTTCGTGTTTGTGAGAAGTGCAATTTTAATGTCAAATTGGCAAATTTTCGTTAATCGTCTCCCGCCAAAAAAACTACTCACCGCCGATTTCTTTTCACTTAAACTTCTGACGATTATATAAGGTTTAAAAATAGTGTCAGGATATCAGAGCCCCCCCCCCCCCCCCCCCCCCACACCCCGCACTTCCCCACCTTGGTGGCGTTCTGGGTCGAAAGTCTCGAAAATAACAAGAGGCTACATTAACGTATGGCAACGGTATAAACTACAAGTAATAAGGACGATATTGGGACAAACAATCATACCTTGGAGCCGGTTAGGCAATGTGGCACCGAAACCTGGGACTTTATGCTCAATCGCAGATCTACAGTCGTCTACAACACTGCCCATGTCCATTCTAAACTGATAGAGTCCAGGGGCGGATCCAGGATTTTATAAGGGGGGGGGGGTGCTATTGTTGGTCGGCGAGCGCCGAAGGCGCGCAACGTGACGGCGCTCTGCGCCGTACTTGCGAGCGCCGAAGGCGCGAAGCAATTAGCGGGGGGTCTTGAATTAGGAACCCATCGGATGCTATCTGAGACGTATCCTGGTCATATATTTGTCCTTTCTCTTAAACCTCTTTTCTGCCGATTTGGCTTGAAATTTGGTAAAAACAATGATGGTACTGACACTGCCCAATGAAAAACAAAATAATCATTCGAAATTGTTACCTACCAAGAAGCAAATATAATCACCCCTGGATTTTGCCTCAAATTAACTGAAATGCGGGGATTGCCTGGAAGAAACATATTAATTTTCACCATGACATACCTGTTGTACGCAGGGGCGGCAGAAGTTCCAAGAAGTATGAGTGTGTGTAGGTGGGTGAATGTGTGGATGGGTTGGTGCCACTGGGTGAATGGCCGAGAGGGGGGGGGGGGGGGTCACATTTCTTCTGGTCAACTTTGAGATGCATATACTATTTAAATGTTAAACACCCCAAAGGCAGATTTAGACGGGGGTGCACATGGCGTGCGCCCCTCTATTTTCTCAGAAATCAGTTCTGAGAAAATAGAGGTGCGCATGCAGCGTGCGTCCCCGTCTATTAATCAGACATAAAAAGTATATGTCGTTGAAAATTATTTTGTTAGAATTGACTGGCGCGTGTCAAAGGAAAAGGCACGCCCCAGTCAATTCTAATAAAATAATTGAAGCCAGTGCGTACTATAAATTAATAGTATGTGCACACTTGCATCACAACAGTTTGTGACCATATAAGTATAGAGGGCGACGTCCCTCTATTTTAAAATCCTGGATCCGCTTCTGAAACACCCAAGTCTTGTCTCAGTTTGTGCACTTCTACCGTGCTATGTGAACGCACAAACTTGTACACTGTGCAAATACATTGTTCCATCAACTGATCTTAACTGGTAAGTAGCTTAATTATTTTATTCATGTTATCGAAGAAATAAGTCTGGATACTAGATGTCCTGTTGCTCTGTAACATTAAATTGTTTCAGTTTACTAGAGAATGCCTGTAGGCATTATCCAGCAAGTTCAACTGTTGCGACAATTTAATATTTATCAAAGAGCATTTAACATTGGTGAATCATTCACCAATGTTAAATGCTCTTTGTAAATGTTAAATATTAAATTGTCCCATTCAATCATCTGTCATAGTGTAAAACTATTGCTGAAGGCGAACGTCACCATAGCATCACTGATTCAGCTGAACAAAGATATATTTACGAACAGAGCTGATATACGTGGAAACTTTGTCCATAAGACCGTAAATATATGGATGACATTGGAATCAGCTCGTCAACTGATTCAAATGCCACCCATTTTGGGAAAAGCTGTGATTGGTAACTGGTTAAATTCCAGGCACATTCTTATAACAATTACATTTTATTGAAATTAAATCTTCAAGATAGATTATTGGAGGCTGGATCGGAAATACAGTAATCGCGTATGCTTATTACAGTAATACTTGTGATTGGGATGAAGTTCCCACTCTTTCAGAATGTCTGCAAATTCAAATTTTTTTGGATGACTGTGAGTAGTAAGTAGGCATGTGTGTGTGTGTGTGTGTGGGGGGGGGGGGGGGTGCTCGAGCACCCAGAGCACCCCCCCCCCCCCTGGATCCGCCCCTGGCTCAGTCGGGACGAAAAGTACTCTCACATTCCAAGCGATGCGTGGTGTTTTTCACGCGGTCCGGACACTCCGCTCAGATCCCAGAATGTCGGCCAGGTTCCATAGAACAAGTTCTGAAAATTTCAAATCGCTGCTCCCAGCGGTCTGGACACGGTTCGTGTATGTCAGAAGTGTTATTTTAATGTCCAATATGCAAATCTTCGTCAATCTTTTCCTGCATGCCAGAAACTCAATCACCGCCAATTTCTTTTGACTTTAAACGTTTATTGTGACGATTCTCTTAGGTTTAAAGGTTGTGTTGGAATCCCTGGGTGGCGGTCTTGAAGAAGCAACTTCCATTTACAGCGAACTCTCCGCCAGTCACACACAATTGTAACATTTAAGTGGACTTGCTCTAGAGGCACTGAAAGAGTCTGCGCCCATTCCCGACGTCTTTTTTCGAATTGGCTTGAAAAGGAAGGACAAAATTCAAACAATTACATCCTCTCTTCAGAACGCTATATCTCAGCCAATTCTAGGCAGATTTCCATGAAATGTTCACTCCTTGTTCACGAATAGTTGCGGCATCACCTTCCACGACGACCGACACGAATTTCGCATTTCGTCACGTCGAATTCGAAAAGAGCGTATGCGCATGGGTTTTTCTGAAAACAACTTGTAGATTGTTAAAAAAATGGCCATTCGCAGTTTTTGGTGTGACATTAAAAGTTGCATGGAAAAATAATCCTGTTAGCACTTGTTAACCTCTACAAACTGCCAGACATCAATAGTTTGGATATATTCAAGTTAAAATGGACAATTTTCAAATAGCCACAGCACACGATGGGTATGTGTCAAACAAACATAACTCCTTTTGTCGGTCATTAACTTGTCGGAGAACGATATTGATATTAACCCTCTCCACCATTAATGATGGTTTTAACCTAAACATTTTTTTTTATCAAACTGAGTCATCTGATACTACTATACCCACCTTTCTCATGACATCAATAAAGGAACTTCAGTAAGACAGTTAAAAACAATTCATCAGACACTCTGGGGGGTCATGAAAAATCATGGAATCTCATCTGGAAAAGCCATGATTCTCCAGAATCATAAAGTCTAGTTTATCCATGCAGCTGGTAATGTGACTACAAGACCTATCAATGGCCATTTTCTCTTGAAAACCTACGTGACGTTTGTGAAGAAATTCAGGGAAAACATGATTTTTTAAAGCTTTTGATGGGTATTGCTATTAACCATCCCAAAAGGGGTTAATGCTTGGTTTTTTGAATACCCTTATTACTAACAAATTTGGTCCTCGGTGAATTCCACTTCCAACAAAGGAGATTATGTTTACTTTTCAGGTACATATCGGGTGCTGTGCGTGTCCGAAAAAAGCACATTTCAACAAAATTACGATGCTTGGCAGCCTGTAGAGGGTTAATAAACGCTCACTGGAATATGTTGTCCATGCAACTTGTAATGTCACTCCAAGACCTGCGAGTGGTCAATTGTTCATGGATTTTTTGGGGGGAAAAATCCACAGAAACTGAAATTTTAAGCTTTTGAGGGGGTATATCTCCTCTTCCAGTCAAAAATGGGTTAAGACCTCGATTTTTGAATACCCTTACAACTTACAAATATGTTTCCCTATCAGTTTTGCGTCCAGTAAAAGAAGTTACCTTTTTCTGCGGCATTCCCATTTGATGTTGTTGGTGTCCAAAAACAGACTATTTTTTTCGAAATTTTTACATTTCGCAGACCATGGAGGGTTAACGAATGCTTACCCGAATATTTAGGCTTTTCCCTCTGGAAAAGACTCGTGTTATTCTAAGAATTATTTTTATTTTATTTTTTTCACACATCTTGTCCGTACGATTCAGATTTAACCCTTATTTCGTCAGAATTGGCAAAAAACTGCCAACATTGGGGTTTATCGGCACTTTCTCGAAACACGTTCTGTAGATTTTTTTTAACTCTTTACCTAACATGTAAAGCAGACGACACTTGCAAACAAAATTCTTGAATAACTAATTTTTGAAAATGAAAAAATAATGAAAATTAATTGGCGATTTTTGTGAATAGCGCTGGCCGGTTTTGGCCGTTACGTTGGGTAAAGGGTTAAACATGATTCTCCAGAATCATAAATTCTAGTTTATCCATGCAACTGGTAATGTGACTACAAGACCTATCAATGGCCATTTTCTCTTGAAAACCTACGAGAGGTTTGTGAAGAAATTCAGGGAAAATATGATTTTTTAAAACTTTTGATGGGTATTGCTATTAACCATCCCAAAAAGGGTTAATGCTTGGTTTTTTGAATACCCTTATTACTAACAAATTTGGTCCTCGGTGAATTCCACTTTTAACAAGGTAGATTATGTTTATCTCTCGGGTATGCATTGGGTGCTGTGCTCGTCCGAAAACAGCCTATTTCAACAAAATTACGATGCTTAGCAGTCTGTAGAGGGTTAATAAATACTCACCGGAATATTTTGTCCATGCAACTTGTAATGTCACACAAAGACCCGCGAATAGTCAATTTTTCTTAAAAACCTTCATGTTGCTTTTAGAGAAGTAGCCAATTTTTCTTGAAAAAGATAGAGTTCCACAGAAAATAGAAATTTTAAGCTTTTAAGGGGTATCCCTCTTTAACCAGCCCAAAATGGGTTAAGACTTCGACTTTTGAATACCCTTACCACTTACAAAAATATTTCCCCATCAATTCTGCGTCCAATAAAAGAAGGTACCTTTCTCGATGGTACACCCAGTGGGTGCTGTCGGTGTCCAAATACAGCCCATTTTATCACAATTTTTACGTTTAGCAAACTGAGGAGGGTTAACTAATGCTGATCGGAATATTTTGTCCATGCAACATGTAATGTCACACCAAGAAAGGGAGTGACCAATTTTTCTTGCAAATCTACAAGACTTGTAGATTTTCAAGAAAAATTTGACACTCCCAGGCCTTGGCGTGGCAATAGAAGTTGCATGGACAAAATACTGCTGTGAGCATTAGTAGGCGTAAACGGGGGCTCCTAGCTCACTTGTGTACTCGTACATGTACACGTACACGTACATGTACCCATAGTGTTCAGTGTTAAAATGTACAAAAAATGTACAAAACATGTTTTGTACATTTTGAGTTAGAATCCCCACTCGTCCCCACTCGTTGATCATCGCATTTTAGACGGTTCAATCAGCCGTTGGCGAACCAGTGGGGATGAGTGGGGATTCTAACTCAGGACGCGCGGAAGAATACGACCCTCGAATTTTCCCAACGTTCGTCATCGCATTTTAGACGGCGCGATCGGTCGTTGGCGAACGCGGTGGGGTTTCTAACTCAGAATTAAGATGTCTAAAAAAAAAGAATCGACAAAATTATCCCAACGTTCATCGTCGCATTCTAGACCGTGGCGGGTGCTATCCAGTCGCTGACGAACGATTGGGGATTCTAACTCAGGAAGCGCGGAAGAAATCGACACCTCGAATTTCCCCAACGTTCATCATCGTCGACGAACGCGTTGGGGATTCCAGTACAGCAAAATATAAAAAATTAAGATGTCGAAAAAAAAAGAATCGTTGAAATTCTCTCAACGTTCGTCATCGCGTTCTAGACCGTGGTGGTTTCTATCCAGTCGTTGACGGGCGATTGGGGATTCTAACTCAGGGTGCGCGGAAGAAATCGACCCTTTGATTCATTCCCAACGTTCATCGTCGCGGTTTAGATGGTGCGATCGATCGTTGACGAACGCGTTGGGGTTTCTGGGACAGAAAATATAAAAAAATGAGATGTTTAAAAAACTAGAATCGATGAAATTTTCAACGTTTGTCATCGCATCCTAGACGGCGCGATCGATCGTTGACGAACGGTGAAGAGTTCTGGGACGAGAACAAAAAAAAAAAAAAAAACAAATAAAAAATCGCGAGACGTCGTGGGCATTCGTTGCCACGAGGTCGTTTAATAACGCGGATGTAAATGGTTAGAACAATGTACTCCAAAACTAAAAGCTCGAAGAACTTGAAATAAGTAATCATCCAATCACTTCACGTTCCTGAGGCTAATTAACCAATCAGATTGCTTGCTTCTCACAACCTGAACTTAATCATATAAAGTTATCTCCCCTTATTAGAAAGAAGTCCTATTCGATTCTTATCACCAGATTATTCAAGGAGATTACGAAAAATAACATTTTTAACCCTTGTCGTGGGGGCAGGGTCGCGCCCATCAGAAAATTGGAAGTTTCAAGAAGGTGGTCATGTGACCTATCAAATTGAAGGTATCGACGAGTGGATTTAGAGGATCGTAATTTTAACCCTCGTCGTGGGGGAGGGTCACGACCAGAGCCGAAAAACGTCTTCCTTTTTACAAATCCAGACATGTGAGGTACTAATATGAAGGGCTCGATGAATACATTACGAAAATGACATTTTTTTTTCGTTTCATTTTACGTGGGGTGGGGGTCACGCCCAGCAGAAAATCGAAAGTTTCGAGAAGGTGGACATGTGACCTATCAAATTGAAGGGATCGACGAGTGGATAAAGAAGATCGTATTTTTAATCCTCGTCGTGGGATGGGGTCACGACCACAACCGAAAAACATCTTCCTTTTTACAAATCCAGACATGTGAGGTACTAATATGAAGGGCTCGATGAATACATTACGAAAATGACATTTTTTTTCATTTTACGTGGGGTGGGGGTCACGCCCAGCAGAAAATCGAAAGTTTCGAGAAGGTGGTCATGTGACCTATCAAATTGAAGGTATCGACGAGAGGATAAAGAAGATCGTATTTTTAATCCTCGTCGTGGGATGGGGTCACGACCAGAGCTGAAAACGTCTTCTTTTTTACAAGTCCAGGCATGTGCGGTACTAATATGAAGGGCTCGATGAACACATTACGAAAATGACATTTTTAACCCTCGTCGTGGGGGTGGGGGTCGCGCCCATCAGAAAGTCTGAAGTTTCGTAAAGGTGGTCATGTGACCTATCAAATTGAAGGTATCGACGAGTGGATTATGAAGATCGTAATTTTAACCCTCGTCGTGGGGGTGGGATTACGACCAGAGCCGAAAAACGTCTTCCTTTTTACAAATCCAGACATGTGAGGTACTAATAGGAAGGGCTCGATGAATACATTACGATAATGACATTTTCAACCCTCGTCATGGGGGTGGGTGTCACGCCCATCAGAAAATCGAAAGTTTCGAGAAGGTGGTCATGTGACTTATCAAATTAAAGCTATCGACAAGGATATTATGAAAAATCATATTTTTTCCCCTTCTTCTAACGGTGGAGTTGTGACCATCTTGAAATCGAAAGTATTAAGAAAGGTATTTATGGGACATATTGAATTGAAAAAAACAACAACTTGAATCTGATGCATCATTCATTTTGATATCTGTGTTCAAACACGGAAGTATGTTTTCAGTGTATGATTCTTATGCTAATTAGAGATACACTCACCTGTTAACAAGTCACGCCTTGAGATGTTTCATTCAATAATAACTCTGTTTACTAAACCATATATTTGCAAATAAAATTATAAGTTGGTCTTGAAACACGACACGTTTCTACATTTTGAGGATAGCCTATTTCACCATTTCCGAAAAAGTGTCAATCTAGACAAACTATTTTTTTTAGGAAAAAATGGCCATGAGAAGACATTACATAACTGAACGAGTATAACCTTGACTAAATTCAAATAAAACCATTTGTCACGTGTTAGAAAAGATTTGTAAACAGTCTAAACGCACGTGTGGAAAAGTTGTTTTGTTTTGTTTTTTACAGCAGGAGTTAAAATATTTTAAGATAGGTGGCGTTATATAAATGCAGCAACAATAAAAAACAGTGTTTACAATGTGCCAGCATATGACTAAATGAATATGAGAAAAAAGCTATTTCTCTAACCACCTGCTAGCGAAGCATTACATCGGTTTCAGGGGCGGCGGAGCGAATTGAAAAGTGGGGGGGCACAGAGATGCCGAAGGCATCTGCCGCGAGTGCCGAAGGGACTCGCTTTAAAAGGGGGGTCTTTTTTTTGAAAATGAGCTATCAAATGGAGCTCTCTCGTGACTTTTGGGCCGAAAATGCAGTCATTTTTATTACTGTGAAAATGACATTTTTTTTAAAACCAGTAAGTTTGAATTTCCCTTATTTGCGATTTTGTGTACATGTTTGTAGCATGCACTGTTGCCACAAATTTTTCACCACAAATGATACCACCATATAAGCTCTGAATGACAGTGAATCGTTTCATTTTGCATTTGCCTTTTGTTCATTATACGTGTTTAACTTGTTTCTTGGCTAACTAAGTAGCTCTTGTATTGATGTAAATCACAGGGTGAGAAAACAATAAAAATATAAACTGAAATGCTTTTTTCTTTATTTTTGTGGGATGTATGTGACAGGTGGGTGGCAATGGCCAGTCAGTCAGTCTCTATCTCTCTCTCCTGATAGACAGAGTGGGTAGTTGTGACCAGCCGTGGCAGTTAATCCCTCTTCTCTCTCTCTCTCTCTCTCTCTCTCTCTCTCTCTCTCTCGAGAGAGAGAGAGAGAGAGAGAGAGAGAGAGCGAGAGAGAGCGAGAGAGAGAGAGAGATTTATAGGCTTTATACACAAGCCTGTTCAAGATAAGACTGGTGCACAGGTAAACATTCATGACCTTCGAACGGTCAGGAATAATTGAAGCTACATAACTATACTTGGAATCAACATAGCCTACAAAGGCAGGGGGTTGTAGTCTACAACCCAACGCCTATGCAGGCTATGTTGATTCTAAGTCTAGTTATCAAGAACTTGTAGTCCTCTATTACGATGGCCTACATTGGCACCGGAAGGTCCTATATATTGCCCCGACCATAAGATCAAGCGCGATTCGTGGGTCACAGGACACGCAGGGCCGACCATGGTTCGGCCGTGCGTGAGAAAATTTTGAGTCTGGAAGTTGAAAAGGAGCGATTTTCTCGATTCTGGGATCTTAATTTCCTTACTAGAGCACTGCTCTAGTAAGGAAATTAAGCCCCCAGAATCGAGGAAATGCATGCACCATCAGTTTACTTTCTCAAGCGGGTTAATAAATTAAAGTCGCTGCGCTCTAATGAGAATCGCGTCGTTAACTTAAACTTCTAGAGTCTTTGTGAATTCCATGACATTCCATATAAACGGGCCGAGGGTGGATGCTGTCTGCCGATCAGGAGTGTGTGTGTGTGTGTGTGTGTGTGGCGGGGTGGGGGGGTCTACTTGTCACGTATACTAGGTACGTGGAATGGAGCCCATAGGCGGATCCAGGGGGGGGGGGGGCGCCCCCGGCGCCCCCTATGGGCCAGATAGAACCCTTGGGCATTCCCTTTCGTGGTCGCCCCTGAGGGCGTTTTGCGGCTCAGATGTTGCTTCACATCAAGTTGGCGCCCCCCCCCCCTTTGACAAAATCCTGGATCCGCCCCTGCTCAGCCCCCCCCCATACACACTTCACAATGAGCTCAATAAGTTCATTAACCCCCTTCACTCTGATATTAGAATCTCAAATTTCCTCGCCGTAGCTTATTTCTCCATATATTGTCAAGGGTTAAGCAATTTATATTTTGCTTAACAGAGCTCATGGAGCTCTGTCAACCAAAATATAAATTGTTGAGCCTTTGGCAACTCCAGGGGAGGTACCCATCATGCAAAGTGCGACGGTCGCCCCGGTAACGACATATCAAATGGCGTCATGTTCTCCCAATTGTCAGCTGTATCTTTGCGTGTTAGTTATCTCAAGTCGGAGATAAGTTTCGCTCAAAAAAAAAAAATGTGGGAGTCAAATTATTGCCCCGACCAAGGTCGGGGTAGTCGGGCGGTTCCGGCGCCTATGGCCTGGGTGAGTAGAGTCCCTTGCCTATGTTAATTCCAAATAGAATTATCCAACTTTGATAACTGTCTCATGAAAGGCGGGGGTCCAGTAGTAAATACGTTTTAATATAACACACAGATTTTTTTTATTTCACTTCAATACTAGTAAATGTTGGGGACCACATTTTTAATGATTCCCAAAAAACACCTTCCGTACTGCATCACTCTTGTCACTGATAAACTTGTGAGCAATAGCAGCCTCGGAAAGTTCATCAGTTTTTTCTTTGTAATGACAGAGCATTAGAAGATTGTTGAGTCGTTTTTGAGTCATGCTCGACCTTGTATAATTTTTAATTCTTCTCAAGCTTGAAAACGAACGCTCGGCACTACAGGTTGAAAATGGCACTGTGAGATAAATTTGAAGCAATTTGCTGATTTCTTGAAACATCAAGCGGCTAGCAGGAATGTCCTTGAGGAAATCAATAATAGTTGATATAGATGTCACTTCCTTTATTGTTTGTCCGGTAGTCTGTCTGTACACGTCTTTTGCTGCAGTGAATAATTTCAACTCGGATTCTAAGGTGTTCAATTTTAAATCACCATGATATGTGTTCTTCACTGAATCAAGGGACTTGCAATCAGTGTTGCCATTGGCAGACGAAATAAGAAGTTTTTCAATAGCGATTAGCCGAGAAATGGACTCGTTGTTGAATCTGCGATCTAATTCCATAAGTAGCAAGTCTAGCACTTCCATGTATTGTTGTTTGAAATATTGTTCGGGAGATGACCATTGGTGGGGTGCAGCCGGTGCACTGCCAAATTCATAGCGCTTAGGCCTTCGGCGACATTTTGGTACAGATTCGGCAGGGCTATCACATCCTAAATCAACTGCACTGTGAACACATTTGGTATAAAATCGTTCGAACATCTCGTCTGACCGCATTGAACGCAAATATGTAATGTACATATTAACAGAAGATGCAGCTGTCTGAGCATCGATGCTACTGCTTTGTAGAGTTATCGAAACTTGCTCACCAGCAGAATATACTTCTTGTGATAGGTGAAGTGCAAAAATAGTTTTGAATTTCAGTAAACTATCTAGAAGACCTTCCGCCTTTGCTTCAACTACACCCGTACCACTACCGGATATGTCGCTCAGTTCTGTGGTTAATGGTTTGAAAGTTTTGATCACAGCGACATAGGCTCCCGTTCGCGCAGTAAATCGAGTGGCACAAAGGGGTTTCAGTGATGTATAATGAGTAAGACAATCCTCCTCACTTTCTGCATCTGCTCTAAATTCTTGTTGAATTTCTTTGAATTTAACAAGTCTTTTGGGAGCTAAATTGATGTATGTATGCAGCTCCTTACATAAATCCTGTGCGTCATTCATTATACGAACCCCTTGGCACAGATCTTGGAGAGCGAGATTCAACCTGTGTGCATAGCAATGCACAAAAATTGCAGCTGGTATATCATCTATAATTCTTGTAGATACCCCGGAAATTCTTCCTGCCATGGCCGATGCTCCATCAAACGACATGCCTCGTAATTTCTTTAAACTAAGATCACACCTCAATAAAATATCTTTAATGGCTGTATATATCGCCTCAGCCGTCGTTTCGTCCATGCTGAACATGCCGAGAAAGTCTTCAGTTATGCAAAAAGATTCGTCAACCGTTCGAATGCAGAATGTCATCTGTTCCACTCCCGATATATCTCTGGTTTCATCACACATTATTCCTAGGAAGTTTTTAGTTTTTATCTGTCCAAGAACGCCAATAATTACTTCTCTGGCCATAAGCTCCACGATTTCATTGATTATATCATGAGACATGTAGTTTTTATATTCGAACCAGCTTTTAAGTTCAGGTACATCCTGAATTCTCATCTTCAAAATTTGGAAAAAATTACCATTTTGTTCGGCGTGCCCTCTGATGGGTAAACCCTGGCGGGTGAGAGTTTTCAGAGTGGAGATAACTTTTAACAAGCACTTGTATCTCCGTTCTTGCTCGACGGTATGGGTTTGGACAATCTGATCAATAACAGCTACATTCCGATTCGATTCCCTAATTTTCAGCTTCTCGCTTGCCTCTCGATGGAATGAACTTTTCTCGTGTTGATTAAATTTTTCTAACGCCTTCTTCCAATTGTTAAGCCCAACAGATATAAAAGCCTCTTCACCACATTTCGAAAATGTTAATAGCCTGAGACTGTCTGCCTTTCTGCACGTGAAGCAGAATGCTCTGTTCTCTGAACAACAAAAACTTAACCACGGGTAGTCTTGTAGCCATTTTCCAGAAAAACACCTTGTTTGGCTGCCAAAAGTTCTCCTCGACGCGGAAAACGAGAAGTCCTTCCCATACCCGCGATACGGTGTTTCGCCAGGCTCACAGCATGGCAGCTTGCATGCACGTTTAGACTCAATTTCTGTCTCTGTTTTTTGTTTTTTGGGGGCACAAGGTTCATACTGAACTCCGTTCGCAGCTGAATCGGCCATGTTTTTCAAACGCGAATCCAAACAAAACTTGATTACAAGATCGAGGTCACAAACATAGATATAATTAGAATTGTTTATTTTTAGATCAGTAGTCGCACCCGAATGTTCTATGTCAAAGTACGGTAGCCCAGTTTGACCTTGATCCTGCATTTTTGAATTGAGTCAAGTGAACGTGTATAGTTGATGTTTGACTCGACCAACGTTACTGATGGTGTGTTCGTTGTTCGAAAAACAACACAACATTTCATCAGTTTGCGCGAATAACTGGGGGGGCAAAATTATGGTTCAGCCCCCCCTGGTCTCAGAGTGAGGGGGCTAAGCCCCCCTATGCCCCCCCTTGTCCGCCGCCACTGATCGGTTTATTGCGATATTTATCACAGGTGTTCAACAAGTGCAAAAATCGTGAAAAATAGTGTATCAGACGTTTTTTGTTTAGAAATTATGTATTGTTTTCTATATATATAACAGAGAAAAGGTACGCAACTTCCTGGCTTGGAACATTTCGACCCGTCTTATTCAAACTCGCAGAAAAAAACAAACAAACTCGTGAATTTGTAGTCGCGATATTGATGTCATCCAACAGCAGCCAAGACATTAAGCTTTTACGTTGGTACCACTTGTCCAAAACAATTCTCTTTTAATGCAAAAACGGGAGAAATACATCTCGGGAACGACTCCCTTTTTTTCTTGATCAGACACGGTTGTTGGCGGAAAGGTGACTGTGTAGCGTGGCCGAGCTATTCGCCTGTGCTATGTGAAAATGCAACAGAATCCCCAAGATATAACTAAAGAAAACAACCGGTCGAGTGGAGTATGGGGAAAAGGAATTTGTCTTGTATATCACAAGTGGTGATCATTGGTTGTATGTTGCGCGACAGAGGGTTAACACCCCTTGAAACAGTCCATCTCTCTGTATGGGTTATCACCTGGCTGCTGACTAATACTGAAAAACAATCTATTTCTCTGTATGGGTTTACACCTGGCTGGCGACAGCACTTATAGAGTCATCTGGCAATAACACTGCACTCCTCTTAGTTCTCTGTCGTGTCACCTTCAGTAGGAATGGGTCACCCAGGAAAGGGTTAGTAGAAATAACATAATACAATTACATCCAATTCAACAATATATTTGTTTTGTTATCCCTTTTTGCACAGTAATATTATAAAGGAATTCTGACATGAAACTGTCAAATATCAACTCTTTTTGTGATACGAAACAACCGTGCAGTAAATTACTAATACTATTAATTTAACATAATTGACGGAAGCGTTAATTGAATGAATTTGCTCAACTTGAAGTAAGTCTTAACCCTTTACCTAACATGAAAAGCAGACGACACTTGCAAAAAAATTCTTGAATAACTAATTTTTTTCATTTTTTGTCTCAAAAACATAGGTTATGACCCCTCGTTGGAACGAGCTCGGCGAGCTCGTTCCAACGAGGGGTCATAACCTATGTTTTTGAGACAAAAAATGAAAATATTTTGAAAATTAATTGGCGATTTTTGAGAATAGCGCTGGCCGGTTTTGGCCGTTACGTTGGGTAAAGGGTTAATTAGCGGCGGTAACCCCGCATATGGACGGACAGACGAACGTGCGGCAACACCGTTTGCCGCTGAACGCGAGTGAAACACTCTAGCAAATATTACTCAAGAGAAATATGTTCGAAATTCGACGTCCCTAATACCTTTTTCTGAGAGCCGGGCATTATATAATTTATAGCAGTTAACAACACTGCATAAATACAGGCCCTTCTTTCACCGTCGAGTCGGTGTCGTCCAATCTTTCAACACAATCGTCTGAAGTTAACGGAGATGTTGGACGGAATCCGAACATGATATGAATGTCATAATCAGATATAAATAATTAGCCACGCTGTTCTTTGTTTACATTTACAGTACACACTGAAGTCGACCCCTTAGGGCTGAAGCACCGTTTCTAATTAACCACCCTTTCTATTTCCCTAACTTGTTCTTTCAGTCTCAGTATGACCCATGAGTACACGTAAGTTATAAAATGTTATCACCTTTTAATTTGTATGAGATTTGCTTTTCGTTTCTCGTCTGCTTGCTTTTGTTCGTAGTGATGGGTCACGGTTGGTCGCGCAACATTCAGTTCCTCTCTTTTATACGCGATGAAACGTATCCAAGCACACAACCCCTATCTAAATGGGTCGACCCAATCGTTGCGGGAAATTCCATATAAGGCATTGGCCACGTTTCCGTAAGTTTTCGTTGACTGACACGGACAAGGTCGGTGACAACATGCGGAAAGGTTGCAAGCTTAAATGGAAATACTCTTGCACTGAAAATGTATAAACAATGACATTTTACTGAATTAACATTAAAAGAAATGTATGGATTTATGAGGATAAATACACGTAGACTGTAAAGAATCCAATAGGGAGAGGGTGTTATGTGATATTTGAGTTAAGAAAAGACGTAAACATGTGAACTCTCAGCATATCACTGCGGTGGAACTGGGTTTTTCCAGGTAAACACGACTAACGATTGTTCGCCGAGTGGCATTACAAGATACTGCATAGGTTCTATTGCTGAAATACATACAAATAATGATTAAAATATGTAAAGTGGTGCTTGAGTTAGGACGCTTCGTTACTCAACACGACCTGAATAGGCACAATATTAATAAAAATATCGACATATCACAAGGCTTACACTCAACAGGTACAGTTGTTGACAAAATAACTTTTAGTTTTGTTTGATCTCTGTTCACTCCATTCAGTCTCACAGAGCTTAACAATAACTGAATTCTAATTCAGACGAACCAGACAATTCCCTGTAAATAATACATAGTCCTTTCAGGAACTCGGCCCCAATATTAAATTGTTGACTTTAACTTATGAAAAGACAAACTTTCTTATCAGTTTTTTTACTGAATTAAATTTTAAGAAAATTAAACACAGTCTGTATTAAACTATTATTGTTATTTGAATTAATTTAAGTTCAGCATTTATATTTACTGATAAAGTAAGACAACTCATCCCAATTGTAGGATAATAAATAATTACTTATTAATTACTTATTAATAATATAAATATGATTGAAAGCCTGCTGAGCACGGTGAATATTATTAAAACCCACCCAGAGTCATAGAACTGGACCATGTGACACCTCCCCCCTCCTTTTTTACAGTTCGACCCGAACTGATGAGGTGCTAGTTAACAAGTAGACCCAAGTGGATGTTAATGACATCTTATTAAACTTGTTATCACTGACTTGCATACAGTGATATTCACACATAAATTGTGTAGCATGGTGCTACCTTACCCTAAAAGAAAATAGGTTGAGCATAATTAAATTTTATTTTACATGTTACTTGTGAAGTGAGCATGAAATTTTTATATTAATTCAAAATTTTAGTTACATTTTTTTTTAAAAAAAGAGAAAACAAAACGTTTTGTTTTCCATTTGTTTAAAAAAAGGCTTAATTTCTTAACATGAAGGGTCACACCGCAGAGATGAATTCAGACATTACCAAACTTTTCTTGAATACAAAATACTTTCTACTTCACTCTTCAATCTTCTTGGTCTTGAAGCTCAGGTCCAATGGCTCAGACTGCAGTAAATCACCAGTATCGGTGGATTGGTCACAAGAAGTTGTAGTATTTGTTGTAACAAATGGTAAGTCAGTAGTGGTTGAAACCTCCGTGGTCCTGATGATCTCCGGGTCACGAACCCAAAAGTCTGTTAAGGTGTAGGACGTATTATCTGGTAATGTAACAGTCTCTACTTTCTTTATGGCAAGGTAGCCATAAGGGACAAACCGCCTTTTGTAGCAGTGGTAGTGTTGTCGTGCCTGTCTCTTGTAGCTGACACGAGTTGAGCAGTGTGTCCCTCCATATCTGCACTTGGAGCCCCCCGAAAGAAAAATCTTGGATCCGCAGAGAGTTGCTCGAACGAAGAAAATGGCTCAGGCAAGGAAATATCTGGATGTAGAAAAACCACGGGTGGTGCAGATTCACAGTTTACTGGCACATAGGGTTCAACATTTGTCTCGGACTCAGTAGTTTCAACAGGTGAGGTCTGAATTGCCATCTCAAGTTTGGGTCTTGGCTCTACACCAGATGCAACAACATCTCCACTAGCAGGATCCATGTTGGTCTCTGTCTCGAGAATATAATGAGGCATCACTTTCTCAAATGGTTGAATTGTACTTGGCTCAGTTTGCTGTGGTATTGATGCTGAAGGACCACCCGCAAACGCTGCCATACTCTTCTATATCCGCATCATTTCCTGTATAACTTGTGTGGCGAAGTTGTTCTCTGCTGTCACAGGAGTGGTCGGCCTCCCTTCGCTGTCCACAAGGTAAATAGGTGATAAATCGCCCCACTCTGTTGCTGGCTGGTCAAGGTCGATTGATGAGGCTGAACTTGCAGCTTCCACGGCCATGTCCTGCACGACTGCCGCTCTGTTCTGTACAATCCTCTCTGGCTGTTTAACACAGGAGGTGGTTTTGCTTCTGTCCTTATGGTCTGATGGTGCCCTTTTGTGTTCATCGTGGTTTCGCCTATCATTCTCGTTTTCCCTTTCCAACTTTGCTGGGTGTAACCGCAGATGCGCTATCTCGATGTACTCCTTGAGCCGGTATCTCCTAAACTGCTTGGTGGTCCACTTGCATTTTACACCCTCAACATTCTCGTATGGGCAGGGTATCACTCTCCCATGAGCTTCTCTGACATGCCGCTGCAACTTCGATCTTACATGTCAAGGTGATACTAAAAGTTGCGATTTTGTTGTATAAAAGTGTAAATATTTTCGATAATATTTCTGCCTGGGTTAAATGTAAAGCAAGATATGTATATGACAGACCCAGAAGACTGATGTATAATTCAAACTATTCTAAATGAAGTATGAAATTTAATGTCCATTATGGCGCACGTGTTCAACGCCATATGGGCTTCTGATAACAGATCAAGAGTAAGAGAGACAATATTCTCTTCTGTAATAATTATCTGGGTAATTAAAGCCATTTAAAATCTAATTGTTGGAACCAGTGCATCACACATGTTCTGGACACACACCCATATTACGCATCTATCCTGTCTCCGAAATGTCAAAAGATACCAAAATGCGAGTCTTTCAAAGGAACTTTAAAGCGAGTGTTAAATTAAGATAGATCTAAGCGGCCAAGTTCAAGAGAAGGGATTAATTGAGAATAAATGTTCTGGCTATCTAAATAAAAGTCTAGGGATTTCTCGAAAAATTAAATTCCAGCCAACTCCAGTCGGAAGGTGTGTAAGGCTGTGGGTCGCTGCGAGGCAGTTGGCCTGAGGGCACTCAGAGAAGGTCCGAATGTAGCTTTGGCCGTCGAGGGTCATAGGCACCGAGATTGAAAGTCCGCGTATTGTCATAACCCTGTGAAGGGTGTGAGGAACCGATTGTAGTTTGTTAACGGTTGCGAATCGTAGTGGCATAGTAGCCAAAGAAGTAAAAGCAGTAACGTTGAGGTCTAGAGACCGTATTAAGAGCTTGAGTAAACGCTGGAGTAGCTCGTGAGATAAGATAGTTTTAGGCGGTGCGAGAATTAGTGATGTTGAGAACACTTTGCAGAATATTATTATGTAAGCTTTGTTAAGTATGTATCTGAAGGCGAAGACTAACTTTACCCCGTGAGAGCCAGGCAAGACACAAAGTAATAGTGAACTATAGTAGACGCCGATGGAATCGTGATTGAACTGTGGAAACGCTGATAGAGTCACACAAGCAGAACATTGTATGTGTTAAGCCCGACTGACGGTGAAGTTAACCATGAGAGGGGGAAGCAACGAGAAGTGAATAGACACTTTGTATTCATCACAAATCGTGAGAAGATGAAGATGATGTGAGGTCGATCCATCGGACACAGCTAGCTGTGGGAGACGTCGAGGGCCCTAAAGAATAAACTTTCATCCGCATAATTAGTGTTTTCTTATGGATAATATTGTGAGTAATTTGTTATTATATTTCTTCGTACATGTAAATAAATAATCTTTCCGGTGAATTATCGTTGATCACCCTTTGGCGTTGTAAGCCACAGGCACCTTCAGGAATCCTAAGAGTCCCAAGCGGATAGGGCATTGATAAGGTGGCAAGGTTTACGTTCGAACAGGGGTTCAAACGACAGTCACTGGCTGTCGGCTGAAAACCGATAAGAACATAAATTTTCCTCCATCAATTTAACCCCGTAATCTTGCGACACTGGCGGCGTACACAGGATGTTCTAAAAGGTAACATTTTTAAAGGTAAAGATCAACGATCCACTCAAAGATAATTTATTTCATGGAGCACACTTTTTGAAGTTTACATATGAGTTTTTGCAAATTGTTATCAACATGCTCTTGGGAAGTAGTGGAGAGCCGTAAAGGGTTAAAGTTTTGCAATTTTTAAATTTAAGTGGGTTCAGAAGTAAATGACGCGGTAGCGAAATAATTATCCGCCGTAGAAGGGTTAAACGCGACGATAGGCGGGAGGAAAACGTTATTTACCGTGACTGTAGATTTTTTAAGTATTCACAAGTGAAACAATGGAGGCTCCCATGACTTTGGACCAGTTAATTTCGGCGGGGAACGCCTGGGTTTTTCTGGGGGTGAGCTGTAAAAGTAAGTTTGTCAGGGACGAACATAAACGAATAGCGAAAGAGTTAGCTGCTGAACGAGAGTGAGAGAATGAGAGCGCGAAACGCGAGAGGGCAAGGGCCGCGGCCGAATTGGAATGGCAGGTGACCCTGAAGCATGAGGAGGCTGCCTTACGGGCAGCCGAACGAGAGAAAGAAATACAGGTAGTGCGAGAAAGAGCTGCACTAGAGCGTGAAAGGGGTGAGCGGCATGAACGTGAGAGGGGTGAGAGGCAGACTGAGATTGAGCGTGAAAGGGGTGAGAGGCAGGCTGAGATTGAAAGGGAAAGGGCCGAAAGAGAACACGAGAGAGAGCTCGAATTGATACGAGCTAGGGCCCAAGTTCAGGAAACCAGCGGGAGGCAAGGGGAAACAAACGGGGGTGGTCATGGTAGGACCCCGTTCCCAAAACTCCCTAAGTTCTCGGAGGAATCTGATGATATCGATGCATACCTTCAAAGGTTTGAGAGATTTGCATCGTGTCATCTGTGGCCTGAGGATTCATGGGGAGTAAACTTAAGCCCGTTGTTAACGGGGAAATCCTTGCAAGTATATGCAAGTATGCATCCTGATTTGCCAAATGATTATGGTGAGCTAAAGAAAGCTATTTTAAAGTACCAGCTCACCGAAGATGGATTCCGGGCTAAGTTCAGGAAATGTAAAGACGAGAGAGGGGAAAGTGTATTCCAATTTGTGGCACGGTCCACTAGGTATTTTGACCGCTGGGTTGAGTTGTCGGAAATCAACGAAGATTTTCCGTCCTCAAGGATCTGCTCATCTGAGAGCAGTTTATTTCAACTTGCGCCCCAGAGTTGGCCCTCTTTGTTAAGGAGAGGAGGCCAAACAGTGTTGATGGAATGACTGAGGTGGCCGAACAGTACTTAGCAGCCCACGGAGGTAGTATAACCCAGTCCCGGCCGGGAAGATTTTTTTTTGGGGGGGGGGGGGGGGCAGGTTGCAAAGGCACCGGTTGAGATCACCCCTCCAGAGCCGACTGGTAACAGGGGTAATACTGGGCCACAGAGTCCTAAAGATTTGTGTTTTGTTTGTGGGCGGAAAGGGCATATAGCGAGGGACTGTTGGAAGAAAACTCCTCCCCAAAAGCCAAATGGCGGACCCCATAGGAGTGGAAGGACAGACCCTTCACCAAAGAATTGGAGAAACGGAAGTAGTGGCGGTCGGACCTGGGACAAAAGGCAGACAGCCGCGTTCTGCCAGACAGTTGGGCCAGAGAGTAGTCCACTCCGGGATGCTATTGAAAAGGGAGAGCTTGTGTTAGAGGGTGGAAAGGTCCTCCCTATAATTAGTGGAATGTGCGAGGAAGTCATAACCTCAGATGACGGAGGGAAAATGCCCGTGTACCCGGAGTATGTGGGTAAACATGAAGTGCGGGTGCTTCACGACTCAGGATGCAGCAGCGGAGCAGTGCGTAGGCAACTAGTCAAGGACGACCAGCTATTGGGCTGCGATCACATGTGCATGCTAATAGATGGGACGATTAGGAGGTCCCCCTTGCAAAGGTGAGGGTGGATACCTCTTTCTATAGCGATGAGGTAGAGGCAATGTGTATTGAGGCGCCCATCTATGAGCTCATACTTGGGAACATACCCGGGGTATGTTCAGAACCTGAGATGACATGGTCGGAGAGGAAAGCACCAAAAGAGGCATCGGGGCGGTCACCCGAGCCCAAGCCGCAGATACAAAGCGGCCGGTAAAATCACTGGAGGGACCAGTGGAGCTGAGTGAGGAGGCACAGGTAGAGTGCACGATAGAGGCCCGAATGGTTAACCCTTTGACGACGGAAGTCAAGGGTGTGGCTGAACAGAAACAGCCAATATGTGTGGACGAGAGGGGGCATAATGTGGGGCGGCACGGGAGTAGACCAAAGGTTAGGAACTTTTGGGTCGGTCAAAAGGTGACCATGCTCCGGCCGACACTGTTAGGTAGATCGTGGTTACAGTGGAAGGGGCCACACGCTGTAACAAAAATAATGGGCAACGTCATTATCAGGTGGACATAGATGGATGTGGAGTGGTTTACCATGCAAGGTTTTTGCGAAGATGCCGAAATATAAAGGACACTGAACCCACGTGAACAGCGGGGGCGGGGGGGGGGGGGTACATTGGGCCAGGAGAGGCCACAAGAGGTGGCCGGAGTAGCCACAAAATGGCAGCAGAGATGTAGAGGTAGGGGAGGCCCAGGAACTTGGAGTGGGACACCCAAGGAGAGATTGGCAGGAGTTAATCTACAGAGTGTTGCATCTAAGGCAGCGAGCTCTGGTACGGCAAACATCGCCTATGGGCATGTAAGTGTTGGGCGTGTAGATGATGAGTGGGGTCCTTGGTGGAGGACGCGCCCAAGGAATAGGTCCTGGTGGAGGGGACAGAGGGGCAGCCGGGTTCTCTTGGGAATAGTAAGGGTCCCACCATAAATGTGAGTATTTAAAGTTGGTGCCTAATGGGGTAGGTAACCCGCTGACGAGCATGGGCCGGGTGGGACACCCTATCCAAAGATGGGGGCATGTTAATGCAAGTAATAGGAGTGATGTGAGTATTTAAAGTTGGTGCCTAATGGGGTAGGTAACCCGCTGACGAGCATGGGCCGGGTGGGACACCCTATCCAAAGATGGGGGCATGTTAATGCAAGTAATAGGAGTTGGGCAAGGGGCCCATCGGCTGGCTTGGGCCAGGGTGGAGACCCCTTGCTAATAATTTTTATGCAGGTGTTGCGTGAGCGTATACAGGTAAAGGTGTGTATCACATTTTACGATAGAGAAGGAGAGAGAGTGTACAGAGGGACCTGTTGATTGCATGTGTACCAACGGACCACCTCCAAGTGTGCGCCAGTGGAAATGATCACACGAGTTTAGATGGGTTGTGGTTAGTCCCATAGGTTCCAAAGGGGAACCAAGCCAAATTACTGGAGAGTTATTTGTTGTGTGCATCAGTATGTTCATGTGTATGACTTTGTGTGTGAAATTTCTGAGTATATTGGTGGAATAGTAGAGTGAGATTGTGAGATAGCTCTAAGAGAGAAGTGGGAAAGTGGATGCACGTGAACGCTATCCCCTTGGTGTTTTTGGAACAACTGAGAGCATGTTCCTTGGTAGGGGGTTGTCAAGGTGATAGCGATTTTGTTGTATAAAAGTGTAAATGTTTTCGATAATATTTCTGCCTGGGTTAAATGTAAAGCAAGATAGGTATATGATGGATCCAGAAGACTGATGTATAATTCAAACTATTCTAAATGAAGTATGAAATTTAATGTCCATTATGGTGCACGTGTTCAACGCCATATGGGTTTCTGATAACAGATCAGTAGTGAGAGAGACAATATTTTCTTCTGTAATAATTATCTGGGTAATTAAAGCCAGTTAAAATTTAATTGTTGGAACCTGTGCATCACACATGTTCTAGACACACACCCATATTACGCATCTATCCTGTCTCCGAAATGTCAAAGATACCAACATGCGAGTCTTTCAAAGGAACTTTAAAGCGAGTGTTAAATTAAGATAGATCTAAGTGGCCAAGTTCAAGAGAAGCGATTAGTTGAGAATAAATGTTCTGGCTATCTAAATAAAAGTCTAGGGATTTCTCGAAAGATTCATTCCAGCCAATTCCAGTTGGAAGGTGTGTAAGGCTGTTGGTCGTTGTGAGCCAGTTGGCCCGAGGGCACTCAAAGAAAGTCCGAATGTAGCTTTGGCCGTCGAGGGTCATAGGCACCGAGAATGAAAGTCTGCGTATTGTCGTAACACGGTGAGGGTTGTAAGGAACCGATTGTAGTTTGTTAACGGTTGCAAATCGTAGTGGCATAGAAGCAAAGAAGTAAAAGCTGTAATGTTGAGGTTTAGAGACCGTATTAAGAGCTTGAGTAAGCGCTGGAGTAGCTCGTGAGATAAGATAGTTTAGGCGGTGCGAGAATTGGTGATGCTGAGAACACTTTGCAGAATATTATTATGTAAGCTTTGTTAAGTATATATCTGGAGGCGAAGAATAACTTAACCATGTGAGAGCCAGGCAAGGCACAAAGTAATAGTGAACTATAGTAGACGCCGATGGAATCGTGATTGAACTGTGGAAACGCTGATAGAGTCACACAAGCAGAACATTGTATGTGTTAAGCCCGACTGACAGTGAAGTTAACCCTGCGAAGGGGAAGCAACGAGAAGTGAATAGACACTTTGTATTCATCACAAACCGTGAGAAGATGAAGATGGTGTGAGGTCAATCCATCGGACACAGCTAGCTGTGGGAGACGTCGAGGGCCCTAAAGAATAAACTTTTATCTGCGTAATTAGTGTTTTCTTATGGATAATATTGTGAGTAATTTGTTTGATATTATATTTCTTCGTACATGTAAATAAATAATCTTTTCAGTGAATTATCGTTGATCACCCTTTGGCATTGTAAGCCACAGGCACCTTCAGGAATCCTAAGAGTCCCAAACAGATAGGGCATTGATAAGGTGGCAAGGTTTACGTTTGAACTGGGGTTCAGACGACAGTCACTGGCTGTTGGCTGAGCACCGATAAGAACATCAATTTTCCTCCATCAATTTAACCCCGTATCCTGCGACATTACAAAATACCTCTTTCCACATCTCTTACACTGGTATTGTGGGTCTTCTGAGTAATGATACATCTGTAATGACAAAAATAAGAAAAACACATTATAGCTGATTGTTAACAGTACCCATGGGGAAGTGTTCCATCTCCAGCACAGTGATTAGCTCACCAACATTTTGCTAGAAAAGTACATTTAAAAGAAAAAAAGGGTTATGCTGATTCAGCTTTACATGGCACTGCATGGTTGCCTTCTTTAGATGCTGACCTTGTTGTTACCTTATTCTCACAATACCAAGTTTTCCTCCAATGAATGGCTTTAGCCTATTGAAATGTGCCACTTGAGTTCAAGAATGAGGGCTGAATTTTATCTTATACAGTAGATCTGATATTCGGCCAATAACAACAAAGGGGCCTTCCCATCGCATTTGTAATTTGAAGGACTGGGTCGACCCTTCTTTCTATGTCGAAGGTTTAACCAGACCATACTTCCAATTTCGTAGGAGTTCAAGTTTGACCTTGTATCATATTGTTGCTTTTGCCTGTCATTGGTCTCAGTCATTTTCTCACGTGCTGCCTCATGAACTTTTCTCATAATTTCTTCCAGACACTCAATGTATTCTAAAGGTTCTGTAGTCCGTAATTGTGGGGGTTTACCATATAACAGATCAGTCGGGAGTTCTACATCTCTCCCCAACATAATTTTTGAAGGAGTTTCTTCTATACTCTCTTGGACAGAAGACCTATATGCATACATTACTAAGGGCAATTGCTGATCCCAGTCCCTCTGTGATTTTGTAATACATTTACTTAACATATCAGCAATAGTGCGATTCAGCCTCACAGTGAGACCATCGCTCTGACGGCGGTAGGGCGTGATTCGTGTTTTGTCTATTCTCAGGAGCTTGCACAGTCTTCGAAAAATCTTTCATTCGAATTACCCCCCCCCCCCCCCCGGGATCAGTATGAATTTGTTTAGGGATGCCAAATTGCCATATGAAATTCTTTAAGAATGTGTCAGCCACCATCTCTGCCTCTTGATTCGGCATTGGGTAGGCTTCAGCCCACCAAGTGAAATAGTCAGTCACTACCAGTATATATTTGTTGCCTCTGTCAGTTTGAGTGAGGGGTCCCATGATATCGAGTGTCACCCTTTCAAGCGGAGCGCCAACTAAATATTGTTTCATTGTTCCATGAAGTACAGGTTTACTTGGTTTTCTACCTTGGCATCCTCATGAAAACCTGACCAGTAGAATCTAGACCTGATTCGAGCCACAGTACGAGTGACTCCCATATGTCCTGCTGCTGGGTCAATGTGCAGCTTCTTTAAAACTTCAGATCTCCATTGCTTGGGCAAAATAGTCTGCCACCTTATATCAGTGGTCTTATCATCATACCATTTTCTGGACAACACTCCATCGATTAATTCGATGCGGTCCCACTGTGACCAGTATGTTTTAGACTGAGCTGGCAGACATGATATACTATTCCAATTAGGTTGTCGTGCATTCTTCTTCCATTCAACAACTGGTGCCAGTAATGTATCCTCCCCTTGTGCCTTACAGATCTCCTCATTGGATTTCATTTGTATCCATGCTTCAGAAAGGTCATTTTCCTCAACTTGCTCCGGCGATGCTTTGCACTTGTCATGACTCTTTCTAAGATCACCTTTTAGAATAGCCCCAATGAGTTGACCATGCATTCCTTCATTCTGTTGTTTTCTGCAGCAGTAATTGCATGATTGACGTATCCGTGAAAGTCCATCTGCATTCCCATGTAACCGACCAGCTCTATGTTCTATCTTGAAGTTGTAGGTGTCAAGAACCTTGCTAGCTATCCCACATGATTTTTAAATTGGCGTATCCAGCTTAGGGCACCATGATCAGTCCTAATGGTGAAATTGGTACCAATCAAATAATGGTGGAAGTGTTTGACAAAATCAACCACCGCTAGTAACTCTCTGCGTGTAATGCAATATTGCATTTCTTACTTACTCAATGTTCTACTATAGTAAGCGACAACGTGTTCGCCATCATCATGCTTTTGAGATAAGACCACTTCCATTCCAACCCCACTGGCATCGGTGTCTAGTATAAAGGGTAGAGACATGTCTGGATATGCAAGGATAGGCTGAGAGGTCAGGGCAGCCTTAAGCTTTTGAAATGCAGATTCACAGTTAGAAGTCCACTCAAATCTTGATTGCTTTTCTGTTAGCCTTTGCAGAGGTTTTGCAGCTTTTGCAAAGTCCCTAATGAATCTGTGATAATAGGAACATGTTCCTAGAAAGCTTCTCACATCGTTAACACATTTGGGCTATGTCCACGATTTTATGGATTCAAACTTTTCTGGGTCAGGTTCTATTCCATTCTCTGAAACCATATACCCCAAAAAGATAACTTTGTTTCAAATAAATGACATTTCTTTGGAGAAACTTTTAGACCGGCCGTAATTAGTCTAGCAAATATCTAATCAAGTCTCTGTAAGTGCTCTTCAAAGGTTTTGGAGAAACAAATAATAGCATCTATGTAGGGAAGGCAAGTCTGCCACTGGAGACCTGATAAAACAAGTTCCATAAGCCTCTTGAATGTCGCACCAGCGTTCTTTAGCCCAAAGGGCATGGTTTTGAAATCATAAAGCTCACTGGTTGTTGTGAAAGTGGTTTTGTGTTTGTCCAATTCATGCACTGATACCTGCCAGTATCCACAACACAAATCTAATGTTGAGAATATAGTCGATCTTCGGAGTGTATCCAGTGAGTCATCAATCCTTGGCAAGGGGTATGAGTCAGTAACAGTAACACAATTGAGCTGCCAGTAGTCGATACAAAAACGTAATGATCCATTCTTTTTTCGAACTAGCACCACTGGAGATGCCCACGGTGATTTGAAGGGTTCAATCACTCCTGCATTCAACATTCGCTTAACTTCATCCACGGCCCCGTGCTGTTGGGTCAGTGGTATTCTCCTCGATGGTTGCTTCACAGATCTGGCATCACCTGTCTCAATGTGATGCTCGATTAAATCAGTCATACCCAAATCATCTTTTGACTATGCAAAAACAGCAAGGTTTTTCATCAGAAGTGCTTTCACATCGGCCAGCTGTTTATGTTGTAATTTCTTTTCGCATGAGCTAAACAGACCATGAAGATGATCTGGTATCCCTGATGATTCTTCCTTGCTTACATCAATCTTGTATAATTGATTATTCATAAAGTCATTCTCATCAAATTTTGCTTCAGAGTTAGGCTTTATATCTTGGGGGAAACGGAACTGCAGTCTGCTGCATGCGTCTCCTTGTAAATGGTCAGTGGTTTGTCCATCACATTGATGATACGAATGGGTATCAATTCCTGGTTAACTTTAAGTAAGCACTTGGCAACCAATATCCCACGTTTAGCTAATTTCTCATTAGGCAAATCTACTATAGCATTGACCTCCTGTGGCATATCACCACAGACTTTACCTGGTATGACCATCTCACTAATTGGAGGGATAACCACATTTTCGGCTACAGTTATTCTGAAGATTGATGCCTCATGACTCTCCAGTTTACAGGCTACAGGCTTTCCTTTAAATGTAAGGCTGTTCTCTTTCACATTTATTTCACACTTGTATTGGTATAGGAAATCGTAGCCCAATATAGCTTGCACTTCAGTATCGCAATGACCCATCTGTGTTGAAAGGAATGACCTTCGATTCGAATAGCCATATCAATAGCCCCCTTAGGTTGCATGGCATTTCCATTTGCCAAGCGTAACTTTCCACATGCTTGCAGTAGTTTAGGCCTCCTGTCCACTGGAATAGCCAGATATTGCTGAGTGTGAAGAACCGATACATTAGAGCCGGTATCTACCAAACAATTTAGGTTTTTTGAACCGTTTTTTTCCAAACAAATCTGCTTTGACAAATATTCCATCATTTACTGATTTTTTAATATCCAGTATATGATTGGGTCTTCCCTGGGGAGGGGATTAGGGAAGGGGAGGGGTTAGGGAAGGGGAGTGGAGGGGATTAGGGAAGGGGAAGGGAGAGGGAGGGTTATAGGGAGGGGAGGTCGAGGAAAAGGGAAAGGGGAGGGGATGGTGAGGATTAGGGAAGGGGATGGAGGGGAGAGTTAGGAGAAGGGGATGGTAGGGATTAGAGGAAGGGAGGATTAGGGGAAGGGGAGGAGAGGGAGGGGGATTAGGGAAGGGGTGGTGATGTGAGGATTAGGGAAGGGGCGGGAGAGTAGGGTTAGGAAAAGGAGATGGTGGGGTTAGAGGAAGGGTGGATTAGGGGAGGGAGAGGAAGGGGGGTGCTGGTTAGGGAGGTGTACACGAAATACATTTTTGTGTGTTGGACAATTTAGTTGAGGGTTATAATCATAGTTTTCCATAGTAGTATTCAGAGAGAGAACTCCCGCTTCAGTATCATTAGAAAATGAAGTGGAAGTATCTCAACTTGAGCGTTTTATCTCTGGTAAAATCTGTCAGAGTCTCAGAGATTAGGTTTTATTACTCTACTGTGCAAAAGATAGGGATAATGCCGAGGATTTGAAATTCTGGAGGCACGTACCCCTACCTAATGTAGGTTATAAGATCCTTACAAAAGCATTGTCCTTACGATAGCGTGATATGTTACAGTATATTGCTCACCCGGATTGGACCTGGAAAAGATCGATGGGTTTTCGTGAGCGAAAGAGGAGTATTCGAAGTTTCTCTGGAAGGTAAAAATGATGAAAAATCGTTTGATCCGTTTACCAAACACATATTCGATTTTCAAGACAGATTGGCCAAAAGCAAACGATTCTTACAACTGGAAAAGAGACTCGAGTGAGGGAATGGAATAGAGCTGTCCACCTTCATGTACTCGTAATAAAAACCCTAACCTATCAGTCATAATGACAACACTATTATCAGTTAAAACACTGATTTGTTTTTAAAATATGATGTATTATTAATTACATTATTGTTTTTCTATTATTAATTTTTTTAATATATATAATTTAAAAAAAAAAAATTTTTAAAGAAAAAGGAACAAAAAATACAACGAATTATACTTTATATTATTTATTTGTTTTGCCCAGAGTTACTTTTTCCCCGAACCTAACCCGTATCATGACCCCCTGATGACCTCATCATCATTAGTTGTTATACAGAGTTACTTCCCTCGAACCTACCCTGATGACTTCATAATAAACCTTGGTGTTACAGAGTTTCTTCCCTCGAACCTGTTACTTTGTCCTCGAACCAAACCCGTATCGTGACCCCTGATGACCTCATAATAAACCTGGGATGAGTTATTACTTCCCTCGAACCTGCCCTGACGACTTCACAGTAAACCTTGGTGCTACAGAGCTATTTCTCTCGAGCCTATGGATGATAGAGTTACTTCACTTAAACCTCACCTGTATCATGACTCCTGATGACCTAATAATAACCTTGGTGTTACAGTGTTACTTCCCTTGACCCTACGAATGACAGAGTTACTTTCCTTGAACCTAACCCATATCATGACCCCTGATGACTTCATAATAAACCTCTACATATGGTGTTACAGAGTTACTTTCCTTGAACCCACAGATAAGTTGTTACTTCCCTTGAACCTAATCTGTATCATGACCCCCGATGGTCTCAACGTGGCCTCTAATGTACTCATTATGACCTCTGATGTACTCATAATTCACCCCTACCTACGGCGTTACAGAGTTACTTCCCTTGAACCGAACCATTTTGACGGATGACAGAGTTACTTCCCTTGAACCTAACCCATATCATGACCCCTGATTACCTCATAATAAACCACTACCTACGGATGAGTTGTTAGAGTTACTTCCCTCGAACCTATGGATGAGTTGTTACAGAGTTACTTCCCTTGAACCTAATCATTTGACGGATGAGTTGAGAGTTACTTCCCCCGAATCTATGGATGATAGCTTTACTTCCCTTAAACCTCACCTGTATCATGACTCCTGATGACTTAATAATAAACCTTGGTGTAAAAGTGTTACTTCCTTGAACCTACGGATGACAGAGTTACCTCCCTTGTACCTAACCCATATCATGACCCCTGATGACCTCATAATAAACCTCGGATGAGTTGTTATACAGAGTTACTTCCCTCGAACCTAACCATTTGAACGCATTAGTTGTTACAGAGTTACTTCCCTTGAACATAACCTTAAAAACTAGGGTTTTTTTCAAGCACTTCTTAATATGGTGAATCGAATTTTAATTTTTGTTTGAATGGATGAGTTGTTAGAGTTACTTCCCTCGAACCTAAACTAAAAATGTTTTTTCAAGCACGTCTTAGTATGGTGCATCGAATTTTAATTTTGTTTGGGTGAATGAGTTGTTACAGAGTTACTTCTCTTGAACCTAACCTGTATCATGACTCCTGAGGACCTCAAAATAAACCTCAGATGAGTTGTTATACAGAGTTACTTCCCTCGAACCTAACCATTTGAATGCATGAGTTGTTACAGAGTTACTTAGCTCGAACATAACCGTTTGACGGATGAGTTGTTACGAAGTTACTTCCCTTGACTTAGCCTGTATCGTCACCTCTGATGTACTCATAATAAACCTCTACTTTGGGATGAGTTGTTACCAAGTTACTTCTCTTGAAACTAATCTGTATCATAACCCCTGATGACCTATTAATAAACCTCTACCTACGGATGAATGGAGTTACTTCCCTTGAACCTAACCTGTATCATGACCTCTGATGACCTCATAATAAACCTCTACCTACGGATGACAGAGTTACTTCCCTTTGAACCTATCCATTTGGTGGATGATTTGTTGTAGAGTTACTTTCCTTGAACCTAACCATTTAACAAGGTTTATTTTAAACTGAACCCTGAACGCAGTCTGTAAAAAAATCAGAAAATACTGTACAAGTGAATGCAATTTTCAGAGAACAATTCACACGATTTTCTATACTAATTTCTATTATCGACCATTGTTACGGAATGTTAGGGAAAATTTATCGATCAGAGATCGGAAGATCGGACTATAAACGTTGTGATTACTGGCAGTTCTGTGAGGTCTCACCAACTCTGGCATTTTGTGTTTCCTTACCAAACGATATCAGGCTCAATGAATAAACCTGAGATAAACCTGAGTCCACTGAGTCCCCAAATAAAACCTCAAGAGCTCGAGCTCTTACCCTGAGCTTGCGAGCTTAATTAACCCCCATGGACTCACTTCGCAACATCATTTGGATGACGAGTTCAGGTTTATCTTGCAAGAGGATGATGACGAGGTAAAATTCGATGCGGTATAGTACAAGTATGGTGATGCGGGAAGGAATTTACGATTTGTGTTGAAGGCAATACAAATCGTTAATTTATAATATTCAAGAGGTAGTGCAGTTCCAATACCGTATTGTATGATTAGTGTGGTGACGTTTAGAATACGACGACAATCGTAGTTAGAAAATGAGTCGTTTTCGTTTGATATATTTGGTCAATTGTTTTGAACGACCCTCCAGTCAACTTTCCGCCAACAACCGTGTCTGATCAAGAAAAAACGGGAGTCGTTCCCGAGATTATTTCACCCATTTTAGCGTTAAAAGAGAATTGTTTTGGACTAGTGGTATTTCAACGTGAAAGCTTAATGACTTGGCTGCTGTTGGATTACATCAATACCGCGACTACAAATTCACGAGTTTGTTTTTTTTCTGCGAGTTTGAATAAAATGTTTTTCGGGTCTGGTCGTGACCCCACCCCACGACGAGGGTTAAAAATACGATCTTCTTAATCCACTCGTCGATACCTTCAATTTGATAGGTCACATGACCACCTTCTCGAATTTTTCGATTTTCTGATGGGCGTGATCCCCACCCCCACGTAAAATGGAAAATGCCATTTTCGTAATGTATTCATCGAGCCCTTCATATTAGTACCTCACATGCCTGGCTCTGTGAAAGGGAAGACGTTTTTCGGTTCTGGCCGTGACCCCACCCCCACGACGAGGGTTAAAATTACGATCTTCTTAATCCACTCGTCGATACCTTCAATTTGATAGGTCACATGACCACCTTCTCGAAACTTCCGATTTTCTGATGTGTGCGACCCCCACCCCCAACCCCACGACGAGGGTTAAAACTGTTATTTTTCGTAATCTCCTTGAATAATCAGGTGATAAGTATCGAATGGGACTTCTTTGTAATAAGGGGAGATAACTTTTTATGATTAAGTTTAGGTTATGAGAATCAAGCATTCTGTTTGGTTAATTGGCGTCAGGAATGTGAAGTGATTGGATGATTACTTATTTCAAGCTCTTCGAGCTTTTAGTTTTGGAGTACATTGTTCTAACCATTTACATCCGCGTTATTAAACGACCAGGTGGCAACGAATGCCCACGATGCCTCGCGATTTTTCATTTGTTTTTTTTATGTTCCGTCCCAGAACTCTTCACTGTTCGTCAATGATCGATCGCGCCGTCTAGGACGCGATGACAAACGTCGAAAATTTCATCGATTCTAGTTTTTTCAACATCTTAATTGTTTATATTTTCTGTCCCAGAAACCCCAGTGCGTTCGTCAACGATCGATCGCACCGTCTAAACCGCGACGATGAACGTTGGGGAAGAATCGAAGGGTCGATTTCTTCCGCGCACCCTGAGTTAGAATCCCCAATCGTCTGGATCGCACCCACTACCGTCTAGAACGCGATGACGAACGTTGAGAGAATTTCGTCGATTCTTTTTTTTTTTCGACATCTTAATTTTATATATTTTGCTGTACTGGAATCCCCAACGCGTTCGTCAACGACCGATCGCACCGTCTAAAATGCGATGATGAACGTAGGGGAAATTCGAGGGGTCGATTTCTTCCACGCATCCTGAGTTAGAATCCCCAATCGTCGTCAGCGACTGGATAAGCGCCCACCACGGTCTAGAACGCGTCGATGAACGTTTGGAAAATTTTGTTGATTCTTTTTTTTTTCGACATCTTAATTCTGAGTTAGAAACTCCACCGCGTTCGCCAACGACCGATCGCGCCGTCTAAAATGCGATGACGAACGTTGGGAAAATTCGAGGCTCGATTTCTTCCGCGCGTCCTGAGTTAGAATCCCCACTCATCCCCACTGGTTCGCCAACGGCTGATTGAACCGTCTAAAATGCGATGATCAACGAGTGGGGACGAGTGGGAATTCTAACTCAAAATGTACAAAACATGTTTTGTACATTTCTTGTACATTTTAACACTGACCTCTATGGGCACATGTACGTGTACATGTACATGTACGTGTACAAAAGTGAGTCAGGAGCCTCCGTTTACACCTACTAGCATGTGTTGACCCTCCACGGATGGTAAATGTCAAAATTGTGAAAAATGGGCTATTTTTGGACGCCATCAGCACCCAATGGGTACGCCACAAAGAAAAATGCCTTCTTTTATCGAGCGCACAATCTATAGGGGAACATTTTTGTAAGTAGTAAGGGTATTCAAAAGTCGAAGTCTTAACCCATTTTGGGCAGGCTAAAGAGAGAGACCCCTTAAAATCTTAAAATTCCCATTTTCTGTGGATTTCTCTAAAAACATCCTGTAGGTTTTCAAGAAAAAATGGCTACTCACAGGTTTTATGAGTGATATTATAAGTTGCATGGACAAAATATTCCGGTGAGCGTTTATTAACCCTCTAAGGCTGCCAAGCATCGTAATTTTGTTGAAATGGGCTTTTTTCAGACACGCACGGCACCCAAAGTGTACCTAAGATATAAACATAATCTCATTTTTGGAAGTGGAATTCACCGAGGACCATTGTTGTAAGTAATAAGGGTATTAAAAAAAAACAAGCGTTAACCCCTTTTTTGGTTGTTAATAGTGATACCCATCAAAAGCTTAAAAATTTATGTTTTCCCTGGATTTCTTCACAAACATATGGTAGGGTTTTCAAAAGAAAATGGCCATTGATAGGTCTTGGTGTCACATTATCAGCTGATTGGATAAATTATTCCGGTAAGCATTTGTTAACCCTCCATGGAGTGCTAAATGTCAAAATTTTGAACAAATAGTCCGTTTTTAGACACCAACAACATCAAATGGGAATGCAACAGAGAAGCATAACTTCTTTTACCGGACTCAAAACTGACAGGGAAACATTTTTGTAAGTAGTAAGTGGATTCAAAAAATCGAGGTCTTAACCCATTTTTGACTAGTTAAGGAGATATACCCTTTAAAAGTTTAAAATTTCAGTTTTCTGTTGATTTCTCAAACAAAATGTTTTAGAAAAATTGACCATTCGCAGGTCTTGGAGTGACATTACAAGTTGCATGGGCAAACTATTTCGGTAAGCATTTGTAAACCCGCCAGAGGCTGCCAAGCATAGGCATTTTGAGAATATAGGCTGTTATTGGGCACCCATGACACCCAATGTGTACCTGCGAGATAAACATAACCTCCTTCACTGGACGTGGAATTGACTGAGGATCATTTTTGTAAATAATGAAGGTATTCACAAAACCAAGCATTAACCCGTTTAGGGCTGGTCACAGAGCGATACCCATCAGAAGGTTAAAAATTCATGTTATCCGAGGATTTCTCTAAAAACATCTCGTACATTTTCAAGAAAAATTGGCCATTCTCAGATCTTAGTGTGACATTACAAGTTGCATGAAAAAATATTCCTGTAAGCATTTGTTAACCCTATACAGGTTCTCAAGTATCAAAATGTTGATAAAATGGGCTGTGTTTGCGTACCCACAGCACCCGAAGCTGAGAGGAGAGATCAAAATAAGTGGAAGTAGAATTCACTGAGAATTATTTTTGGAAGTAATAAGAGTATTCAAAAAACAACACTTAACCCGTTTTGGGCTGGAAAAACGATGATACCCATGAAAAGCTTAAAATTCATGTTCTCGCTGGGTTTCTCTGAAAACATCTTGTAGATTTTAAAGATAAAATGGCCATTCGCAGTTCCTGGTGTGACATTACAAGTTGCATGAATGAAAAATATTCCACTTAGCACTTGTTAACCCTCTACAACCTGCCAGACATCAATATTTTGGATACGTTTGAGATAGAATGGACATTTTTCAAAAATAGACACAGCACTCAGTGGGTATGCGTCAAACAAACATAACTTCTTTTGTCGGTCATTGACGTGTTGGACGACGATATTGACATTAACCAACTCCACCGTTAATGATGGTTTTTACCTAAACAATTTGTTTATCAAACTGAGTCATCAGAGACTACTATACTCACCTTTCTCATAACATCATTGAAGAAACTTCAGTTAGACAGTTAAAAACAATTCATCAGATACTGTGGGGTCATGAAAAATCATGGAATCTCATCGGGAAAAGCCATGATTCTCCAGAATCATGAAGTCCAGTTCTCTTCTCGTGTTGCACTGGCACTGACATGTGATGTAATTGTTTTGTTTTTGTTGTGTATGGTAAGGTATTATAGAGGCCAAGCCTGTTTACCAAACCCAATGAGCGCGGTGGTTCAGTGGAAGACTATTGGACTTCTATGCTGGAGGTCCCGAATGCGATCCACGTCCGGGACGACCCGTGTTGTGTCCTTGGGCAAGGCTCATATTCCCGGTTGCCTACATGGGGACACGGTGACGCCGTGTACTAGGGCGTACTGCACGTCGATGGTGCACATGTCTTTAACCGCTGTAACCCTACCAAACCCATTTCTATTATAGAGAAATAAAATATTGTTTGACAAACGGACAAGGTTGAGGGAAGCAAATCGATGTTTTTCCTCTGCTAAAGGGAAAAATCGTGGTGAGCTCGAAGCCATACACATTGATGGAAATGGACGTAATTTGTTTTTCGAAACAATCTATATCATTCAGCGACATGGGAAGGGGATGTTGTTCCAGTCAAAATTGTACTTGTTTCGACATTATTATTTCTCTCTCTCTCTCTCTCTCTCTCTCTCTCTCTCTCTCTCCACCGGTTGCACGTCTGAACGTACATCCCAATACTTACACTCGTTGTGTTATTTGTTTTGTTCTTCGTGTAAATGTGTGGACACAGCGAAAAGAACATATTTATCGATATGAACTTCTTGATTGATCACCCGTTTTGAAACCCTACTCCCACTGCACTGGAACTTGCTCCTTCATTCAGGGGGAGTGGGGGGGGGGGGGGTCGAGAGCCTATTTCCACATTAGAGCAGAAATCGTCGCCTGAGTGCTAGAATGTCCCATAGGGGACATAGGCCATTCTAGCACTCAGGCGACGAAATGTCTAATCTTACTCTCACCTCTCACAGATACCTAAGTATTTCTATCCATTTTGGGGGCTGGGTGGGGGGGGGGGGGGGTTCCTCATGTAATAGGCGGAACCTATATATGGCATATATATGCGACAGATATGTTTATATCTATGTATTTTATGTCATATATAGTTCGTGTCTCTTACATGAAAACCATCCCCATTTTTCTAGCTCACATATCAAAATCCTCGGCGCGCGTATTCTTCTATTTATGTCGCAACAATGGCGTTGTCTTCCCCGATGAAAGGACTTCAACCTACCCTTCAAATCCTAGGCATGTTCAACTACAAAAAGTGGGTTTGTGTTGTCTTCGATATTCTCCATAGCACGATGAATGATGAATTTCACCAGTTTCTTTGAATCATCCCAAACCCGAGGTTTTAGTTGTTTTATCAAATACCCTAGTTTTTGCTCACCTGGGCGTAGATCGAGGAGAGATTTAGTGATTACTTTTTTGTCATCGGTCAGCATCTGTCGGCCATCCATCCGGCATGAACATTACATTATCGACTTCTTCCCATAAACCTCCGAGCCAAATTGAACGACATTTGACTTACATGTCCCTTATCATAAGTCAATTCAAGTCTGTTCAAATAAAGTTACCATGCCTACATAGAGCACCACATAATAATTCTGTTAGCATGCACATTTTGTTTAAAAAATTAAGAAAGATCCTACTCTTGAACTACCAGCCAGACTCTTTTGATACTTTGGTATACAACCTCATTGAAGAAAACCAGGTTTGTTAGAAAGAAGTCCCTTAGTTCATATTTGAGTTACCCATGGCAAGGCGAATTTTATCTTGGTGCGACACGAGGAAATGTAAGATATACCAGTCACAATCTCTTTATATTTGATATAATGCATCTTCAGTGGGGTCAGCTTGAAGTTTGTTCAAATCACGTCCTTGGTGAAATATAAGTAAGAAATACTCTTTAAAAATCTTCAGATTCATATGTCAGAATCTTCTCATATTTACAGTACGTGGAGAGTGTATTATCACTAAATCACCCGCAGAGTGGAGATTCCACCCAAGCAATAATTGCAAATTTGTTGCAAAGCATAACCAGCACAAGCAAAGTTTCAGCCAATGGGCCTCCGGGTTAAACCCGGAGGTCCATTGGCTGAAACATTGCTTGTGTTTTTTGTCGATATGTTCAAAATTTGAAAGTTATAGCTTGGGTGATATCTCCACTCCGCGGGTGATTTAGTTACAATCCACTCTCCACGTACTGTAGTACCTAGCATTCTTAGTGGGGCGGGGAGATTCAAGTTTACTCAGATCAAGTTCCTGGGACTATATCTGGTCTCCCCGTGGGAACCCGAATTTTAAGTCAGTCCCATATGACGAATTTTTAAAAAAATCTTATTCTTCAGATCCATCAGTCAAAATATTTTGATGACTGGTATACAGTATGCTAAGAGGGGTCAAATGTAATTTGGCCCAAATCAAGTCCCTGGGGTTATTATTTAAAAAAGTATTTCTTCAGATCTACCAGTCAGAATCTTTTTATATATGATATGCAGCATCCTTAGGAGGTTCACATTCAACTGCGCTCAAATCAGATCTAGTACTGAAATGGTCAACCGGACAACCGGTTTGAAACCGGTTACATATCTAACCGATTTGAAAACAACGTCAACCGGTTATCCGAAGTATCGATAGAGATCGTCATTCCATGGTTAAAACGTAGTAAACCTTCCGCTTCTCCCTTGGGATAGATTATATCTCGAAACAGCGCTGTATATATTGAGAAATAATCGACTTTGGCTTCAAGACTTCGTTAATGATCGGCAATTTCCGCGAGTATTGAGTAACCACAGAAACTATTCCGTAGTATGTCTACAAACGAACGTTGTCGATAACTCGACAACGTTCGTTTGTATACACACTACGGCATAGTTTCTGAGAATACTACTTTCCAATTCCTATAGTTTTGATCCCAGATTCGGTGAAATAATGGCTACGGATAACCGGATATTAACCGGTTATAGCTTTCGGTTAGCCGGTTGTGAAAATGAGTCAACCGTTTCAGCCCAAATCAGATCCAAGGCTTTATATTTGGGCTCCCTATGGGAACCTGAATTTTAACTCTACTCTAAAATATCTTGAAATTTGGTAAACTGCATCTTCTTGGCGTGTGGGGGCAGGTGGTCAACTTGAAGTTTGTTTAATTTAAATCCCTGGGTGATATTTGGGCTCCCCTTTTAACTTGGTGTAGTATGAGGAATATTCTTTAAAATTCTTTCTCTTCAGATCTACCAGTCAGAATGCTTTGATATTGTGTATGCAGCTGCAGCACCCGAAGTTTTTTTGAGATTCAAATTTATTGAAATTAGGTCTGTGGTGTCATATTTGGGCTTCCTATGGGAACTCAGAACTTTTACTTGCAATGTGAGGAATATTCTTTTAAAATCCTCTTTTTCAGATATACCAGTCAGAATGTTTTGATATTTGATATGCAGTAATCATAGGAGGTTCATTTTAATTTTAATGAAATGAAGCCCGGGAACACATATTTGTGCTCCTCGTGGAAGCCCAAATTTTAACTCAGTGCAAAAAACCCTTCCTCTTCTGATCTACCAATCAGAATATTTGCATCTTTTATTTGCAGTATCCTCAGTGGGTCAGATTCAAGTCCATTCAAGTCCCCTGATTCATATTTGAGCTCCCAATGGCAACCTGAATTTTAACTTAGTGCAATATGGGGAAATTCCTTTAAAAATCCCCGTCAGATCCACCGGTCAGAATTTTGTGATATTTGATATGCAGCAACGTTAGGAGGTTCGGGTTTCAGTTTGTTTAAAGCTATCCCCTGGGTCATATTTGGGCTCCCTGTGGGATCATAACTGTTAACAGTGCAATATTAGGACTGTTCTTTAAAATGTCTTCCCATTCATGAGAGAGATTCTTTTGATACATAGTACTGACATTCTCAGTGTGGCAAGAATGAATGCAAATTAAATCCTAGGACTCTTAGTTGTAGGCTCTCTTAACTTAGAGCAGCATGATGAGTGTTCTTGAAAGATCTTCTTCAGTTATACCGGGCAGAATACTTCGAGAGTTGGTTTATAGCTTTACTTTAACCCTTTACCTAACATGAAAAACAGACGACACTTGCAAACAAAATTCTTGAATAACTAATTTTTTTCATTTTTTGTCTCAAAAACATAGGTTATGACCCCTCGTTGGAACGAGCTCGACGAGCTCGTTCCAACGAGGGGTCATAACCTATGTTTTTGAGACAAAAAATGAAAATATTTTGAAAATTAATTGGCGATATTTGGGAATAGCGCTGGCCGGTTTTGGCCGTTACGTTGGGTAAAGGGTTAACGTCTAGACTTGTTTTTTCAAGGTGTTACGCTTGACTTATTTTGGTGAACACCAGAGGGGTTTGAAATTTAGAAATTTAACACAGAACCCAATGTAAAACTATTTGTTTAAATGAAATGTTCGAATGAATAGCAGAGCTCGTAAACTTTAGTTGGATATAACGTCGGCTGAGTGCTAGAATGTTGTATATCCCAAAGGGGATATAGAACATTCTAGCACTCAGGTGACGATACATGTGAGTACATAAGATTAATATTTGATCAAAAAGGATTCCACAAGTCTCCTTGAGTCCTGGGTGGAGAGGAGAGGGGGGGAGGGGGGAGTCTACTTGAACATGTTTTTTAGAGCAAGATTTGGGGAATTTGAGGTGATTTGTACGCAAAAAAAAACATTCATCCTGTTGCGGTGTGGAGTTGGAGGGGATCAACTTGATGATTTTTTTTCTTTTTACCTCAAGATTAATTTTGAAGGGGTTTGAGTGATTTACCCCCCCCCCCCCCCCCTAATTCACCCAACAGACCCTTCCCCCATCGCACTCCCCTAGCTCAATTAGTTTAACTATATTAACATGTAGATTCTGAATGAGATCTCAAATCCTTCTTTTAACAATGTTACCAGGTGAGCGATTAGGGACCCTTGTGGCTTCTTGTTTATGGATAGCGGTACTCCTTTGTATATTTAGTCATTGTTTGGGAAGACCTGCAGCGGAAGTAAATGCCCTCTTCTGTCTCATACCCATCATCATCACTTCGTATAATTGGTCTTTCTTCAAGTAGTAGGAAACACTTATAACCATCTACAGTACGTGGAGAGTGTATTATCATTAAATCACTCGCAGAGTGGTGATTCCACCCGAGCAATAATTGCAAATTTGTTGCAAAGCATAACCATCAAAAGCAAAGTTCCAGCCAATAGACCTCCGGAGGTCCATTGGCTGAAACATTGCTTGTGTTTTTGTGTCCATACTTACAGTATTTGAAAGTAATACTTTGGATGATAACTCCACTCCGCGGGTGATTTTGTTACAATCCACTCTCCACGTACTGTACACGGGCTGTCTTTCTCAACTCTTCGAGTTCTCAATACAACGGTCAGAATTATCTTTACCCAGACTAGAAATACTTTTGCTTTCTGGGGTCTTCGCTAAAATTCTGAATCTTGTAATTATTTCTTGAATTGGACAGAATTATTTTTTTTAAATTCGTTTCATCTTATTACATGTTTCTTTTTAAAGTCCACTTAACTTTAGGCACAAGACGAAGCGAGAGAGATAGCTCATGATTTTCAGCTCTTGTCAATGACAAAATTCGGAATTTCGACGTTTTTTGTCGGTGCGATATCATTCTGCACGCTCGATTTCTCGAAAAGGGTCAGGTGGTACCGGTGTAAAAGGAATGGAAGTCCGTAGGAGCGTTAGTCCCTCTGGACTATTATTCCGCGGAATTATAGTCCTAGGTCTAACATTTCTAGGAATAGTAGTCCGGCGGACTACTATTCCTAGAAATGTTAGACCTAGGACTATAATTCCGCGGAATAATAGTCCAGAGGGACTAATTTTCCTACGGACTTCCATTCCTGTTACACCGGCCGACTGTTTACTGGCACTTTCAAATAAAAACTCTTTCACCGTTTGATGGTGATTTATCTGCTTTGAGCATATTTCGTTTTGTTTTTTTTAAATGGATTCCGTTTTTTAGCTCACCTGACTGAAAATCAGGATGGTGTATGGTGATCACTCATCGTCCGTCCCCCGTCGTGTGTCGTCTGTCGTCCGTGAACATGGCGTTTGCACCTGCCCTTCCTAAACCAATTTTTGTTATATTTGGGGTGATTGCTTGTTCAGACATTGCTTTTTGTTTTGTTTTTTCCAAATCAACCTGCCCAGTCTCACGGGAGGGGTTTAGGGAAAAGCCACCAAAATCTTCTGCTCATGAACCAGGGAGTACAATGACTTGATATTTCGTATGAAGCTTCATTTTGAGGTGTAGAATCACGTTTGTTAAAACGAAGTTTGTGGATCAATATTTGCCTTTGTAATGAGAGGGGCAAGATTTTTGGCACCGCCCGAAATTTCTATTTTCTGAACTGATGGTCAGATTTGAACCAAATTTGACATATGGTAGTACTGAGTCATAAGTAATTAATTGATAAAAAAAAAAAACCAAAATTTCCCGTGTCCCCGCGGGAACCCCAAGTGCTAAAAATAGAAATATTTTCAAATGGCCATATTTCCAAACACACACGGGACAAAGAACTGTTATTTGATTTGAAATATCCTTAGGACCAGTAGAATAGAATTGTAAAAGTTTCCATCGGTTGGGTTAGGGCGTTCTGTAAGGGGCATTGAAAAATTGCTGAATCAGCATAGTTAAAGAAATTTCTCCAGAACCACTGATCAGAATGGTTCACATTTGGGCTCAATACAGAAGCCCGAATTTTTAACTTAGGGCAATATTGGGAATGATCTTTAAAAATCTTCTCCGTTAGGTCCACCAGTTTCAGTGCTTTCATATTTCGTCTTCAACATATTTAGGGGTGTCAGATTCATGTGTGTTCAATGCGAGTGCTTGGTTAATATTTGGGCTCCCCATGGGTGCCCGAATTTTAACTCAGTGCAATATGAGGGAATTTCTTAAAAACTCTTCTTCGTTGGTATAAAACATCTCTGGGGGACAGGAGATTCAAGTATCTTCAAATCGAGTGCCTGGATTAATATTTGGGCTCTCTATGGCAGGGCTTGCCTTGAGTCGGGGCTGATCAGCCCAGGCCCTGAGATCAGCCCCGAGGAGCACTTGCTGGGGGCTTTTTTTCAGGCCCCGACATTTTTCACAAACAAGCACTAACAATAATGGACAAAATGGAAAATCAGCCCCGAAAAGGCCCCGACCTCAATATGTGGGGCACTTTTTTTAGGCCCCGACCATTTTACTCAAGGCGAGCCCTGCTATGGTAGCCAGATTTTAATTTAGCGCAATATGGGGGAATTTCTTTTACAATCTTCTTCAGATCCACCAGTCAAAACCAAATTTCAATTTGGTGCAACATGAGGACATTTCTTTAAAAATCTTTGTCTTCAGAAGTCCCTGGGTTCATATTTGGGCTTCCTGTATGAGCCCAATTTTTAACTTGGTGCAATATGAGGGAATGTCTTTAAAAATATTCTTTTTAAAAGTCACCAGTTAGAATCCTTTCATATTTGGTATACAACATCTCTAGCTGGGTCAAATTCAAGTTTGTTCAAATCGGGCTTTGGGTTATATACTGTGGGAATCCGAAATTTAAGTTCGTGCAATATGAGAGAATTTCTTTAAAAGTCATCTTATCCACAACCTTCTCTTAGAATGTTTTGATTTTTTGGTATACAACATCTCTGGAGGGTGCCGGGTGGGGGGGGGGGGGGGTGGGGGGTGGGGGGGGGGTCTTGGAGGGCAGATTCTGGTTTATTCAATTCGAGTCCCTGAGTTAATATTTGGGCTTTCTGTGGGAACCCGAATTTTAACTTGGTGCAATATGAGGGAATTTCTTTAAAAGTCATTTTCTCCACAACCATCTCTCAGAATGTTTTGATATTTGGTATACAGCATCTCTCGAGGGGGCCGGGTAGGGAGGGGGGGGGGAGGGGTCAGATTCCGGTTTATTCAATTCGAGTCCCTGAGTTAATATTTGGGCTTTTTATGGGAGCGTGAATTTTAACTTAATGCAATATGAGGGAATTTCTTTAAAAATCATCTTCTCCAGATCCACCAGTCAGAATGATTTTGTATTTGGTATACAACATCTCTAGGGGTAAGATTCAAGTTTGATCAAATCGGGTCCATGGGTTAATAATTGAGCCTCCTACGGTAGCCCGAATTTCAACTTAGTGCAATATGAGGAAATTTCTTTAAAAATCATCTCCTTCAGAACCCCCAATCAGAATGCTTTCACATTTGGTATACAGCCTCCTGGAAGTGGAAGGGAAGGGCTCTGACTCAAGTTTGTTCAAGTTGAGTTCCTAGGTTGATATTCGGACTCCCAAGTTTCGCATTACTGGAAATCGGGGCATTAATTTTGTGGTAACATCCCAGCACTAGAAAAAAATCATCTGGTATGGACACAGAGTTACAAATAATTATATAACTTTATCCCTCTGTAGTGTTAACTTGCTGTAGATGCTAATTAAATCATTCTTTAAACAACTATTGTCAGGTGAGAGCCTTGGGCCCCCCTCTTGTTTTTAACCCTTCAGGATTTACTGGTAGCGTGTTGGTGGTAGAACTGAACTTCGTCGCCAGTAACTCGTGGTTGGTTGGTTTTAAGATTTTTACAAAGTCATCCGGAGATACTTGACATTTTTTTAATTTTCACATCTTGACATTTTGCGCAAATGTACAAAAGTAAATTCCATAATGTTTTTTAATTTTTGTTAAACTTAAGAAGAATTAGGGTATCACTGAAGCCAAGAAACAGTGGTGAAACGAACACCAATAAATCTTGTTGAAATATTTATTTATTTATTGATGTTTAAGGTCACATATTTATGCAATCTTGTTGAAAAAAATACACCAAGAAATGTTTGCGATTCAAACACTAAGAAATATAGGTGATTATGCCTCCAGTGAATTATATTGTGCCAGAACCGATATTTAAACCTAAAAACGCCACTTGCGAAAATCGTCTTCAATAAGGTCCCACAAAGTAGATCTTCTTTTTCTCGGGCCATTTCGTGTAAAGTTGCATGTGGACGGGCGTTTTTTGTATTATTTTTGTTATTATTTCTTTGTCATCAAAAATTCGAGTAAATTTGTTTGTTTTATGTTTTAGGCCTCATAATATACGTGGGCAATATTTCCACGGACGCAATAATAATATTAGATTCCAAACGTTAATTATAGGAATAATCATCAAAATTTTAATTAATGAAACACCGAGTATAAATCGGCGCTGCATTAACTAATTTTTTTCTGGTGATGATTTTATTATTTGGTAAACGGATGTGCGGACATCACTGCCCTCGAGCGGATTACGACCAATCCACGGCGGCAGTACTGAAATCCAGATGAAAATGTCGCGACTGGAAACATTATTGTAGGGGTGTCACCCCCAACCCCCTCTAAATTCCTATTGGTGGCATCCCTACTTTTGACTAAAAAACACAGTATTACCCGTCATTGGGACGAGTGTTACGAGCTATGTTTTGGGACAAATTATTTTTTTAAAATTGATGTTATTTTTGTGAATTATAGGGACTGGATATGGCCGTTATGTAAGATAAATGGTCAAACGTTTTGTGTAATGAAGTCACATGGGCAGGTTAGATAGAATCTTTTCTTTAGATCGGGCGGTGGGGGGGGGGGGGAGGGGGTAACTTAGGCTGTGTTTATATCATTAATCGAACTACGCATTTATTTTCAGACAAGAAAAGAAAATTGATAAACAACGAAATAACAGAAAAATGGAGCACCAGCATTGGAGTCAATTGTTTTCTTCAGGTTTTAGAAAAGCAAAAATGGAAAATCCAGTATGTGATAAACTCAACAGCGGACTTGTAATTGGAATGACAGCTGTCGCTGGAACATTTGGTATCAACCCAGAAAAGTTTTTTGTTTGCGGGAGTACTCGCGAAGGTTTAAAGGTAACGCGAAAAGGGGATGTGGGCGACGTCGATGTCATGTTTACGGACCCGGGGGTTAAAGTAACTGAAAAGGATATTACTTATAATGAAGAATTTCCTTGTTACTGTAAAGTATTGGTCGGTGATGATTTTCTCACTGCAGATATGCTACCGTATGGGCCATTTGATCCAATTATAGATACACTGTTGGATAACGATATCCTTTATGACTACGGAATAGATGACGGACTAACAGGTGTTCGTTTCGACAGTATTGTTGAAAAATTTAAAGGTTTTTCCAAATTTGTCTTTATCTTTAGAAAGTGCGTTCGTGTAATAAAGGACACTCACGACAGTTTCTCTCCAGAATGTGTTAAACAAAGTGTACCTTTACTGGAAAAAAACATTAAACAGTGGGAGAAGGAATATGAAAATCAAAAAATTCAGAATCAGTATATTTTAGCTGTGCAGACTATGACGGCTATGAAATTACTTTTCGAATCTAATAACCTGAAACAAGAACTATCTGAATATATAACTTCGGTGTTGTTTTCTGACTCCATTGGAATTGATACAGATAATATGCTTTCTCATATGATGTTCATGTTGATGACATTAGGTAGCAATCCCAAATGGAGTGTTGATTGGATTGCTAGTTGTCCAGTAGAGGGATGGCCGCGACCTGCCAATCGGTGGATAACCAGGTCGCCAAGAAACTGGCCTGAACGACCTGTGATTGATCGCATAATTCAGCATGGGTTCCACGTCATCGGAAAAGAACCGCCAAATGATGGGCAGACAACTCAAAATTTACAGACAACTATTAAGAACAGACATGACCAGACAGAGTTTTACCTCTCTTTTTCGCCCGCTGAAGCCTTGTTGTGTGATGACTTAACAGAAATACAGAAGAATACATTTAGAATGTTCAAAGCTATCATAAAATTTGGTCACGGATTGGATACTCTCAAATCTTATTATTTAAAAACAATCTTATTTTGGGTGTGTGAAGAAATGGAGATCACAAGATGGACGAATGACTACCTCTTGGAAAATCTTGAACAACTAATTACCAAACTGTTTGTATCAATGAAAGATAGGAACCTTCCTCATTATTTTGTACCGGAAATGAACTTATTAGCACGGATGACACCTGAAGAATGCATACAGATTGTAGAACATCTATCGTTCGTGATGGAGGACATAGGAAAATATCTCCAAACGACAATAGAAAAGAATGGGCCTTTCCTGATTTTTGACCAAGTTTGTCCTTAATGGTTGTTGCTTCGTAACCAATGATCTCTGTAAAGCTGGATTGTCGAAACACACATTGAACACATCTAGAAATGTGTCTCATCTACATCTATCTTTCGGGGGGGGGGGGGGGGGGTGCAAATTGGTGCCCCGCTGTCTACAGCGGGTGCCCTTTAGTGATCAGCCTGTCCATCCCTTCGCTCGTTCATCCGTTCGTTCGTCCCACGTTTTCCGAACTTTGTAAGCCATCTATAGAAATAATGAAAATCCTTTTTGTCTGCAGCTTCCTGGTGGCTGCATACAGATCAATTTTCTATTCCAATCCGCTCAGTTGGTTCATAACCGAGTTATTGACCTTGAACTGAGAAATTCGACAGTTAAAATAGAATTTCCGCGTTATTTTCAGCTATTCATAGAATATTGAAAGGAGTTTTTGTATGGAGCTTATTGGTTTGTAGTTAAGATCAAATTTCAATTCCATTTCACCCAGTTGGTTTATTACGGAGTTATTGCCATTGAACTTAGGAATTCTACAATAGTAATTAGGGGTGCCACTATAGACCAAAGCATTTTTTACACTGAGTTTTCCGTAGGCCCCAAAGGGTTAGTGTTAAATTGTGTAACTTATAAGTTTTGGCCTATAAGTTTTACAATTTAACACTAACCCTATGGGTCCTATGGAAAATTCAGTGTTAAAATTGCTTTGGTCTATAGTGGCCCCCACATCATGCTTGCGACCAGCTCCTATAGTACATTTTTTTTGCCTATAAGTTTCCACTGTACATCAATTTATTTTTTGTGTTTGCAAATTAATATTTGTTTAGCTTAAATGTTTTTTTGTGGGTTGCAAATTAATTATTGTTTAGCTTAAATGTTTTTTTGTTTTTTGTGTTTGCAAATTATTTTTCTATTTTGCAAGTTTTTATTTTATAAGGAAATATTTTATGTACCCAGACATGGATTTTTCTCTGGCGAACCAATATCTGTGTTTGTCACGGCAGTTTTTCCCCATAGACAATCCTGGAGGCACTTTGGCGTAATTGCAACATTTGTTATTCCCAACTTGTTTTAGGATATCTTGTTTCTACTCCTCTGCTTTTTAGCTCAACTTTGGCGAATCCAAATTTGAGCTTCTGCCATGATCAGTCGTTCATCTGTCCGTCTGTCCGTCTGTCGGTCTGTCCGTCAACAATTCAATACGGCTCGGGCTAGAGGCCGTATTTATGAACCGATCTTTACGAAACTTCTTGAGTACCTTTGTTATGACCGTGGGACGAGAACAAATGTTTTGGGGTCCGATCCGAAATTCAAGTTGGCCCCTGGCGGCCTTTTTGTACACACTTAGGTGTAATCAGTTTTTTGCGCAGAACTTCCACATGAAAGCGCTGATTTGAATAATTTATTGTATGAATGTTTAGTACCATGGGATTCATCACATATAATACTGTTTTTTTTCTCGTACGTAATTTATGCAAATTAGACTAACTTTGATGTATTTAGTGTTACTTTCAGCACTATAAGTGCAAATGCCAATACGGCTCGGGCCGTATTTATAAACCGATCTTTACGAAACTTCTTGGGTACCTTTGGTATTACCGTGGGACGAGAACGAGTGTTTTTGGGTGCGGTCCGAAATTCTAGATGGCCGATGGCAGCCATTTTGTACAAAATTAGGTGCAATCAGATTTTTGCCCAGAACTTCCATATGAAAGTGCTGATTTGAAAAAAAATTGTGTGTGAATGTTTAGTACCATGGGATACATCAAATATAATACGGGGTTTTTCTCGTGCAGAAATTATGCAAATTAGATGATATTTGATTTTTTCAGTGCTACTTACACACAGTAAGTACACATGTCAATACGGCCCGGGCTAGAGGCTGTATTTATCAACCGATCTTCACGAAACTTCTTGGGTACCTCTGTTATCACCTTGGAACGAGAACGAGTGTTTCTGAGTGCGGTCCAAAATTCAAGATGGCTGCTAGTGGCCATTTTGTACCGAAATTAGGTCTAATCAGTTTTTTGTACACAACTTCTATACGGCTCAGGCTAGAGGCCGTATTTATGAACCGATCTTTACGAAACTTCTTGGGTACCTTTGTTATCACCGTGGGATGACAACAAGTATTTTGGGGTGTGGTCCGAAATTCAAGATGGCCACCACAGCCATTTTGTACTAAAATTAGTTCAATCAGTCTTTTGTACAGAACTTCTGTATGAAAGTTCTGATTTGAATAAATTTTTGTATGAATGTTTAGTAAAATGGAATACATCACATACAGTACGGGTTTTTTTCTCGTACAGAAATTATGCAAATTAGATGAATTTTGATTTATTTATGTCTACTTATACACTGTAAGTGCACATGTCAATACGGCTCGGACTAGAGGATGTATTTATGAACCGATCTTCACAAAAATTCTTGGGTACCTTTGTTATCACCTTTGGACGAGAACGAGTGTTTCTGAGATTGGTCCAACATTCAAGCTGGCTGCCAGTGACCATTTTGTACCGAACTTCGGTCCAATCAGTTTTTTGTCACAACTTCTATACAGCTCGTATTTATGAACTGACCTTCACGAAACTTCTTGGGTACCTTTGTTTTCACCTTGGAACAGGAATGAGTGTGTTTTGGAGTGCCTTTGTTATCACTGTGCTATGAGAACAAATATTTTGGGGTTCAGTCAGACCCACTCTGGGACTCAAAGATTTCTTTCCTAGTTTAGCATCTGACTGTCACCCATCTTTACAATACTTTACCTATACATTTGTTACAGGCTACTGTCAGTATTTATGTACAGATTGTTACAATACTTTATATGTACCTTTGTTATCAGGTCATTACCTAGATGTTGGTCATTGCTGTGTCACATACTATACATGTACATGTCTTAACAAGTTGAGCTACAGTGTCATTGACACTTTCGTTTGCAATTGGTTTTATAAATGGTGCAGCTGTTCTTATTGCTGTGCGAAAAATAGACCCTAATCCATATCCATGTTGCCGTGTACACCTTGATACACCGGCATCATTATTACAAATTTAATATTTATGTCTCTGTCTAAAATGCAACTTGACAACTGTCTTGCCACTTGCAAACTGAATGGGTTTACCAGTGTTGCCATTTATATTTATACTAATCTGATCAAAATAAGATTTTGATACTGATACGTAAAGTACATTATCAAATTCTATATGAGTATGCAAAGACCCTTTATGCGATTCAAATGGAATCACACGTAAAATAGGTGCTTCAATATCACCTAAAAATGTACAATCTGCTATGTCAGAGTTAGAATAAATAAAGATTTGATTGAAATCCACGTTCAAGTCCACATTATATTTAAATGCACCTTTTGATGTGTTGGGAAAAATGACAGGAAAAATCTTGTCTTTACATCCCAGTTTTTTGTAATAAACTTTCTGACATTTCAGTACCCACTTTCCCAATACTATTTCCTACTATTTTTACACGGCTTTGGAGACTCGAAAATCCAAGATGAAATAATGCATTAAATGTTTTAAATATGTCTCCAAGTTTATCTTGAATTTGTATATGCATTTCATCTATGACATGAGCGCCATTTGAATATGCGCATGATAAAATATTTAATTCAACAACAGCAACACCTTTGTGTAATGTATGTTTCAAATTCGTTTCAATAATATGATTTGATATTTTGCTATCTGTCACAATGATTTTAAAAACAGATTCTTCATCTGTAATATTTTTTGCTTCCGAAGGTAAAATTACTTCAGCTAATCCCACTTCTCAATGTTCTTTATCAACATGAATGGGTTTAGATAATTGTGTTTGAAAACAACATTGGGTATTATTTGGAAACATATTCATAGAACTATCACTCAGAAGTGTTACGTAAAATGAATTCATTTTTCTTATCTTGTGGTTGTTTCAAATATTTTAAACCTGGACTTGGAAGAATATATCCTAAAGAGCTACTTAATAACACTAGCCACAATTCTTTATCAGGACTTTGTACACCCAAATGTGCAATGGCAGTAATTATAGTACCATAAATGAGATAATAATCTGTGTGAAATAAGTGACTTGATTTTTTGCAACACGATTTCCACAAATTTTAAATTGTTGACATTGTTGACTTTGTACATCAACACCTGTGGTTTCATTAGGTAATGAAGTTTCATTTGATGACATATTCTTTTTATACCAAATCTGATTCTGCTATCCAACTATCAAATTTCTTTGGATAACCTTCCCAATGTACTTTAAGTTCTTTAATAATTTTCTTTTCCACATGTCTTGACCGTCTATTAAGAATTGATTCAATTATATATTTTTTATCATCTTTTATACTTTGAATTTCTTGTGGATAACCTGTCCCTTGTATATTTTCACCACCCATATCTTCAAGTTTATAAGTGGGTGGTATTGTATGTTTTACATGAGTAATTTTAAATAACTCTTTTGTCCAATTTGGTAAATACCCTATTTCAAATGTAAGTTTGGTTTTATTTTCACATACGATATCACCAACTTTAAAATGTATTTTTTTCTTTTTAGATTTTTTACCATACAAATGTAGAGATACTTCTACTTCATTTTCTAATGATACTGAATCAGGAGTTCTCTGAATACTTCGATGAAAACTATGATTATATCCATCAACTACATTTTTCAACACATCAATGTATCTTAATGTATGTTTGTGTGTAAAATATTTCCACATTCGTGTTTTCAATGTGCATTGAAAACGTTCAACAATACTAGCTTTTGTTTCAGGATTTTCTGCTGTGAAGAAATGAATGTTTAGTTTCATTAAAAATTTTTGTACATCTTTATTTTTAAGTTCAGAAGCTTTATCAGATTGTAATGATAATGGTTTACGTCCAGAAGTTTTCAAAATACTCTGAAAAGATTTTGTTAATGTCTGTCCTGATTTATTGTGAATGGGTATTACCCATGCATATTTTGAAAATACACCAATAATACAAACTAAAAAATGAAATTGGTCATTGTAAGATTGTAAACTTTGTAAGTCTGCTAAATCAATCTACCATTGATGATCAATACCACCCACTATAGTCTTACGTCTTGAAAACTTTTTACGGATTGGTTTATGTAAAGTATAGGTTCTTTCTCCTTTCAACCATTTTCTCACTTGATCAAGTGTGATGGAATTTTCTTTACTATGAGCTGTTTTGTACAATTTTTGTATACCTCCATAACCAGCAGGATGTTTTGTATTGTAATATATTTCAGTTAATAAATCATTCAATAAGTCTCCCATTTTTCAGATATTCTATGTTTTGTCAATTTACATTTTAGTGCTGACTTTGGTGTGTCTTCACTCCACTGCACTCTCTGACCTCGACAAACTTTACGTTTTGGAGGGGATGATTGAGGAGTTTCAAACCAACTTTCTTCTGGAGAACTTTGATATTTACTGGGTTTGGGTATAGGTTGTCTATTCATCCATAACCAATGTTCACGATTTCCAACAAAATCTTGAGGGATATTTACAGTACATGGAGAGTGTATTATCATTAAAACACCCGCAGAGTGGCGATTCCACCCGAGTAATAATTGTAAATTTGTTGCAAAGCATAACCATCACAAGCAAAGTTCCAGCCAATGGACCTCCAGGTTAAACCCAGAGGTCCATTGGCTGAAACATTGCTTGTTTTTTCTCCATATGTACAAAATTTGAAAGTGATACTTTGGGTGATAACTCCACTCCACGGGTGATTTAGTTACAATCCACTCTCCACGTACTGTATATCTTTTAATCCACGACTAAACATTTCCCATCCACTCAGTTTAAAACCTTATCAGTGTCTAAGAACATCATTAACTAAATCTATGATATTTGAACCTTTTATGACTTCTCCATCATAACTTAATACACCCTGATCATCCCAACTCATGTGTGGATGAGATGATAAAGCAGATAATGATGAAGTTGCTTTACATCTCATTGTAACAGGGACTCTTTCTATAATACAATCTCGTAAAAATAATGATTTTTCTCCTGACTCAGACAATGGAACCAATGCTGGTTGTAATGCCTTCTTATGTGACATTTGAACTTTCTGTAAAGTTTCCCCATACTTTTGTTCTTTCTCATTTCCGGACAACTCTGAATTTCCTAACACAGATGATAAATTATTTTGAAGTTGTATTTGTAATTTGAAGATTTGTTGGTAATCTAGGACGTTGAGCTTTTTCATTTCTAAAACTTTGCATATCTTCTAACATTTGATAAGGTACAATAGCCATCTTTTTCATATTTTACTCACTAATTTATTTGCAAGATTTGTTGCAACTCCTATAGCAGGTCCAAGTAAACCAAGTAATGGTAAAAAAACACCTTTTTGATTTAAAATTTGTTTTTTCTTTTTAAGAGTTATTGATTGACTAGCGAGTGCTCGTAGTTGTTGACGCTTTGGATGTAATTTTTGTTTTTGACTTTTTGTTAGATGTATGTTGCCTTTTAAAAGATTATGACAGCATTCTGACACACAATTAATTAATTCTGTAGGTGCATTTTTCATAATTTGTTTTTGAAATGCTGGAGGAGTTTGACTTAAACCTATTAACATACCACCATATTTTTTAACTAAAGGAATTTTTTGTTTCTTATTTTGTCTCACCATCTTGCTCTTATAGCATCTAATGATTAAATGAAACAAATAAAAAATGTAATGCTATATATATGTGCAAAGATTACACTTTACGTTATTAAAAAAAACATTTTCTCTTAAAGTAAGACCTTATCCCTTTGACAGGTTTGGGTGTATTTAAAGCTGTAAAACGTACCATTGTGGGAATATTTTCTTTTTATGATACGAATGATAACACCACCAAAAAATCCACCACCTCCTGGTTTTAAAATAATATTTCATTTTGTTGCAAGATCTACTCTCGGATTTGCAAGTTGTTCAAGATCTTGTTTATGTTTATCCAGATAGGTTAAAGTTTGTTTTGGCAATTTAATTTTCTTATTAAGTATGATTCTACTTGCTAATGTAAACTATTTTAAAATTTTCTCAACATCTTTCTTAACCCTTTACCTGACATGAAAAGCAGACAACACTTGCAAAAAAATTTCTTGAATAACTAATTTGTTTCATTTTTTGGCTCAAAAACATAGATTATGACCCCTCGTTGGAACGAGCTCGACGAGCTAGTTCCCACGAGGGGTCATAACCTATGTTTTTGAGACAAAAAATGAAAAAAATAATGAAAATTAATTGGCGATTTTTTAGAATAGTGCTGGCCGGTTTTGGCCGTTATGTTGGGTAAAGGGTTAAGTAATTTTTGTCTTGCAAATGGACTTGTTTCTTGACCAAGTTGTTCCAAAGAATGTATGAATGATACCATCATGATGTGTAGTCGTTGACAAATTTTGACTAACTGACACCAACTCATTAGAACATGGGGAATTATAGTTTTGTATAAATGATGGGGCCACGTTCATTTTGTGTCACCCAAGGATGAAAAATATCAGTTCTGAATCTCAAAGATTCAGGAGTTCTAGGATGAAAATCAATTAATAAGTAACCATGATCAATACTTGTTGCATCTTGATAACATGCATTTAAATGTGGTAATTGAACTTGATTTGACAATACTTTAATTTGTCCTTTATCTCTGGTATTTTTAAATAAAATCATATAATGTGCATTTAAACTTATGGTACGACTAGATTTAGATTGTTGAAACATATTTTGTGTAATGTAAATGACACTTGCATTTCTATGATGTTCTTTTCGTGTGAACCATAATTTAATTTTTTATTCATCTTTATCTCCTAACATATCATCAAAAACTTCAAGATGTGGAATAGTGACATCACTGACAATTTCATATTCGTCATCAGGGATACCTTCTATGAATTTAATATCTTCACTTTCTTTAAGTAAAGTATATGTATTTTGCCATTCTTTTTTACACCAAATGATTTTTTGTGGGGGATTTTGAAATAAGTCATGTTTCATATCAATAAGCTTTTTGACAAATTCTGTTTTTCCTGAACCACTAGGTCCCGAAATAAAGATATTACAAGGGTGTTGAAACAATAAACATTCACTCGATGCCATAATTGTGTTTTCGTGAATAAGTGTTGTCAAATCATTCACTTATATACTTTCTGTTTCCATACTTTCTTCATGTCTTTTAGTAGGTATTCGTTTTAAGGGTGCTTTTGACTCAAATAAAGTTTCTGAAGAATCTATTCTTCTATCTATTTGTGGTACACATTGTCTATACAAGTAATTAATCATTTCTTTATCATGAATTATATTACCCCACACAATGCTCGTCCAAATATTTTCTACATTATCTTTGTAAAAAGCATTCATGATTTGTAATGCATTACAAAATTCCCTATACATTTCATCTTTTTTCCAATTGATTATGAATAACATCTTTTGTTATTGTTAGATAACCAGGAGCGATCAATTGAAATGCATATAATAATGCCTTAAATGTAATCTTGTTGTCTAAGATACGTCTTTCTGGTTCCATGGTTGAAATCAAAGTGATGATTCTTTTGTCTGTTCTGATGTAATTTGTGCATCAGGTACCACATTACACCATGTACTTTGTACATCTGGACAGTCAGGAAAATCATTTTCTATATCATCTATAAACATTTTGTCTAACTTAGTTTTGAAATTATTTGAAAGTGCAGCTTGTCTTTCAATTATGGTACTAAATGATGTACTTTGATCATTGAGTACCATGAATGCAAATAAAGAATTAGAATCTGGAAAATCATCTAGACACTTGTCATATTTTTTCATTTTTGAAAATATTTGATTTAAAGTGAATCCATAATCCATCACTGTTTGCATACATGTTGGTGGATTGTATAATTGACAATTTCTTATCAACTGAATATAAGAACAATTTGGTGACAACTTAACATGTTCTTGTAAAGGAATATCTTTTTCTTCTCAGTTATGTAAACCTTGTCCACATACAAAACATTTTACTTTACCATCTCCCACATAGAAAAACCCAGCTTTAGCTAATTCTTCTTCCTTGGATTTTAAGATAGGATTTGTAGTCATAATAAAACTCGAAAGTCTTCGTAACTCTGATAAGTATATAGGATAAGTAGGATTAAGTAGTAGAGACATCTTGCCTGTTCAGTGTTCAAAGTTGAAATGAGAAATCTGAAGGGTAATTTATACCTTAAACCCATATCATATTTATCCACTACAAAACGTTTTGTGTACACAGATCTGAATGTTTTGGTTTGTCTTTCACTTGTGACTTGTCTGTTCTTGTTACGTTTAATTCTGTGTGTGTCTTCAATGTTCAGTTTGTAATTGTGTCTGTCTTGTACACATTCCACCATGGATTCAAAATTGACTTTCTGTGATGTATTGTAATCTAATGTGATTCCTTTAACTTTACATGATGTGTGTATTTGACCATCTTTAATGTATTTGTAACCATAATTATTTGGACATAATCCTACATATTCAATAAGTTTTGCATCTGGATGTTCATCTGTCCATTGACCTGACCTACTATTTACAATTTGTGGGTTCCAAAGTGAGGGCTTATGAATGTAAATACAACTGTCTGTGTCAAAATATAATACTCGTCTACCCAAACATACTATTACTTTATATAATTCTATTCATGCATAAGCTGTGACAAAAGATGCAAATGCAACCTTAGCTGATTTATGAGGTTCATAAACATCTGTAGATTTTGTGTAATTGACTAAAATACATTTATCATGATCAAATAATTCAACAGTTTTAATAATGATGTCTTTATCTTGTATCAGGTCAAAATATTTTGATGGGTCTTGTATGTATTCTGTTTTAGTTTTTACATTGTTTTGTGCCCTTTTCCCCCATAGACAGTTTAACATGGTTTTAGCAAATGATCTTTGTCCTGGATTTTTTTCAATATTTTCCAAATGTATGTTTTCAATTTGTGCATAGTCTTTCTTAAATGTGTCTTTGTCTGTCTCTGTTTTCACCCAATCTGGATATCCATTGGATTCTTGTTTCATTTTTAAATATTCGCTCACATAATGTTTGTCATTTTCTGAAGACCATTCTTCCCAATGCCAAATCTGATAAGTGTCAAGTAATGTGTATCCCATCCCAAAAGCTTTAAACAGTTCAACAGATGTCCATGTACCTGTAATACTGCGTTGATCTGGTGTGTGTTCACATTTGCCTATTCTTGTTCTGCACATGTATTTCAAAGTGTAAAAAAACATTTTCTTGTTGCAATGAATTGGTAATACTGGCATGTGTAGAGATTGTGGTGGTAAAACTTTACATTTGATAAGTCCCCTGTACTGTCTTATATTATTCATGTTCATGTTTTCTTTTGTGAGTATATTTGGATGACCTACTGCATATGCTCTGTTTTTATTGACATAAGGATAGAGTGAAGAGATATCTATGTATTTTATTTCATTGTCTGTGTTTTATTATATTTTATGATGTAATTTATGGCATTTGTTCTCCCACCAAATAATGCTTCACGTGGTTTAAAAGGATCCATGTTTGGAAAAAAATGAATTTAATGTTGATTTTACTTAAGGATTTGATTTGCAAAAATGATCAAGTTCATGTTCCCATGTTATACCCCAATGATTTTAAATGGTGTATGCATTCCTGTGTATTGTTGTATAGAGTTTGGTAACTTAGCAAATTGATTGGATTTTTCTCATGTGTATTGTCTTTGTAACATGTCATACACCTATGCCAGGTACATCCATGAAATTCAAAGATTGTATTTGTGTCTTTGTGAAACCCATCAACATAATATCCCCCTATTTTAACTTCCCCACCATTGAGTGCATGTTGAATATGTATGTTTTCTTCCTGTGCAAGTGTCTGTAAAAATCTAATGGCTTTAATGGAGTATTTGACTTTAGCAGGGTAACCTATGTCTGAAATGATTGCCATTTTGTTTTCTGGAAGTGAATTTTTTCTCCAAGCTTTTGTACATGCATCGGCTAAGGTAAATGCTTCTCCCAAGGGGTCCATGCCGTCACTATCTATAAATTTTTGTCTGAATTCCCCACACCCCCTATGCAAGATATCTACATCGGATTTGCAGTATAGTTCCATTTCTTGTTGAAAATCAAATCTGGCATTACTAGTCAATTTTTTGTTGTACCACTTGATAAAATCTTCCCTATCTGATGGAGACATAGAATCTGGCATATACAATGTTGAATCTAAATAAGGGCCAATATAATTTTGATAAGCTTGTGTGTTTGCCAAATCGGGGAAATAACCTTTTGCTAATTCCGTCAAGCCAAATGTTTTATGAAATTGTGCCAATGTCATTGAAAGAAAATTTAAAGAATCTATAAGTCTAATACAACAAGCTTTAAGTGAAATAATTTTGCTCCCATTCATAATTATATCAGGAGTTGCTGTACCAGTTTCAATGAGGTGTCTTAAAATAAATTGTCCATCAAAACCTCTTAAATTGTGAGCAATAGCTGTTGTCCCTTTATGTTCCTTACTGAAAAGCCAATCACAAAAATCTGATAAAATAGATTCCCCTTTAAAAATTGATTGCTGTTGTCCAAATTTGTCAAAGGAAATACATTCTTGATCTATAGATTTGCAAATACATTCCCCACATGCATGATGAGAAACACAGAAATTTGGGATATGAACTCCTGAGTCTTGTGTGGTTTCAAAATCAAAAAATACAAATGGAATGTTTGGTAAATTTTTCATCCTCGAGTGAAGTGTATTTTGGAATGAAACATTGGTGATCAGAATTAACTACTTGTTGACAATATTTACATTTTTTGAATCCGTTACAAATGTGTTTTCCTTTTGTTGGATATATTAATGAATTGCAATGTTTACATTTTTTAACTAATTTACAAATTATTTATTCTTCTTTCCCCTTTGTAGTGATATGGTTATTATAGCATGATGGACTTCTAAATTGTCTATTACAACCATAACATGTGATGGGATGTTCGGGAATACATTTTTTCAAGCATAGCAAACACAACCAAAAGGGCACATGTAGCGTTCTCTATTATTATTCCCTTTACTGCAAAGTTCACCATAGTAGTGACATCCCAAAGACCCAGAAATTGTAGTGATGGTATCAAAATGCTGGTCATAGTGGTAAATATGAATAACTTTACTATCAGTGGTGGTAATTGGAGGCTTGAATAAAAATTCACTTTTTGAATACTGTGGATGAATTCTGATGACATTCTCTGGGTAAAGCAGGTCTTGTATTTTATAATATTCTTCATATCCACAAGGAATATTATAATCAAGACCTGCTTTGTCCATCAATGTCTTAGCTTCCAACTCTTGTGTCGGTCTATCAGAATATCTAATATTTTTCCATTTCTTTTGCCAAAGTTCTGAATTATCTCTATCAACATGACACTTTCCCGCTACAATGGCCCATGCGAGACACAATGAATCATTAACATTTTTAATTTCAATAATACTTCTCTTGTTTCCAACCATTTTATCAACAGATGAAAATGAAATTGGTGCGTGTCGCCCAGACCCTTGTGGTAGAGAAGTGTGCATTATTTCTAAAGATAATTGCCCATCATGGATAGTAAAGTTATAATTTGATTGTACAGCTTTTTCTATTTCATCTAATATGGTGTTACCAGTGATAACCGAAGCCTTAGTAAATGGGATAAATATACTTATTTCTAATCCTGGGTGGTTAACTGATATTCTCATTGGATCGTTATCTTCTACACCACATTCTTCTTTAATATCTTCTATCATACTTTCAAATACTTTTCCAAGGATGTCAAATGGATTCTTCTGATTAAATTGTTTAAAGGTTATTCTGAATACATGGGATTTAGAATGGAATTTTCTTGATGTTCTTTGTAGGAGAGGGTGGATGTTGTATAAGTCTCTTGCTGATTCTACTCTCTGTCTCTTGTTATCTACTTCACTCTCTGTCTCACTATATTCTTCAGTGGCTCTCTTCATCTTTTTTCTTCTAGCTTCTTCTAGTTGTGAAAATATGTCTTGTCTTCTTGAAGTCAAAAAAACCAAGTGTGAAACATCCTAAGATTCTTCCACCTTTTATACTTTTTAATGTACATTTAAATGTGCGTTTAAATGTACATTTAATACCCACTGAATTATACTGTCAATAAATGTTTCTTATACACATTTGAAAAAGTCATTGTCAATTATGGAATCCACCAACTTTATGGGGAAATTCCTATGGTAAATACTTTATAGCTTTTTTTGTTTGTGTATCTTCAATCTGCATTAAAATCACTAATACATTTAACAACTGCTGTATAGTATTCAGAGGTCGTTGGGTGTAAAAGACAGGAATGTTTTCCGAATCGGGAGGTTTATTTAGAAAAATAAAAAAACTTGCAAAATAGAAAAAAACATTTCCAAACACAAAAAAAAATATTTTTTGTTCTGAATTTTTTTTTCTGTTTTGAAAGTTTCTTTTTTAAGAAAATTTTTTTTGTGGTTGCAAATTAATTTTAAGAAAAAAACTTTTTCATAAAAATAATTTACAAACACAAAAAATATTTTCTTATAAAATAAACTTGCAAAATAGAAAAAAAATATTTTTATGTTTGCAAATTAATTTTATGAAAAAGTTTTTTCATAAAAATAATTTGCAAACACAAAAAATAAATTGATGTACAGTGGAAACTTAAGTGTAGCACAAAAGCTAATTGCATTACACCATTTGAAATGTATTACTTCGTGGTTTAAAAAAAACACATTGGTGTGAAATATTTGGATACTTTGTGATTACAGGGGATACGTCTAAGTTTTTTCTCTTTTCGTGTTTTTCGCTATGAAAAAAACTCAGCTCAGAACCCCAAACCAAAGTTGTAGCTGAATCCCTCCAACTACAATTGACATTTGTAACCACAAAGTATTTTGTTTTGCCAAAACATAAGGGAACTATGAGGTTCACACCTCTTTGAATTGAATCTGAATTCCAACTTCGCCATGATCTTCTTATCCACTTCATCTGTACAAAGAACGATCTTCTCTCCTCGCTGGTTCACTATCAAATGAACTGGTTCACGCCTTGTTGAGATTATAAATATCCAACACGGATGTCTCAGAAAAAAAGTCACTCAAGCTTAACGACGATGGTTGGAATGCCTGTGTTGAATATGGATTTGTGTTTGTTTTGACAGATAATAGTCTATAACTTTTTAATTACCGAACGGATTGTGGTGGTTAAGATATCATCTTAAACTACAGCTCACAAGCTTTACGATGGTATATAATATGTTCAGATAATTATGAGAGAAGATATTCGAATAAATAGGTAAAAATACGGATATTGTGGGAGTGTTTGACCCGTTGTTCTAAAAAATAATAAATTGTTCTGCTGTTATGTGCATGGTATAAGTCATGGGGAACTCATGTATTTCAAAAATAAAATTGGTTGATCATATTTCATTGATGGAAAATAATATTTCAGGTGTTATTCTGGTGTCGATAAAACACACAATGTTAAGTCAGCATTGATTGTTTGATTTGCAAAGCAGTGGTTATTTTCAGTGAAGATGCGCTATATTTAAACCACTTCCCAGAAAATGACGTTGTGTTAAGTGACGTTTCATTTTCCAGGAAATCAACTCTAACACGTAACATTACAACCAACCTCCTCCGCATTAAATTCACTAAACACATTTAACAATTGGCGTATAGTATCCAGAGGTTATTGAGTGCAAAAGATAGCAAAACTGTTTGTAACCAAATGAATGTACATTTAAATAGTGTGTCAGTGCATTTTATGGGATGTTGAATATGGATTTGTGTTTCTTTTAACAGATAACAATGCATAACAATGCATAACATTTTATGTCCCGAACCGATTGTATCGCTTAAGATATCATCTTAAACTGCAGTTGACAAGTGACAAGCTTTACGATGGTATATAATATGTCCAGATAGAATATTTATGAGCGAAGATATTCGAATAAATATCTAAAAGTACAGATATGTTGGGGGTGCTTGACCCGTTGTTCTAAAAAAATAATAAATTGTTCTGCTTGTTAAATGCATGGTATAAGTTGTGGGAAACTCGTTTATTTAAAAAATCAAGTTGGTCGATCACATTTCATTGATGGAAAGTAATATTTCAGGTGTTATTCTGGTGTCGATATAACACTCAATGTTAAGTCAGTATTGATTTTTTGATTTGCAAAGCAGTGGTTATTTTCAGCGAAGACGTGCTATATTTAAGGGGACGTCCAACCTAACTTTGGTCAAATTTCATGTAATTTTCTTTCAAGCCTAAAAAAGGCTCAAAATGAATAACCCCAATAAATTATATACCAAAATGCTTGGAATGAAACATAGAACATGTGGGAACTGAAATTTGCCATGGAACTGCTGCCATGTGTAAATAGCACCACCTGAAAGTCTGCTATGGCATAAGTAAGAGAACAAAATTTTCACAATAAAATACCTCAAAATAAAATAACAGCTGCATTCTATAAACATTGAAGTACATACTCGAAGAAATCTTTTCCTAATTCATGAAAGTAATAAAGATTGAGACCAAATGTTATAAGTGGAGTGCTCACTGATTGAAGGCAGACATTTTCTTTTGTTTATGTTTTGATTTGGGGAGTTCAACAAAGGTCAACTTGAAGAAGTCCAGCAGAAGAAGTATGGAAGGACAAAAGTGTGTCTCCCAATATAAAGATGTATGTGTTGCTGTGGTGGTTTGGAAAGAAACTATGATATTCGCCTATGTAGAATGCACTGCAATGTCATACATTGTAGCTGAATAAATATATTTACAAACCCCTTGCACTGTAACTCCTTTTATCCCATGCATCAATTTGATAGTGATTAAATTGTTAAATTTGTCTGGTTTATCAATAAGTATAATAGCTTTGTTTACTCTTCGACACCAATACACTCATGATATCTGTTGGAGAAGAAATAAGGGTAACTGTAAACTGTCACTGCAATAAACCATCTAATGTACTTAAAAGTACATTGTTATTCAAAACACATCAAATCAACCTTACGTAACCATTATTGCATGTACTTTCCCCAAGGATGCTTATTGGCATATTGAGATCAGAAGGGCACATCCAGAGGGTCTCACATATTTTTTTCAAGAACGCAGTACACAAAGCAATCCCCCAAAGCTCCATTTGACACAAAAAAATTCCCGGAAAGGGGGTGGGGGGGGGGGGGGGGGCTCTCTTCCTTGTATGACTCTACCCCAGGCACTCAAGGCATATGCCTTTTTTCTCAAAGTTTAACTCTTTTTTTTCTTTTTGAAGATCCTGGCCACCCATGTTCCAAACACTATCAGACAGGTAACCCTCCAAATAAGTGTATCTACAAAACTCATGTTACATTGCAAAACATTCTTTTTAGACTTTTAGTTCTGGACCTTTCATGCTTCTTACTTCCAACTATAACACTTAATTTATTGATTAATGGGTGAATAGAAAAGTCCTGCCATAATCAACATTTTGAGTTCCATAAGCCTTCAAAACAGCTCCGATAAAAGTGCCAAACATCAGATTGGTGGCTTTATACGGAATATTCATTAGGTTGTTTCTTGGTAAGTAATAGGAACAAAATCTTCAGAAAATTCTGTAGCAATACAATTGAGGGTATTAGCAGGCACTTTACAACAAATTGTAATGAATCAACTAGTTATAAACAAAATGTTCTAACTCAAAAGAGTGAAAAAGTACCACAACTCTGAAAATATGTGGGAAGAAACATGTGCTACAGCAGCTACACAGGCATTGTTTCCCCATGATGCTCGATCACAACACCAAATATCCTTCAAATTGGAGTAGCAATGGTTGAGATACAAGGGAGAATGTTGGTACATGTAATGGTGAATGGGTAATACTAAGATTAAGAGGACAGAGGTCACCACTGCACGGCCCTAGATACACCTTTGATTTTCCAACTTCCAGGTCTGGGGCATAATAATCGCAACACACCCACCTTATCAATTCATAATTTCAGTAAAATAAAAGAAATTATCAATTTTAATTAATTAATAGATGATGGGAAATATTTGGCTTACTTCGCCTTCTCGTACTATTTAATTACCACAAACAATATCAGTTTGATGCCGACAAACGAAACTGAACGCATGTGGTCTGGTTAAAAAGTAACTCGGCATGGATAATGAAGAAATTGCGAATATTTCGTGTATTTCATTTGTTTAAAAGCCAATTGCAGCTAATATAGACCGTGCATTCGATAATTCGTTTCGGTTTTGACCACACGGCCACGCTGACACTCAGTGACAATGGTTATGTTTATTGTGATATGCAAATTGGGGGATGGTTTCCGGTGAAGGAGATTTGTCACATTTGTCAGTGTAAAACGATGACAGAAGACACTGATCGACGCTTGTGTTAGTATGGTTGATTGCAAGAAAAAACTGAATTCACAGCTTTGCCCAATCGCACCTTATTTAAAAGCCCGAATGCATCATTTTCAACCCATCTTCAATCGGTTCTTTGCAGACATCAAAGACAGCAGCGACAAATTCCATGGTTACTAGGAAGTAAATAACTTCGCAACATCGGGGGAAATCAACACGCTCAATATAGTTCTAGGTCCCCTGGAATATACTTGGTGAAAAAGTGATTTCCGAGGCATTCTGCTTACTTTGTTATGAATATTGCCTTATTTTATGTGTATTGTCCCGATTTTATACACTCGGTTATTTTTTTTACAAGTGGTTCATGTTGTCTTTCTAGTGCGCAATAATTCATATTTTTTTGTCAACAAAAAAGTGCAGACGGCCTGTATACACGAGAGGGAATTTCGAACCGTATTTTGCAGTTATGACATTAACAGCTCAAGTATTTTCTGTCACCTGTTTGCAAATCCGCTCATACATTGTCTCGAACAAACAAAGGGCGTGATCACGTCCTTGCATTCTTACGATTGCCCAAATTGAGTATCTCTACAAAAACCACATCTTAATCACATGACCATAATAAATATCACTGAAACATGGCCACATCCGGAACATCCAAAATTTGTGTTGGTGTTATTACATTCAAACATCGAAACCCGCCAGAGTGTGTCCAAAAAATGCTTTCTCCGAGTCTGTAGTATGTTATCATTATATTAAAGACAAGGCTTTCGAATTACCGATTTTTTGGTGGTTTTACCGGTTCATTACTTACGCCATTGGCAAATTAATCTTCTTCAAAATCCTAAAAGTCACTTTTTGTCCTGAAAAAAAATATATGTACCTTTTCTATGCACTTTACTCATTATTTTGATAAATAATTTGCCTTTCCTTACTTCTCTTATCTGTTTTTGAGGCATTGGGAAAAATGTCAAAAAATTTACCCAAGTTAGGTTGGACGACCCCTTAAACCACTTCCCAGTAAATGACGTTGTGCTTCGTGACCTTTTATTTTCCAGGAAATGGACTCTAACACCTAGCATCACAATTCAACGTGTCTTTTGTTTATCATCCATGTAGGATTAAAACTGTTTGGATAACATTTAGATTACAATTAATTCATCGCTTATATTGGATATTTTACTTGAATCATTTTGAAGGTATTGGTGTATTTTCTTCAATACATTTGTAATAGGATAGACAGTAAATCTTTTACAACTCAAATAACAGATAGCGTTCTTGTATTTGCAAATTCGTATTCATACAAATATATGAAATATGATTTGTGTGAATATGAATTTACATCTAGGGACTATCGACTTGATATTGTAAGTTGATAAGCATTCAGAAAAACTCAAAGTACTGGCGCTATTGTGTGATTTTTTAAAAATCGGAGAGATATCCATGGAACAAACAAATGTAACTTGAGTGGTTATTTACAATGACAAGACGAGAAGGGAGAAATGACAATTTTACATCTTTCCTTAAGTTATACAGAATTGAACAGCCTTTTTCAAGGCTACAAAATATTGGAAAGAAATTTTTCTTTCTGAACAAATAAAAGTCTCAGAAAGAGAGACACAGTTCCATTACCCATTCTGTGAGTGAGTGCTGATAATGAGAGTTGTATCAATGAGAGATATCCTAAAACAAGTTTGGAATAAAAAATGTTGCAATTACGCCAGAGTGTCTCCAGGATTGTCTGTGGGGAAAAAACTGCGGTGACAAACATAGATTTAACAGTGACAACTCCCATAGATATTGGTTCGCCAGAGAAAAATCCAGGTCTGGGTACATAAAATATTTCCTTACAAAATAAAAGCTTTACCAGTGCATACATGTTTGGTCTATAAGTTACAGACATTTTGGTCTATAAGTTTTGGTCTATAAGTTTTGGCCTATGAGTTACGCACTTTAACACTAACCCTATGGGGCCTATGGAAAACTCAGTGTTAAAAATGCTTTGGTCTATAGTAGCACCCCTAACTACTAACAATTAATACAAGTTTTCTGCACCTTTTTCAGCTATGGATGAAACTATTGAAATGTTGTTTTTATATGTAGCTTCATGATGAACAAGAAGACACCCAGTTTCAGTTCCATTCTACTCGTGTGGTTTATTACAGAGTTATACACATTGAACTTTGACATTTGACAGTTATAGTAGACTTTCTACACTTTTCTTGAGTACTGTTGCACTTTTTTCAGCTATGGATAGAAATATTGAAATTAGTTTTGTTTCTTGCTTCCTGGTGGATAGTTACAGATCAAATTTCAATTCTAATTCACTCAGCTGGTTCATTACAAAGTTACCGACCTTGAACGTGGACATTCAACCGTTAGAAAAGGTTTTCTGCACTGTTGTCAGCTATATATAGGGGTGGAAATGATTTTTGGTATATAACTTCCTGATGAGCACTTACAAGCTTCAATTACAATCAACTCGTGTGGTTTATTACAGAGTTATTGGCCTTGAAAGTAGAAATTTGATAGTTGTAACAGACTGTTTGATCCTTTCGTTTATCGAAGAGTGGGTTTCCTTGAACTTGGAAATTTCACACATTAGCTGCGGCCGTAGCTCCTCATCCATCATGCAGACTGCTATTATTGAAAACTGGTCTGGAAAACAAAACTTTTATTATAAATATCTCTTTTATGCAATAATATAAAGAGGATATATAGTTCGTGGAAAGTGTATTATCATTAAATCACCTGCAGAGTGGCGATTCCACCCGAGAAGTAATTACAAATTTGTTGCAAAGCATAACCATCATAAGCAAAGTTCCAACCCGGAGGTCCATTGGCTGAGACATTTGCTTATGTTTTTTGTCCATATGTACAGCATTTGGAAGTATAGTTTGGTTGATAACGCCACTCCGCGGGTAATTTACTTACAATCCACTCTCCACGTACTGTATACGCTATTTTGTGAGTGTCGAGAATTATCTCATGAGCGTGGACCTGAAATTTTATTTTTCACGAGCGCTTGCGCGAGTGAAAAATAATGTTTTTGGTCTACACGAATAGAGTTGATTCTTTTATGATATGCTACGTGACATTTTGCTGCACAATATTCAGCCCAATTCGAGTGCAGATGCGTTCGTTTCAAAACAATAACAAAGATCATATGATCATTCCTTCAAAGCCGCAACATAGTGATGCGCCGACACGTGGCGTCATTTAAGAAGGTACTGAGAGATATTCCTCGTTATCCATCAAGTCGATGGATATCGAGATATTTCTTTTAGATAATTTGCGATAATTCACAGGCAAGCATTTAATAAAGTAATGATATAAATACCCTGGATCCTGGAACCCAAAACAGTTATTCGATACATTGATCAATGGATGTTTTAGTGCAGTGTCTACTATTTGAATTGCAAACCGTTTCAAATACGGGACCCACGGACATGTCTCCAAGCTAGTGTTCAACCGATGATCGGATTCGGCCACCCCAATCGGCCGATTGTGGTCAATCGGATGACAACAGCAACGGCTCCTGGAACATTGGTTCAACCGATTGTTGCCAAGCATTTTTTGTGATGATAAACCAAACTTTACTATCTTCTGCAATTGTTAATGTAAAATGATGTCAATGATACCCTTCAGTAAAGTTGGAAAACACCGTAATGTGTATTCTTAATCTCTCTCGACGCACCTTTACGAGATATACAAGTTGAATAACACGTAAAGCTTACAATTGAGCGTACTTTCGGCAATCGTCAGTTCATACCGGAAAAGTGAAGATTGTACTCCATTGTCTCAGGTCGCAGTAAAAATTACCAGTTGCGCGCACTTGGGGCGCTAAACGTGCCTTTGAGAGCCACGTTTACCGCCCAAATGTGCGCGACTGGTAATTTTACCTGACCTGAGTCAACGGTGTTTAACACAGTGAAATATAATCAATTTAATGTAGTTCGTTCGAATCTCGACTTATCTAGTAGTGGACCGACTGTAAACCCGTAAAATAAGTTCAATTTAAAGTAGTTCTTTCGAACCTTGACTATCTAGTAGTGCACGGTATTACAACCATAATCAGCATCGGAATCGGTCGATTGTGAGCTCAAATAATCTGTAATCGATTAGCGGCCATTTTTGGTAATCGGTTGAAAACTACTCCCAGTACCTTGCATCCAGTTGTTGCAATAAACAAACAATGCGCAACAAAAATGCTCAGTGGTTTTCATTTTACAGACGCCTCGTTTTAAATGATATACTGGTATGTCTGTGTAAAATGATATGTTGATGGTGGGCACATTCCATACACTTCACGGCAATAAAATGTGTAGGGCTGAAACAGTTGGCTCATTTTCGTAACCGACTAACCGAAAGCTATAACCGGATAATATCCAGTTATCCGTGGTCATTATTTCACCGAATATGGGATCAAAACTATAGGAATTGGAAAGCAGTATTCTCAAACTATTCCGTAGTGTGTATACAAACGAACGTTGTCGAGTACTCGACAACGTTCGTTTGTATACACACTACGGAATAGTTTCTGCGATTACTCATTACTCAGGGAAACTGCCGATCATTAACGAAGTCTTGATCGCCAAAGTCAATTATTTCTCAATATGTACAACGCTGCTTCGACGTGTAATCTATCACAAAGGAGAAGTAACACATTTACTACGTTTCAAACGCGGAATGACGATCACTATCGATATTTCGGATAACCGGTTGACAGTTTTTCTAATCGGTTAGATATCTAACTGGTTTCAAACCGGTTATCCAGTTAACCATTTCAGTACTAAAAATCTCAATATTTACAACATATTTTCGTTATTATTGACACAAATACAAGGTCTGAGATTGGGAAGTTAACACCATCCTACTTGTTATCGTGCTAGACTTTCTTTTGATGCTCGATGCTGTGAAAGTTGTTAAAGTGCAGTCACAGCAATACAGCTTTCACGCCATTGGTGGGAGGAGCTTATGGGTGGGGATGGGGGGGGGGGGGGCGGCGAGTTTCTTGCAGATGTTCCAGGAAATCAGTTGTAGAGACATAAGTGATCATAATACTTGAAATTATTTTCCAGTCATTCTGTTTTACATAGAAGTTTGTAAACGATAGTTAGTCGGTACCACCTAACCTTTAAAAATGGATTATAGATATAATGTGATAAAAGGTAATAGGGAACAACTTCCAGCCAGCAGGCAAAAGAAAAACATTGACTTGTGCTAATATGTTGTAATATTTGTTAATGGTAATTACGATAAACGGTTTATTGTGGGACATCACAGTCATAGGGATCTGCAGTAAAATTAGTATTTGCTTGCCTCCACACAACTTGACAGTTTACTCAAAAAACGTCAAAGTCACATTTATGACAATTTGAGGCAGCATGCCTCAACTCCCCACTCCAACTTGTTAACAAACCACGATCATCAGTGTTACAGAAAACATCTATTTATTAATTGACATACATGTTGCAAACATTAAAATATGCAGTGTGTATAACACATTTCTTTATATGCTATTTTATTTGCAGTGAGGGAGTGAGACTGGTCAAATAAGCCAATAAATGATCACTTTAGTAAGACTATCAGTGATCAAATGATCATTTTAGTAAGACAATCAGTGATCAATTGACCACTTTAGTAAGACAGTAAGTGATCAATTGATCACCTTATAAAGATAATCAGTGATCAAATGATCACTCTACGCCCTTTGTGTTTGTGAGGAGTTATGGGCGAGATCTTAGTTCCGCTCATTCCCACCCCAGTCCATTAAATACAATATGTTTGAAATATTTGATTTTATTGTTTGAGGATAGGTGAAACCATTTGTGAGGGGGTCCTCAAAGTTTTGTGAGGGGCTCACAAATGGTGACAACTCACTCACAAACAACGAGGACCCACTTACAAACCCACCCACAGCAGATCATGGCATAACAAACGTAAGTAACAACCCACTCCATCAATCAGATATCCTACACCTGATTATCACAACTAAATCACTAACCAGTCAAATGCAAGACATATTTGTAGGAGACGAAGATCAAGGCAGAGATCACCTGCCAGTTCATGCCACTCTTTGAAATGTAATACTGGTCCCAAAAGGTATCCTCACATGAACAGGAGGAACCTATCAAACATCAACTGGAACCTCTTCAGAAACTTTATCGAAGTTAAAATAAATGCAAATGACCCCTTAAATGTTAATGAACTAGAAAAAGTCTGCGCCCACCTCAGAAAGGCCTATCAACTGTACACTAGATGAAATATGTCCCAAGCAAACAGGTAGTGTCGTGGATCAACAGAATAGCCCAAACAACACGTCAAATAATTAAACAAAAAAGAAAAGCCTTCTGGCCTTACAATCAGAGAATGATCAAATTAAAAAGCAGAACTTAAAACCACATATAATCGCCTTCACGGAGAAGTTAAAAGGCCATAGCTAACGACAATCATGTGAGATGGGGAAAAGGCGACAGAAACCTCAATAGGTTGAGAGATCCTAAGAGGTTCTGTGATACATTTAAAACTCTTACTGGCCAAAGGAGCAAAAATGCCAATAATAATGCACTGAAAACTAGCGACGGAACTATGGCACTGGGCGACATGGCAAAAGCCAACGCTTTTGCCAAATTTCTAACGAAAGCTCATCGTCCGCAAGATGGGAACAGATTTGACAATGATTTCTGAGTAAAAGTAAATAAATTTGTCCAAGACAACTATTCTGTTTTTAACCCTTTACCTAACATGAAAAGCAGACGACACTTGCAATAAAAATTCTTGAATAACTATTTTTTTCATTTTTTGTCTCAAAAACATAGGTTATGACCCCTCGTTGGAACGAGCTCAACGAAAAAAATAATGAAAATTAATTGGCGATTTTCGTGAATAGCTCTGGCCGGTTTTGGCCGCTACGTTGGGTAAAGGGTTAATGAACCCAACTTCGACTAAAGGCCTGAAGATTGGGATGATCATGAATTAACTGAACCAATAAGCATAGAAGAGGTCATGGATATAATCCGAAAATGTAAGTCATCTTTGTCCCCCAGAGAAGACGAAGTCTCTTACAAAATACTGAACCAGTGTCCTAACATCTCCTACTATAGACTTACCCAACTCCTAAACTGCTGTCTTTCCTGTGGGTACTGTACAAAATACCGGAAAGTGGCAGCAGGAGTCATGATACCTAAACCCGACAAAGACTTTACCAATCCTTCTACCGCCCAATTAGCTTGCTTAGCTGTGTTAGAAAAACATTTGAGCGGATTCTCGCCATGAGACTTCACAGCTATCTCGAGTCAATCAATTGTTTTAACAAATGGCAAATAGCGTACAAGAGTTAGAAAGAGGGAATCGAACACGTCTACAGACAGGTCGATTATATGAAAACAGCGTTTAGTCAAAACGAAATTGGAAGGGCGCTTTTCTTGGATGTAGAAAAAGCGTTTGACTCGTTATGGAACAATGGCATGAGATATAAACTAGCGAAAATGGGATTACCCGCTAACATTCTGCGGATCATATCCTCATTTCTAACTGACCGAAGAATCAAGGTGAGGATTAACCGCGAGGGGTCAAAAGAAATAATACTCGAAACGGCACACCACAGGGATCGGTCCTAAATCCCCTTCTTTTCATAATGTTTGTGAATGGTATAGACAAAGAAGGGAAAACCCGTGTTGAACTATCGCAGTTCCTAGATGATAAAGGCATGTGGCTGGCCAGTAAATCCCGAAACATAATTAAAAATCGCCGGTACTAGAATATTGTGTCATAATAACAAGTAACCTGAGCAAAACCAACATTAATAAACTACAAGGGGTTCAAAATCATGTCTTGCGCGCGGTACTGTGCAAGCCCATGTGGACACCAATAAAGGAACTTCATGAGCTAGCAAAAATAGAAACTATCGATTAAAAGACCTACAAAACAACCCCCCCCCCCCCCTCGATAGATAGTGAATTAATGGTTGAGCTGAAAGAACACCGATCCCTGAACAGAAAAACAAAATAAGTTTTCAGAAAATAAAATAATTATTTTATGCAATGAAATTAAATTGCGAGGACCCAGTGAGGACTACATCGCTACTCATTGAGAATTTCAGGATTGAGTCTGTGAGGACTGTCTCGCAACCATGTTGAAGCGCGGTTGCAACACATTTAATAAGACCTATATAACAAAACCCCCACAGACTCCAGGATACTGAATCAATGGTAGAGCAGAACGAACAACGAACCCTTAACAGAAAAAACAAAATAAGTTACAGTAAATTAAAATTACTCAATAGAGCTAAACTGCACGGTGTCCCTGAGGGTTGGCTCGCTATTCATTGAGAACTTTAGAATTGAGTCTGTGAGGATTGCCTCGCAACTCTGCGTGTGGGAAGTGAGCTCCAACGAAATCCACCCTTCGCCCCATCCATAGCAACAACCTCACAACAGTCACAATATACAATACCGCAGTTTTATCTTTCTCTAATAATGAAATGGAGTAGTGGAGTCAGTGAGGATTACCTCGTTACTCATCTGGAATTCTAGGTTCGAGTCTGTGAGGACTGCCTCGCAACACTGCTGCGGAGAAACCCACCCATCTCCCCATCCATAGCAACAATCACACAACAGCCGCAGTATACAATAGTGGATACCCATCTTTCTCTCTACCTATAACTTTTCTAACTGAACTTTCTCAAATTTTCTTGAAACACCCTTATAAAGAAGACGCATGGAAATAGTAGACGAAGTGCAGGACAGCCTACCTTTCTGTTAACAAACACAGATAACCAAGTAAACACCAGGCAAGGATTGAAACAAGCTTGCCTGGCTGGGACGCGTGTACATTGTAAATAAATAAACATCTGAATAAAGATTTAACAGCCCTTCTAAGGGATTGGGTGTCTGCGTGTCCGTGTGTGTGTGTGTGTGAGAGAGGTTTTTTTCTTGTTTTGGGGGGATTTTTTCCCTGCCATCACCCCGTCATCTGTTCTCCCTGAAGACCAGATGGCCGAGGCCCAGCATCCACTCTCCCTTATAGGCTGATGGATGACTACCGGCTTCAAAGACACATATTGGTGGATTTTTTCTTTTTCGTAATCGTTATGGACAACGTGCAGGGGCTGCTCCCAAACCAGCGACTGTTTGGGTTTCTTTTTCTTTTTCTTTCTAATACAACCAACAAACTGCGGTGTCTGTATTAGCATAAATATGCCCACGTCTGTAAGAAAACACAGAGCAATTTTTTGTAGTTATGCACAATTCCTAGTCAGTTTCCAGTGCTCGGTTCTCGGTGATCTGCTCCCACTGTCCAACTGCCAGTGTGCACCTGCAAACAAAATAAGATTATTGGTTCTCGCTTCCGACTCTCGTGAATTCGCATGGAAATAAAGTTATAAAGCAAATAAAGTTATTGGGGTTGCAAGGGGTTTAAATCTCATATCGTCATGTGCGCCTTCGACGCGGTGAAACTTTCCATTCATTCATTCAGCAGATTGCAATTTAGGTACTACCATAAATATGTCCACATTTCTAAATAAAACACAGAATTTTTACAGTTATGCACAATTCCTAGTCCCCTTGCAACTCGAGGTCCTAAACCCACTGTCAATGCGCACACTCGAACAAAATAACTCTCATCGATTCATAAATTATTCAGGTCCCAAAGGCTTTCAGACCCCACATTGTACCTTCGGCGTGCTGAAACTTTTCAAGTTGCTCTATAACGTTATTTTCAGCATCTCGTCCCCTGAGTTCCAATGTGTTCGTTGTGCCTACTGGCACATAGAACACATTGGAACTCAGGGGACGATCTATCTTGCATGTTTGGGTGGATAATACAGAGTCGCGTATCCTCTTCCTATTTTTGTGGCTAATCGGATAACACCGTTTATACCACTTTTACAGTGAGAGTGGTATGTAAAGGCGGATACTGCTCTGCTGATTTCCCCCCACGAAAGCTTGTACCACGGAAAGGGACTAGGCCTGTTATGATAAAGTTTTGGATAAAGGTTGAAACGTTTATGATAGAATGGTAATTCTTTTCATGTTTTTTGTAAGATTTTTTTTCGGATAAAGGCGGAATTTTTTATCAGAACTATTATGATGGGATGAGCTTGTCTTCCATATTTTTAATAGGTTTTTTGATCAAGCACTGTAAAATTAAATACCCATTTCATTTAATATGTAAATGCACAGAGATTGCCATAAAGGTCACAAACATGAAATGTTCTTCACATGTTCCATTTCTATGATACATTTCCATGGATAAACAATTGAATTCTATCACCTTAATTTTAGCAACTTTCCATTTTTACTTGAGTTAAAAGCAATTATTGTCACCTTTGAAAAAAATGATGGTCGGACATTACTTGATTTTGTAAATTTTAAATGCACTGGTCCACAAATAACTGTTAAACACCTAAGAGCTGTTTTGATGAGCGACAGACTGTAATGAGCGAGAAAACAAAAAACAAAAAAAAACATGCCTCTGTCATTTAAATTTCACTGATGTATAAATGTAAAAGGGGTATGTGACCCATTGTTCACTAACACAATATGTTCCCAATTACGTGTATTGACACTTTTCAATGCTGCTTTTTGGAAGCAGTTCATTTGCATGTATTTCTCACATTGTGTCTCGCCTTTTGATTTCAAAAACCTGTTTTGGAGCATAATTATCCATTTGAATACTTTAAAACTTTTTGCTGTTATTTAAAGACCTTAAATGATCATACGTCATTTAATTCCTTTACACGTTAATTCTTTAACGAAAACGCCATTCAAATTTAATTGAAATTTATTCAGTTCTTTAACGAAAATTATTAATATATTATATTACGCCAATTATTAGGGGCACTGCGTCATAGCAATTAAAACTTAAAAGAGAGGGGATGGGTTACTGCATCACATCACTGTTAGACATTAAGAGGAGGTATGACGTCATAGCAATTAAAATCTAATTAAAAATATGTTACGTCATAGCAATTAAAATTAAAAACAAAATCATTTTGTTAAAAATAGGCCGCACCCTTGTCTCCTTTGCTCATCTCCAAAACCTCTTCTAGTCCCTTTGCCGGTGGTGGAGCCAGGCGCCACTTCCGTTCAACGGGCATCGAAAACCGCATTCCCTACTACTCCCATCACCTATGAGATAGAAGCATCAGACGGTGAAGAAATCGCGGAAAAGTTTTATGAACAGCAATTACAAAAGACTGTGTTTTAAGAAAAAGAGAGGATAATAATTTCTTTTCTAACATATATATTGTAAGTAAAAAAAGGAAACAAAAAATAATTAATAATTAAAAATAAATAATTAAAATTAGAGTGAAACAAAAATAAAATGAGGAACATGTTATACATAACGGAGGATATAATAAGAAATGAAAGTATTAAAGAGTACGGAGTGTACAAATATTTACCCGTGGCGGGAACTGGTCTCAATAATGAAGGAGCGATAAGACTCAATATCGAAACGTGCTTCGATCGACACCGTTCAATTGGAGATTATCGTTGAAATCTTCTTCGGAAAAAACGCGGTTTCATCATCAGGGCAGCATCACTAAATTTACCCTCTGTGAACAGCAATCTGAAAACTAAACAGAAAGAGGTATCCGGAGAAGAAATTAGACCACTGTTTTGTTAGCATCATCAAATTCACCCTCTGGGGACCTCATTCTGCAAATGTCACACTGCTTATTTTCAGGCCTGGAGGTATCCTAGCATGCACTATGGCAAGCAACTTAGTCGACTTCCAGTAGTACCAGAAGACAAGTATGATATGAACTGGGGTCTTAGCAGCAGTCCTGTAATGATGAGTGCTGAGAATCATAGAGCTACAAGTCAGTAGTCAATAATGTTGGATTACACGACAGATGGTGGTGACTATGGACATGTCGGTAGTGTCATGTGCTATGTAGAAGTCATGTACTGCATTGTGCACTAACACACATACACAGCAAGCATGTGCATATGTGCAGAATGCGATGTGTACACACTGTTCTACATTACGCACTAGCAAACAAGCACATTCCATCAACTACCTGCTCCACATTCCATGGAGCCGCATTCTATTGTTCGACCATGCTTCTAGAATCTCTATATCATCGTACCTACACAAGCGCTGCATTTGATGGGAGAACACTGTGCATTAGCACATATTAGTACATACAACATGTCCCTGTGTGCAGCATGCGATGAGTAGGTTGCCTACATGGGGGCACGATGACATCGTGTACTGAGGTGTACTGCACGTCGATGGTGTACATCTTCAACCGCTGTAACCATGCTTGAGCGGAGGTTGAACAGAGAATGTTGAGGAGCTGAGAGTTGCTCGTCGATGGTCGGTGGTTCTCCGGCTTCCTCCTCCCGTAAAACTGCCACAGTCACGATTAGCCATTGTGCATAAGTGACCATAAACACAAATAAATAAATAATTAACATGAGACAACGCATGTTTGTTAATTGTTGGTATCTTATGAGGTAATCTCATTTAAAACTGCTAAATAAATGTTGGCCGCATTTCACTCTTCGCTGGCGACGAGTGATAAATTTGGACAAGTTTGCATTCAAGTCGAGGACATCATAGGTCAACTTGGATGTAATTCCACTGTTGGTGTACATTTTAACTATTGAAATCCCAATGCTGGCGTGTTCACCACGGTTGGTGTATAACGTTTTTTTTATATGTAGTAGAAAAGTTAATTATGGTATAAATATTATTAAAAAGGCTATCGGCGATTGCAATGCGTCGTGAAAATTAAAAGCTTCGAGAATTTATTTTTTAGCATTGTTTCATCGTTTATAGTGCAAAGGTTTAAAGAAACATCTCCTCAACCCCTCCCCCCCACCCCACCCCACTGCCCATCTCCGCCCCGAGATTGAGACGCATTTCGACATGTGGTCAATGCGCGTACCGGCAATCAGTTCGTGAGGACTAAGAAGGGGAATTTACATTGCCGGACACGCCTACCACTTGTGTTCTGGGTTAAAGGTTCAGGACTTAAAGATGGTAATGGTCGAGCGGTGGAATACAAAACAACGACTTAACTCTTTGAACCCGAGTGGTCGTTTTTTTCGACCAGGAACATGGTACGTCACAACGTCATTAAATAGGATGGCAGTTCAGTAAATATGTGGGGTAGACCAAGTATTATTTTCAACGTGCAACCTCCAAATAATGAATATGGACTCTTCTAATTTGTGCCATTAAACTGGCATGGAAGATACCACCAGGGTTCAAATGTAATGCTGCACCCATGTGGCTTACATGTACGTGAGTGTGTTCAATGATCAGTGTGTTGAGGTGTTCGGTTCAGTCAAAGTGATGCCACTCCATACCACACTTAACACTATCGCAAACAATTATTCTTTTTAATAGTTCGCTGATGTTCCTAAACACATGATCGCTTCTGTCACAGCTGAAAACAATTAACGTTAAAAGCTCAGATTGTGTTGTCCTGTTGTTCATCACTGTTTCGCAACGTCATTTTGTGTTATTAACCCTTTACCTAACATGAAAAGCAGACGACACTTGCAAAAAAAAATTCTTGAATAACTAATTTTTTTCATTTTTTGTCTTAAAAACATAGGTTATGACCCCTCGTTGGAACGAGCTCAACGAGCTCGTTCCAACGAGGGGTCATAACCTATGTTTTTGAGACAAAAAATGAAAATATTTTGAAAATTATTTGGCGATTTTTGAGAATAGCGCTGGCCGGTTTTGGCCGTTACGTTGGGTAAAGGGTTAAATGTTGAATTTCACGCGATCACCAAGTGTGAGAGTACCATGTGAGTGGTCGATTCTAAATACAATGTAAGAAATTACTGTTGAACATATGGTACAGTACTTGCAACTAGCTGCCGGAATATTACAGTAAAATGTCAGAGTAAAGACACGTATTTTTTGCAGTGAAAACATGTTCGACCAAGAGGCAGAACCAATGATCTGATGGGTATTTTTAGGTATTGTAGTACTAAATATTTCCCCGAGGTCCGCCATTATAAAGTTCATCCGAAAAAAATATGATTGCATCACGTTAATGTTGGCATTCAAATATCTTGGCCAAGTATCCCCCTTCTGACAACTTTTGTTGACCCGAAAACCACAGGGGGTCACTTAACAAAAAAGTGAGAAAAACTAACAGTAAGGGAAGTTCCGGTCACGTGCACATATGTTCAAGGAATTCTCAACAAAACACACCAATAGTCAAGTGTATTTTTAAGGTCCAAAAGTCATTAAATCACCTTTTTTATTTATCTGGAATATTCAACAATAATGTAAGATGCCAATAGAATGCTTCAAACGTCTTTTGAAACGACAAATTTGCCCACGGCTGCGCAGTTTTGGAGATTATAAAAATGTTAATGAAAGCGGCGAATAGTCATTGTTTGACCGGAAGAGCAGTAAATTATTTTTAGTCACCACAATTAGTTAAGTGTCTTTATCTTTTTACAGTATGTGGGAGAGTGTCACCGGGCACTCTCCCGTCAGAGGCGGCGCCAGAGTTACAAAAGTGAGGGGGTACAGTTGGGGATTGTGCAGCGCCGAGCTGGGGTGGGTTTCGGGGGGGGGGGGGTGGGGTCCTCTCACTAAGTTGAGAAATTTTGTATCTGTTTTGCAACAAAATCATGCGAATATGGATATCATTGGAACCGACTGAACAATCCGGTTCCAATGATATTCATATTTGCATGATTTCATTGAGTTATACCTTTGAGAATTTTTCTGAAATATTAAATTTATTTATTTTTTTAAAATTGCTGTAGGCTGAATTCCAAACGGATGCCTTGCACGCTCTCGATTCTAGCATTCGTCGAATACTCTTAAGCACCGTGTTTCAGTCCGTTTAAACGCGGCATGCCTTGTTGCAATTTGGACCCTCGACTCTTGTTTGTTGTTTGCAGCTAGCGAGTATGTAGAGGGACGAGAGACGGGGGCATAATTTCAAAACTTCTCTGATTTAGTGCACTTGGGAATATGGGATTAAGCAAACCGACCATTACACCGCAACGTTCAATACAACACAAATTAAAATGATAGTATTGTTTTACTTCGCTTGGAGAAAAAAGTGGAGGGGTAAGTACCCCCACATACCCCTCCATGGTGCCGCCATTGTCTCCCGTATATAACCAGGCAAATTCTTGTGGACTAAATCATTTTGCTCAAAAAGAATACAAAGCAAACCCACCGAGTATGAAACCGTTAATTTATGGTACTTGTACTTGAGAAAAAAATCAAAATATAGGCTTCCAGCACTCTACCGATTAAGAATGAAAACGCGTGGACACGCGTGGACACTTCTAAAGAAAAAGCTTAACATTTGGCAAGAAACCGAGCTATAAGGGTGGATTGAATGCTTGTCGTCCAAAATTTAAGCGAACGATAACAGTGTGAAAAGTGAAAACAAACAGGTGAAACATTTCTGCATACCTACTGGATAAATGCGATGCAGACATGGAAATGAAGGGTTTATATAGATAGTAACCCGTTGGCAGCAATGGCAGGTCACAACATATAATTCACTTCAGTTTATTGTCATCTGTATACCACATTTGTGGTGAGAGATATAAAAATACAAATACACCTTACAGGTGTACGGTTACAAATGTAAATACAACTGATGTGTGTAAAATCTATAATCAGTACATCTATATCCTTTTATATACGCCATTTTATCAATATGCCCAATACACGTACACACACACATCACACACAAAAGACAATTGGGGAATGCGTTTACATGCATTAGCCTGAGATTATCAAACGGATTAATGCGTACAAAATAATAACGTCACTTTGTTTCCTTGTGTTGCAGGAGTCAGTGGGCCTACCCCATGCAGTATCTTATAGCATGCTCGTAACTGCGCCACGGTGCCCCCTCCCCGCTCTTCTGTATTTTGTTTGTTTGACTTGGGTTCAGTGGCGTAGTCAAGGTGGGGGGGGGGGGGGGGGCGTGGCTTGGGGGATGCCCCCCCCCCAAAAAAAAACCCAAAATATTACAGTCTCACCCCTCAAGATGGGAGAATTAAAGCACAACACAGCCCCAGATTTAATTTGAGGGCATTGAATTTTTAAAATGTTCTAGGGGGCGCACCCCAGAGCTCACACAAATGGGAGGGGGCTGCTGTAAGTCTGGGGTGCGTGTGGGTATAGCCCTTCCATTCGTGGGGATTCGGGAGAGTCCCCGAAACCCCACGAATGGGAGGGCCTTACCTCACCCTATCTCAAGCCAACGTCTTTCAGATATACCTGTGGAATATATCGACCTAGCACCCATAACAAAATTATGCCCCCAATAGGACATCTTAGCTAAGCCCCTGCTGTGGTTCAACGACACTCTCAACAGCCAGGTTCAGCCAGTGCCGGACAGTTTAACGGGTGAAGAAAGACGCACTATCCGAGAAGAACCACCGAATAAAGGCGAGCAACTCTCAGGCTTTCTTTCTTAATCTGCACATGCGGGGCTAGCAGCAGTTGAAGGAAGGATCACATCGATATGTAGTGAATCTCAGCACAGAGCGCTACCGTGTACCGTAGAAGGAAATAAAGATGAAGTACACATTGGCATGGCGGAAGTTCGAACCCACGCCGAGAGAGTTTCCTTCGGCACCAACCGCCTAGCGAAGCTATACTGAATCACGCACACCACTGGGCCACCGACAGACCCCAAAAGGGAATGCTAGTTAACCAAGTATATACGAGGCGAGTACAGAACACACGGAATACTCACTTATTTAATTATTCATCAGATAGTTGAATCGAAGTACTTAATTCAACGAACTGCGCTTCAGAAGAAATCAGCGACTCTTGTCTTTTTCAAATTTCTCGGATGCCATAGAATTAAGAATGGACTCTGGTTTTGTTTACATTGGCATGGCGGGGGTTCGAACCCACGCCGAGAGAGTTTCCCTCGGCCCCAACCTCCTAGCGAAGCTATACTGAACCACGCACACCACTCGGCCACCGACAGACCTCAAAAGGGAATACTAGTTAACTAAGTATATATGAGACTAGTACAGAACACACGGAATACTCAATTATTTAATTATTCATCAGACAGTTGCATCTAAGTACTTAATTCTACGAACTGCACCTCAGAAGAAATCAGCGACATTTGTCTTTTTTCAAATTTCCCGGATACCATCTAATTAAGAAAGGGCGCTGGTTTTGTTTACATTGGCATGGAGGGGGTTCGAACCCACGCCGAAAGAGTTTCCTTCGGCACCAACCGCCTAGCGAAACTATAGTGAACCACGCACACCGCTCGGTCACCGACAGACTCCAAAAGGGAATGCTAGTTAACAAAGTTTCTACGAGGCCAGTACAGAACACACGGAATACTCAAAAATTGGTAAAAATGTACTCTGGCGTAAAAACGTAACACTGAAAATTCCCATAGACCATTCGTCCCCTGAGTTCCAACATGTTCTATGTGCCAGTAGGCATATGGAACACATTGGAACTCAGGGGACGATTTTTTTCTCCAGAGTGCCATCGGCCGATGGCACTCTGGCGAAAAAAATTGTCTATGAGAATTTTCAATGTTAAGTTTTTACGCCACAGTACACACGGTCGGAAATTTTCTGTGGCGAACCAATGTCTATGGAGATTTCAGTGTTAATTTTTTTTACGCCCAAGTGTCTTCCCTTACTACTCATATCTCGAAATGCAAGTTAGTATCTCCAAATTTCAAGTTAATAACGCGAAGTTTTAAAATAATAACCCGAAATGTTGAGTCTCTATCTTGAAGTTTTGAATTAATAGCTTGTAATTTCGAGTAATTAAATTAATTTTCGAGATACTAACTTCAAATGTCGAGTTATAAATCAAGTACTTGATAGTGCTATGCCACGTACACTGTTCATATTTTAAATCCGATCATGGCACTTGAAACCCAACAACATCCGTTACCGTATATAATAGAAATCAGTTGAAGTGTTCTCAACGGAGCGTTCAGTTGCATACACGTATTCACACAAGAAGCACTGGGATCGATTTATGTATTGTGAAAATAAAGACGAGGTGATAAACTTCACATCATATACAAAACTGAAAGCTCCATGAAGCATCACACTGAACGAGGCCATGTGTTTACTCGTTATCCAGACTGCCAGAGGCGGCGAAAGCAGGGGGCACATAGGACACGTGCACGTGTAAACGTGTCAATATTCAGGCATTCCTGCAATATTTTATTTGCAAATCCAAACAACATTTGGCTAAAGAATCCCACCTTCAGTCGCTTCCGTCCGTTTCTTCTACTTTAGCCATCTTCCAACCCGAAGGCGAGACTTCTGGTAAGAAAATGATTAAAATTGAGGGGGCGCGGCGGCTCAGTTGGTAGAGGTGCAGGCCGCAAGCCGAGATGTCCTCGGTTCGAATCCCACCTGCGGCAACCGCGTTGTGTCCTTGGGCGTTGTGTCCTTGGGCAAGACACTTCACCCCCATTGCCCACGTGGACGCAAGGTGACGCTGTGCAATAAGGCGCACTGCACGTCGATGGTGCACCTGTCTTCAACCATGCTAACCCTGCTTGTGTGGATTTAGTCTGTTAAGGAACTGACAGTTGCTCGCCGTTGCGCGCTGGTTCTCTCCGGGTACTCCGGTTTCCTCCACCCATAAAACTGTCGTGGTCATGAGTAGTATGTCATGTTCCCCTATAGGTGGAGGTTGGGGGATCTCATCGGGGGATCTCATGTGACGTCATAGTCACGTGACGTAGTGGCGCCATGTTGTGTTGTCATGGTAACCCGTGTGAGCGGTCATCTTGTGACGTCATCTCCATAGTGATACGTGGTGTGAGTGCGCATGCGCAGCGCGTGTTGTTAGGGTGATACGAGCTTCCGTCGTCCATTTTGTATACTGGAAGCCGCCATCTTGGGTTCTATGGTAGCACGTGATTGCTATGTTACCAATGGCTTCTAACAAGACAGGGGTATGTTCGGGGGTGTGTTCCTTTGTACAGAAGTATTTTCTGGAACGACTTCCGTGGATAATTACCACAAACAACCCGACAATCCATCCAAATCACCAAAATCCACCCAAAATCACCGAAATTGACTTTATTTCCCCATTTTATCGGCTTACCACGTAGTGCTATAGTACTAAGGGGTACAAGGGGTGCATTCGATTGAACAGGAGTAATGTTCTGGATAAGAATTCTCCCAGAATCCCTTTTTTGATCCCTATCCCATGACGTTTTTCCCCATTAAGAATAGCACGTAGTGCTATAGGACAAATTTACCCAGAATTCTCTGCTTCTATCTATATATGCAATAGTTATCGTCTATCTGACCTGTTCCTTTGTTCTAGAGTATACTCCAGTAGCGTAGAAGAGCCTATCAACTGGAACAGTATACCTTATTATTGCTATATTTAGCAATTCCTAGTCTATTCTTGTTAGTTTTGACCCTATTCCAAGTACTCTTGTTGTTTCATTTATCTAGATAATAACTAACCAATCAGATTGCTTGATTTCCCATAACCTGTATGCAGAGTTATCTCCCTTCTGTATAATAAAAGCCTATATCCAATGGCCATATCCCATGGAATCCCATTTTTTGCAAAACACCTGTGGCTATGGAATCCCTTTTTTGTCGTATGAGGTCATGAGGGCTATGTAAAAGCCCTCAATGAGTCCTCATTTATTATCCCTCATAGCCTCATTGAATTTTGAGGTTATGAGGAACATTAAAAATCCCTCAATGAGGTATAATTTACTACGACTCTTAGCCTCATTTCAGTATTTGAGGATACCTATGGCGTGGTATTGTATTATTCGAGGATACCTATCGAGGATATCTTTAGGAGAATCCCTTTTTGGTCGCATGAGGCCATGAGGGCTATGTAAAAAACCCTCAATGAGTCCTCATTTATTATCCCTCATAGCCTCATTGAATTTTGAGGTTATGAGGACCATTAAAAATCCCTCAATGAGGTATAATTTACTACGACTCTTAGCCTCATTTCAGTATTTGAGAATACCTATGGCCTGGTATTGTATTATTCGAGGATACCTATCGAGGATACCTTTAGGAGAATCCCTTTTTTTGTCGTATGAGGCCATGAGGGCTATGTAAAAACCCTCAATGAGTCCTCATTTATTATCCCTCATAGCCTCATTGACTTTTGAGGTTATGAGGACCATTAAAAATCCCTCAATGAGGTATAATTTACTACGACTCTTAGCCTCATTTCAGTATTTGAGGATACCTATGGCCTGGTATTGTATTATTTGAGGATACCTATTGAGGATACCTATCGAGGATACCTTTTGGAGAATCCCTTTTGTGTCGCATTAGGCTATGTAAAAGCCCTCAATGGGTCTAATGTAGTCTTACCAACCGCTTCCATCTTGTCGCCAAAGTTCCAAAGCCATTACAGGTCTATGGCCTATATGTCCTATCATTAGCTTCTACAGCAGTCTTGTTCCATTGTGGCTTTGTACCAGTACTATTGGCTTCTGTTATTCTGCCCCATATCTCATCTATTACTTCCTAGCTATACCTATCTCAGTCTCGACTATAACATTGATCAAGGTTGAATCAGATTTCCCCTGTATACATATAAGGTATTCCGTTATTGAGATTCCTAGCCGAGTCCGTAAAATTTGGATTCCGTGTTTTAACATCAACACTCGAGGGTATGGAAAAGGATTTGATAACACCCAATTCAACAATGTCTACAAGACTCTGAACAGAGACAACCAACCACTATAAAACAATAAAGGTACAGATCCAACAGAACCAAGATCGAAGTAAACATAACAAAGTGAAAGAATGTAAACCAGTTGGATTGATCGAACTAGTTGGAAAGACTGAACAGATCTGATCGAATGAAGTGAACTGACCATAAAAAAGTGAACAAAGATCCAACACAACCAAGATCGAAGTGAACATAACAAAGTTTTCAGCTGAATGAACTACAACCCCAAATATAACCCAATGTTAACCCTTTGAACTGTTTGAATGGACTTTATGTAATTAAAACCCCTTTGAACTATTTGAATGAACTTTATGTAATTAAAACCCCTTTGAACTGAATGAACGAACTATAACCTAAATGAAGGTATTAACACTCCCTTTTGAACAAATTTTACAGCCTTAATGAAAATATAACGAAAGGTGATCTGAATTTTTAAACTACAACCCATTAAACTAAATTCTTCCAATAGGGAAGGGGAATACCCTCGAGTGTTGATGTTAAAACACGGAATCCAAATTTTACGGACTCGGCTAGGAATCTCAATAACGGAATGCCTTATATGTATACAGGGGAAATATGATTCAACCTTGATCAATGTTATAGTCGAGACTGAGATAGGTATAGCTAGGAAGTAATGGATGAGATATGGGGCAGAATAACAGAAGCCAATAGCATTGGTACAAAGCCACAATGGAACAAGACTGCTGTAGAAGCTAATGATAGAACAGATAGGCCATAGACCTGTAATGGCTTTGGAGCTTTGGCGACAAGATGGAAGCGGTTGGTAAGACTACATTAGACCCATTGAGGGCTTTTACATAGCCTAATGCGACACAAAAGGGATTCTCCAAAAGGTATCCTCGATAGGTATCCTCAATAGGTATCCTCAAATAATACAATACCAGGCCATAGGTATCCTCAAATACTGAAATGAGGATAAGAGTCGTATTAAAAATCACTCATTGAGGGATTTTTAATGGTCCTCATAACCTCAAAATTCAATGAGGCTATGAGGGATAATAAATGAGGACTCATTGAGGGTTTTTACATAGCCCTCATGGCCTCATACGACAAAAAAGGGATTCTCCTAAAGATATCCTCGATAGGTATCCTCGAATAATACAATACCATGCCATAGGTATCCTCAAATACTGAAATGAGGCTAAGAGTCGTAGTAAATTATACCTCATTGAGGGATTTTTAATGGTCCTCATAACCTCAAAAGTCAATGAGGCTATGAGGGATAATAAATGAGGACTCATTGAGGGTTTTTACATAGCCCTCATGGCCTCATACGACAAAAAAGGGATTCTCCTAAAGATATCCTCGATAGGTATCCTCGAATAATACAATACCATGCCATAGGTATCCTCAAATACTGAAATGAGGCTAAGAGTCGTAGTAAATTATACCTCATTGAGGGATTTTTAATGGTCCTCATAACCTCAAAATTCAATGAGGCTATGAGGGATAATAAATGAGGACTCATTGAGGGCTTTTAAATAGCCCTCGTGGCCTCATACGACAAAAAAAGGGATTCCATAGCCACAGGTGTTTTGCAAAAAATGGGATTCCATGGGATATGGCCATTGGATATAGGCTTTTATTATACAGAAGGGAGATAACTCTGCATACAGGTTATGGAAAATCAAGCAATCTGATTGGTTAGTTATTATTATTAGATAAATGAAACAACAAGAGTACTTGGAATAGGGTCAGAACTAACACGAATAGACTAGAAATTGCTAAATATAGCAATAATAAGGTATACTGTTCCAGTTGATAGGCTCTTCTACGCTACTGGAGTATACTCTAGAACAAAGGAACAGGTCAGATAGACGATACTTATTGCATATATAGATAGAAGCAGAGAATTCTGGGTAAATTTGTCCTATAGCACTACGTACTATTCTTAATGGGGAAAAACGTCATGGGATAGGGATCAAAAAAGGGATTCTGGGAGAATTCTAATCCAGAACATTACTCCTGTTCAATGGAATGCACCCCTTGCACCCCTTAGTACTATAGCACTACGTGCTAAGCCGATAAAATAGGGAAATAAAGTCAATTTCGGTGATTTTGGGTGGATTTTGGTGATTTGGATGAATTGTCGGGTTGTTTGTGGTAATTATCCAGGGACGTCGTCTCGAAAATACTCCTGTACAAAGGAACACACCCCCGAACATACCCCTGTCTTGTTAGAAGCCATTGGTAACATAGCAATCACGTGCTACCATAGAACCCAAGATGGCGGCTTCCAGTATACAAAATGGACAACGGAAGCTCGTATCACCCTAACAACACGCGCTGCGCATGCGCACTCACACCACGTATCACTAAGGAGATAACGTCACAAGATGGCCGCTCACGCGGGTTACCATGACAACACAACATGGCGCCACTACGTCACGTGACTATGACGTCACATGAGATCCCCCGATGAGATCCCCCAACCTCCACCTGTAGGGGAACATGACATACTACTGTCATGATTAGCCATTGTGCAGAAATATGTGACCTTAAACACCAATAAATAAATAAATAGATTAAAGTTGAAGAAATGGACTGGACAGTGACCCCCGCCCCCCAACGCGGTATTATATATATATATATATATATATATATATCTGATTTCTGCATTAAGGGGACCATCCATAAAAACCTGCATTAAGGGGACATTTTGTATATATTTTATTTTCGTTTTTTTTGGTTCTCATTTGAACATTCTTACCCTCTCATATTCAAATAAAGTACGTGCAAGCTTCAATTCTGTAGAAAAACCACTAGTTACAAATATATAAATTTTTTGGTCCCCTTAATATTTTATAAGTATATTGGATACTTTAAGGGGACCAGCATATATATTTATATATCTGATTTCTGCATTAAGGGGACCATCCTTAAAACCTGCATTAAGGTGACATTTTATACATATTTTCTATTTTGACCTTTTTTGTTCTTATTTGAACATTCTTACCCTGACGTATTTGAATAAAATATGTGTAAGTGCAAAACCTGTAGATAAAGCACTAGTTACATATATACATTTCTGTTTTTTTGACCATTTCATAAGTATATTGGGTATTTTGAGGAAACCAGCATATATATTAATATATCTGATTTGAGCATTAAAAAAAACCCTGCAATAAGCAGAGACATCCCTGCAGGTGGTGGGGTAGTAAGCGTGTCTCACCACAACCCCTAACCCCACCCCCCCCCCCCCCCATTATTTGTACAAAAATCAAGATAGTTGGAAAAATTTTCAGGCAAAAATTTCAACAGTTGGAAATTCGAAGCATTGTTGTAAGGGAGGTATTTTTCTTTCTAACGGAGGTATTTTTCTGAATGTGGTTTTACATTTGCTTGAAAATTCCAACTGCCAACTCCCACCGGCAGACTTCTGATCAAACAAGGCAAGATTTTCCCGCTACCCTGCAGCTCCTAAGTTAATTCCACAACCGTGGTCGTGGTACGCAGTTTGTTCTCCTCTATATGCAATGCACTCAAAGATTACAGTTTGTATTAGGACTCAAAATGTGCCCCTGGGGCTGTGTTCTGAAATTTTAAAGCTACTTCCAAATTTGTGCACAGTTTTCTTTGGGTCTGTAATCTCACGAAAGACAGATATACCCAGAATATAAGTTTTTATTTGCATTTGGAATTGTTGAATTAATATCTCACACATATTGTGACATATAGGCTGACTCATAACTCATACTTTGAAAGCATAATACATGGATGTTAGTCATTGAGATCATCTCAAGATTAGTGTGCCCATTTCTCAGCATAACCTCATATTTGAGATGATTAATTCCTAATTTATCGGTTGAATACTGATTTTTTTAGCATTCTCCCTACATGTACAGAGCTGTAATTGACACAATATACAAAGAAGGATGACGGGTCCAACTCACAGACTCCAGAACAAGAAATTGTCGTTTAGTGCTGTCTTGAAACCTCAAATTATGTATATCGATATTTAGCTGCAGTCATTTAAACTGCTTGGAAATATTCTCAGGATGCTCTAAATCCTACCGACACAGTCACTGGGAGTCAACGTTTTGACAAATAATGGGGGACTGGGATGCTCTTTAAGTATCCATCTTCAGTTGGAATTTCGGTTTTTTTCCTTCTTTTCTCCAATATGCATTTTGAACTACTTTCAGTCACTACATTTGGAACGTTTTTTTTAAACATATGTACCCCCTCTCCCACCCCCCCACCCCCTCCCGGGGCCAATTAGGCATTTTTTTTCTTTCGTCAAAAATGGTTTTGTACAGTTTTGGTTAAAGTTTGTGGTTAAAAACCCAGACAAACACCACCAGCCCTCCCTCCCCCCCCCCCACCCCCATCACGCATTTTTTTTATTTCCTCCAATATGCATTTTGAACTATTTACAGTCACTGCATACGGAACCTTTTTTTTAAACTTACGTACCCCCCCCCCCCTTCACACACACACACCGGGGGGGGGGGGGGGGGGGGCAATTAGGCACTTTTTTTTCGTTCGTCAAAAATGCGTTTTTTACAGTTTCGGTTAAATTTTGTGGTTAAAAACCCAGACAAACACCACCACCCCCACCCCATGGTGCCAGTTAGGTATTTTTTTTTTCTCTACTCAAAATGCGTTCTGAAGGATTTACACTGACCATATGTGGAAAAAATGGACTCCCCTAACACACACCCACTTTCCCCCACCCCCACTGTCCAACCCCACCCCACCCCCTCCTCACCCAGGGCCATTCACGCAATATTTTTTCTTTGGTACAAAATGCATTTTTAGCCTGACTGTTTATAGTCAGGGCTATAGTCATGACTTTCGTCCGTCCATCTGTCGGTCCATCCATCTTCTGTAAACAATTGGTTTCCGACCGATAACTCCAGTTTGGATTATTTGATTTCAACCAAAGTTGATATGTGTATTTTCCAGCCAGTAATACAGGCCAGGTTTGAATATAGGTTTCACAACTCCCTCCCTCCCCCCCCCCCCCCCCCCCACACACACACACACAAACGTGTCACTTAGGCAATTATTCCCAAAATGCATTTTGAAGGATTGGGAGTTATTACATGCAAAAAAGAAAATTGACTCATATAGCCCAACAATGCTTTATGGACTCCATCTTTAATCCTTTACCTAACACAAGTTGTAGCCAACAGTACAAATTATTTTTCTGAAACATCAGATTTTTTTCATTTTTTACTTCTAACCATGGCTTATTAGTCCTTATTGGAACAAGCTCATCAAGTGTGTTCCATAAATAGGTCATGAAGTATGTTTTGAAGTAGAGAAATGAAAATATAAAATTTGAATTGCAAATTTTATATATCATGAGTGCAGATATGGCAGATTCGTTAGGTAAACAGTTAACAAAAAATGGGTCCGACTATTTTGCGTCTAAGCATTGCCATTGCTGGGACAGTCGGGCTGCATGCGTGACATCACTCTAGTTTAATTATTTATAATTCTGCTGTCCATGCCAGATGATTTGTTTTCTAGTTTTGGGATGCTACGGCAGAAATAATGCCCAGATTTCATTAATGGAAGACTAGGGAGTCCAAATATCAACCTAGGGACTTGATTTGAACAAACTTGAAGGATGTTGTATACCAAATATCAAAAGATTCTGACTGGTGGTTCTGGAGAAGAAAAAATTGAGAGTATTACCAATTTAGCACTATGTTAAATTCCCCCCCCCCCCCCCCCCCCCCCACACACACACACACACAATAGAGAAGACAAATATCAAACCAGGGACTTTTTGGAACAAATTGAATCTGAACACTCAGTGGATGCTGTATACCAAATATCAAAAGATTCTGAGAGTATCCCAGGAAGCAATTTGTTAAAGATTATTCCTCATATTTATATGGGACTTAAAAATTCGGGCGCCAATAGGGAGCCCAAATATCAACCAAGGGACTTAATTTGAACAAATTTAAATCTGACCTCCCCAAAGATACTGTATACCAAATAGCAAACGATTGTAACTGGTGAATCTGAAGAAGATTTTTTGAAGATTATTCCTCATATTGCACTAAGTTAAAACATGGGCTCCCTTAGAGAGCCAAAATATTGAACCAGGCACTCGATTTGAACAAATCTGAATCGGTCCATCCCCCAACCCTAGAGATGTTGTATACCAAATATGAAAGCATTCTGACTTGCAGATCTGAAGAAGATTTTTTAAGAAATTTCATCACATTGCACCAAGTTAAAATTCGGACTACCATAGGAAGCCTAAATATTAACATACAGACCAGATTTGAACAAATTCGAATATGCCCCTCACCTCCAGATGCTGTATCTCAAATATCAAAATACTCTAATGGATGGTTCTGGAGAAGATTTTTGAAGAAACCTCCTCATATTGCACTAAGTTAAAATTCAAGCTGGTGAATCTGAAGAAGATATTTAAAGAAATACTCTCATATGGCACTTAGTTAAAATTTTGGGGGCTCCCATAGAGAGCCCAATATTAACCCAGGGACTTGATTTGAACAAACTTAGATCTGACCTCCCTAAGGACGCTATATACCAAACATCAAGATTCTAACTGGTGGATGTGAAGAAGATTTTTAAAGATTATTCCTCACATTACAATAAGTTAAAATTTGGACTCCATTAGAGGGCCCAAATATTGACCCAGACACTCAATTTGAACAAACCTGAGTCTGCATCCCCCACCCCACCCGAGATGTTGTATGCCAAATATGAAAGGATTCTAGCTGATGTATTTGAAGAACAAGATTTTTAGAGATATTTCCTCATATTGCACTAAGTTAAAATTCTGGCTTCCACAGGAATCCCAAATATTAACTCAGGGATCCGATTTGAACAAACTACAGTCTGACTCCCCTAGAGCTGTTGTATACCAAATATGAAAAGCATTCTGACTGGTGGGTCTGAAATTTTTTAAAGAAACTTTCTCATATGGCACAAAGTTGAAATTGGTGTTACCACAGGTAGCCCAAATATTAACCCAGGGACCCGATTGGAATAAACTTGAATCTGCCCTTCCCCTACCCCCAGATAATTCCCTTATATTGCATGGTAAAATGACGCCCCCCCCCCCCATAAGCAGCCCAAACATTAACCTAGGCACTCAATTTGAATAAACTTGAACCTGACACCCCTGGAGATGTTGTATACCAACCCTGAAAGCATTCTAACTGGTGAATCTGAAGTAGATTTTATTAAAGGAATTCCCTCATACTGAACTAAGTTAAAATTTGGGCTCCCATAGGAAACCTAAATATGAACCCACTGACTCAATTTTAACAAATTTGAATCTGCCCCCCCCCCCCCCCATCGCACAAAGGTTAATCAGCCCCACCCCTCTCCCCCATAGGAAGCCTAAATATAAACCCACTGATTCAATTTGAACAAATTTGAAACTGACATCCCAAGAGATGATGTACACCACATATGAAAGGATTCTGACCGGTGGAAATGAAGAAGATTTTTAAAGAAATCTCTTCATTTTGCACTACTTTGGGCTCCAACAGAGAGCCCAAATATTAACCCATAGATACATTTGAACAAACTCGAATTGATACCTCCACCCCCTCCACGCGAGAGGTTATATACCAAATATGAAAGCATTCTGACTGGAGAATCTGAAGAAAAGGATTTTCAAAGATTATCCCCCATATTGCTCAAAGCTAAAATTGAGGCTTCCAAAGGAAGCTCAAATATTAACCGAGGAACTTGATTGCACAATTTTGGATTTGATCCAAATAACAGCGATGTATACCAAACATTAAAAGATTCTGACTGGTGGTTCTGAAGAAGAAGAATTTTAAAGATTATTCCCCATACTGCCCCAAGTTAAAAAATCAGACTTTGAGCCCAAATATGAACCAAGGGGCTTCAATTTAACAAACTGGTATCTGACCCTCGTATGGATGCTGTACACCAAATATCAAAAGATTCTGATCAGTGGCCCTGGAGAAAAACATTTTTTTTAAATATTTGCAAATATGCTGACTAAGCATTTTTTCGATGACCCCCAACCCCCCCCCCCCCCCCCCCAATTCCCTTACAGAACACCATAACACAACCGATGGCAGTTGCTTTACCAGTCAATTCTACTGGTCCTAAGGATGTTTCATACCATGTTTCATACCAAATAACAGTTCTCTGCTCCACGTGGGATTTATGATTTCTTTATTTTAAAGTTTGGGGGGGGGGGGGGGGGTATATAGAAATCACCCTGTCCGTCCGTCCGTCCGTCCGTCCGTCCATCTTTCTGTCCGTCCGTCTGTCCATCCTTATAAGTGCAACTCCTCCTAAACTGTTTGAAAAATGTTCATGAAACTTTACACAATGAAAGAACTCCATATGAAGATGTGCATGAAGCAATATAATTCCGTTCTGACATTTCCAAGGGGAGATAATCTAACTTATACATTTTAATGTACCAAAAAGGCTACAACTGAGGCGCGGGGGGGGGGGGGGGGGGTATCACTTTGTGAGCTTGCTCACAGTACCTCTAGTTGATGTTTAAGGTCACATATTACTGCACAATGGCAAATCATGACCATGATAGTTTTATGGGTGGAGGAAGCCAGAGTACCCGTAGAGGAGCACCGAGCAATGGTGAGCAACTGTCAGCTCCCCAACATTCTAACTCCACACTAGCAGGGTTAGAATTGGTTGAAAACAGATGCACCATCGGCATGCAGTATGCCTTAGTACACTTCACCATGCACCTACGTGGGCAATGGGGTTGAAGTGTCTTGCACACAATGCGATTGTCTGGGCTTGCAGCCTGCACTTCTACCTACTGAGCCACCATGTCCCTGTTCCGTGTGGTTTGGGAAACATAGGCATTTGAAAATATTTCTATTTTTAGCCACTGGGGTTCCCACAGGGACACATAATTTTTTTTTACACGAATCAAGTACTTATGACTCAATAATACCACTTACCAAATTTGATTCACATAAGACAATCACTTTAGAAAATAGAAATTTGGGGAAGACACAAAAATCTTGCCCGTCCAATTACGAACGCAAAGAACCAATTGCTCAGAGAAATTCGTTTGAACAAACTTGATTCCACACCACACAAGGAAGCTCCATACCAAATATCAAGTCATTGTACCCACTTGTTCATGAGAAGATTTTTTTTTTAATTTTGGAGCATTTCCCCCACCCCCACTCTATGGAGCATGGCAACTTCATTTGAACAAACTTGAATTGACATATAAGGACCATGCATGTCCCATAGGGACACGGGAATTTTTTTTTTTTTTTTTTGCATGAGTCAAGTACTTGTGACTCAATAATTATACCTACCACGTACCAGATTTGGTTGAAATCGGATCATCGGTTCACAAAATAGAAATTTTGGGTGGGGCTAAAATCTTGCCCCTCCCATTACAAAGGCGAATATTGCTGCACAAACTTCATTTGAAGAAACTTAATTCTACACCTCAAAAGGAAGCTACATACCACTGATTCATGAGAAGAAAATTTTTTAATAAGCACTCATCTTGAACAGAATCCAATATAAACAGAGGCCAAGAATGAATTTACATCAGGCAATCAATCTCCATAGGATCCATTGTCAATCCTCGAGCACCTCAGGAGTGACTAAAATAGTACAAGCATCATGCCTTGTCTTTATTTAATCATAATGTTGGTGTGGAGCCCTTTGACACAACATATGTGGACTAAACTTAGTTACACATCTCTAGAGTGTACTTAAAAAATTGAATTCTTCAGCTACTTGGCTGCTAACAAATAACTTGGAATTATGTTTCTATTTGGGCGGGCATACAGTGAGTCCAATGACGGTTAAAATTGGACTAAGAGTTCTACACAGTTTAGAATTGGGTGGTGCCTAAAATCTGGTGCTCCACGAAAATGGCAAAGACAATGAAAGTGTCAATGACACTGCAGCTCAATTTGTTTAAGACAAGTACATGTACAGTATGTGACACAGCAATGACAAACATCCAGGTAATGACCTGATAACAAAGGTACTTGTAAAGTATTGTAACGGTCTGTACATAAATGCTGACCGTAGCCTATAACAAATATATAGGTAAAGCATTGTAAAAGTGGGGTGGCAGTTAGATGCTAAACTAGAAAAGAAGTCATTGAGTCCCAGAGTGGGTCTGACGGAACCCAAAAATATTTGTTCTCATAGCACAGTGATAACAAAGGCACCCAAAACACTCGTTAGTGTCACAAGGGGATAACAAAAGAAGAGAATAAGACTCATATTATATGTGATGTATTCCATGTTACTAAACATTCCTACAAAAATTTATTCAAATCAGACCTTTCATACAGAAGTTTTGTACAAAAAACTGATTGCACTAATTTTGGTACACAAAGGGTGCTGGCGGCCATCTTGAATTTTGGACCGCACCCTAAAACACTCTTTCTCGTCCACGGTGATAACAAAGGTACCCAAGAAGTTTTGTAAAGATCGGTTCATAAATATGGCTTCTAGCCTGAGCCGTAAAGAAGTCGTTGACAAAAAACTGATTGGACCTAATGTCGGTATAAAATGGCCACTGGCAGCCATCTTGAATTTTGGACCGCGCCCAGAAACAATCGTTCTCATCCCAAGGTGGTACATTCATACAGAAATTTATTCAAATCATAACTTTCATACAGAAGTTCTGTACAAAAAATGATTGCACTAATTTTGGTACGAAATGGCCGTCGACAGCCATCTTGAATTTCGGACTTCAACCAAAAACATTCGTTCTTGTCCCAAGGTGATAACAAAGGTACCCAATAAGTTTCGTAAAGATCGGTTCATAAATACGGCCTCTAGCCCAAGCCGTGTTGGCATTTGCAGTTACAGTGCTGAAAGTAACATTGCATAGATCAAAGTATTATATGTGATGTATCCCATGGTACTAAACATTCACACAGAAAATTATTCAAATCAGCGCTTTCATGTGAAAATTCTGCGCAAAAATCATATTGCACCTAATTTTGCACAAAATGGCTGCCAGCGGCCATCTTGAATTTCAGACCGGACCCCAAAACACTCGTTCTCGTCCCACGGTGATAACAAAGGTACCCAAGAAGTTTCGTAAAGATCGGTTCATACATACAGCCTCTAGCCCGACCAGTGTGCACTGCTCGACTGATGGCCAGACGGACGACGGGCCATGACAGTACCTCAAAATTGACTTCGCCAAAGTTGAGCTAAAAATGGAAATGACAAAAATGGCAAAAATGGGAGGGTAGGATAAAATGGCAGAATTCAGAAATTAATATTAATTATGGAGATGGAGGGCACTGGCACTTTGGGTATACAGAAAGTTTTCCCATTCGGAAAAGTTTCTATCAATAAACTTCCCATCAGTCAAGTTCCCATCAGTAAACTTACCATCGGAAAAGTTCCCATCAATAATATTTAAGAACGGTATGACATCTATATTAAACTACAGAGCCCTTTTTCCAACAACGAGCACACAAGAACCTGACATCATTTTCTGAGAGGTTACTGGGCTAATTTGTTATTTCAAAATGAGCAATGCCAGCTATTCCCTCAATAACAGTTTTGCCATTCCCAGACAGGCAACTAGACATAACTGGAATACAGGAGGCAGGGCGGCCTCAAGGGGTGGAGGCAGAAGGCCCAGGATCAGGAGAGTATTGTCCAGTCATAGGTTAGACACCTTAGCTGTTCCTCGGGAAACAGCCTAGAGGATACCCTAGCCTGGCCACCTGAGCTGATCTTCTATTGGCACAAACCTTGTTATACAAAGCTGCACCTAATTATTATTTTATATTGTGATGGGATTTTTTCCACCCCTCAATATCAGGTGATGGGAACTTTTTCGATGGGAACTTTGTTGATGGGGACTTGTCTTGATGGGAACCTTTCCTGATGGGAATTCTTCATGGACTCAGTACTTTGATATTAGGTTTATCAGCTTGTCTGGATGAACTTTAAGTAACTTTCGTTTTAAAACTTGCCTCTGATTAAGAGCTTGGTGGGCTGCATAGTTTACCAAAGAATTTTGTGCAAAAGTCAGCTGATCAAACAAGGGCATGGAATGCACCCCAAAACGACAATAAAAAAGTGTTGTTACACGGATCTTCAGTTGAGGCTTAAAAGTCTTTGTGTTGATTTTGTGGATAAAACAAAAAAACATCAGAGCTTCTCGAGGGTGCAGGTTATAATATAAGGCTAACCATCAGCTTTGTTAATTCACTATCTAACACAGCATCTGATATCCCTTGTTAGGCTATTATATCTCCATTTCACCTACAAATATGGGATATCTATAGAACCACCTTAATGAAGAGGTTCTAATTATACCCATATTTGTATGTCTATACTGAAATATTGCATGATTTCTTTCAGACAGAGGGAATAATGAAAGTGTCAATGACACTGTAGCTCAACTTGTCAAGACATGTACATGTATAGTATGTGACACAGCAATGACAAACATCTAGGTAATGACCTGATCACAAAGGCACATATAAAGTATTGTAACGGTCTGTACATAAATACTGACCGTAGCCTGTAACAAATGTATAGGTAAAGTATTGTAAAGGTGGGTGACAGTCAGATGCTAAACTAGAAAAGAAATCTTTGAGTCCCAGAGTGGGTCTGACTGAACCCCAAAATATTTGTTCGTATAGCACAGTGATAACAAAGGCACCCCAAAACACACTCATTCCTGTCCCAAGGTGAAAACAAAGGTACCCAAGAAGTTTCGTGAAGATCAGTTCATAAATACGAGCTGTATAGAAGTTGTGACAAAAAACTGATTGGACCTAATTTCGGGACAAAATGGCTACTGGCAGCCATCTTGAATTTTGGACCGCACTCAGAAACACTCGTTCTCGTCCCAAGGTGGTAACAAAGGTACCCAAGAAGTTTCGTGAAGATGGGCTGATAAATACAGCATCTAACCCGACCCGTATTGATATGTGCACTTACAGTGTATAAGTAGCACTACATAAATCAAAATTCATCTAATTTGCATAATTTCTGCACGAGAAAAAAACCCGTACTGTATGTGATGTATTCCATTTAACTAAACATTCATACAAAAATTTATTCAAATCAGAACTTTCATACAGAAGTTCTGTACAAAAGGCTGATTGCACTAATTTTGGTACAAAATGGCTGATGGTGGCCTTTCTTGAATTTCGGACCACACCCAAAACACCCGTTCTCATCCCATGGTGATAACAAAGGTACCCAAGAAGTTTCGAAAAGATCGGTTCATAAATAAGACCTCTAGCCTGAGCCGTATAGAAGTTGTGTACAAAAAACTGATTAGACCTAATTTCGGTACAAAATGGCCACTGGCAGCCATCTTGAATTTTGGACCGCACTCAGAAACACTCGTTCTCGTCCCAAGGTGATAACAGAGGTATCCAAGAAGTTTCGTGAAGATCGGTTGATAAATACAGCCTCTTGCCCGAGCCATATTGACATGTGTACTTACTGTGTGTAAGTAGCACTGAAAAAATCAAAGTTCATCTAATTTGCATAATTTCTGCACGAGAAAAAAAACTTGTATTATATGTGATGTATCCCATGGTACTAAACATTCACACAAAAAATTTTTCAAATCAGCGCTTACATATGGAAGTTGTGGGCAAAAATCTGATTGAACCTAATTTTGTACAAAATGGCTCTCATCGGCCACCTTGAATTTCGGACCGCACCCCCAAAACACTCGTTCTGGTCCTACGGTGATACCAGAGGTACCCAAGAAGTTTCGTAAAGATTGGTTTATAAATACGGCCTCTAGCCCGAGCCGTATTGGCATTTGCACTTTCAGTGCTGAAAGTAACACTAAATACATCAAAGTTAGTCTAATTTGCATAATTTACGTACGAGAAAAAACCCGTATTATATGTGATGTATCCCATGGTACTAAACATTCATACAAAAAATTATTCAAAGCAGCGCTTTCATATGGAAGTTCTGCGCAAAAATCTAAGTCTGTACAAAATGGCCGCCAGCGGCCAACTTGAATTTCGGATCGGACCCCAAAACACTCGTTCTCGTCCCACGGTCATAACAAAGGTACACAAGAAGTTTCGTAAAGATCGGTTCATAAATACGGCCTCTAGCCCGAGCCGTATTGAATTGTTGACGGACAGACGGACGACTGGCCATGGCATGAGCTTAAATTTGGCTTCGCCAAAGTTGAGCTAAAAATGCATCAATTTATATTGACAGCATAAATTAATTCCTGGCTACGACCAAATTTGCTTATTCTTTTCATTTTCTTCCATCTTTTCTTCAATAGTAAATTGTTTTTAAAGCATAGTGCGATATCTCTTTATCACATGACAGAACCATACATTTGGAATTAATCAATTAAGTATATGAAAATATTTCTTATATTTTTCCTGCCAAATAATATTTATTTTGTTAATAACGGGTTAGTAACTCTCACTTTCGTTGTAGTCAAAATGTATCAAAATGGTTGTAAAAACAACAGAAACAAGAGGTCCCACAGGGCCTGAAGTGCTCACCTTGAACAGAACACAGTATAAACAAGAGTCCAAGAATGAGTCAACACTAAGCAATCCATCTCCATAGGATACACTGTCAATCCTTGAGCTCCTCATGCCTTTTCTTCAGTTGATCATAATGTAAAAAAATGAAGATCCCCTTTGAAGCCCCTTGATACAGCTTATGCGGATTAATCTTAGTTACATACCTCTAGAGGGCACTGAATACAGAATTTCTAATTTTTCAGCTACATGGCCAATTCAGGCTCCCATATGGAGACCAAATATTAACCCAGGCTGTCGATTTGGACAATGTTGAATCTGACCTCCCTAGATATGTTGTATACTAAATATGAAAGCATTCTGATTGTTGGATCTGAAGAAGAAAAATTTTAAAGAAATTTTTTCATATTGCACTAAGTTAAAGTTTGGGCTACCATAGCGACCCCAAATATTAACTTATGGACCCGATTTGAACACACTTAAATCTGACCCCCCCCCCCCCCCCCAGAGATGTTATATACCAAATAGGAAAGCATTCTGACTAGTGGATCTGAAGAAGAAGATTTTTAAAGAAATTTCCTCATATTGCACTAAGTTAAAATTTGGGCTACAATAGGGCGCCCAAATATTAACCCAGGGAACCAATTTGACCAAACTTGAATCTGACTCCCCTAGAGCTGTTGTAAACCAAATATGAAAGGATTCTGATAGGTGAATCTGAAGAAGGGAGAAGATTTTTGAAGAAAATCCCTCATATTGTACTAAATTAATTATAGGTTCCCATATGGAGCCCAAATATAAACCCAGGCACTTGAATTGAACAAACTTGAATCTGACCCCCTACAGATGTATACCAAATATGAAAGTATTCCGACTGGTGAATCTGAAGAAGAAGATTTAAAAAAATTATCCCCATACTGAAGTAAGTTAAAATTTGGGCTTCCATAGAAAGCCCAAATATTAACCTAGGGACCTGGTTTGAATAATCTTGAATCTGACCCTCATACCAATGATGTATACCAAACATTAAAAGATTCTGACTGGTGGTTCTGAAGAAGAAGATTTTAAACGAATATTCTCCGTATTGCCGTAAGAAAAAACTCGGCCTCCTGTATTGAGCCCAAATATGAACCAATGGGCTTTATTTTAACAACCTTGTATCTGACCTCATATGAATGCTGTACACCAAAAATCTAAAGATTCTGACTATTGGTTCTGGAGAAAAGATTGTTTTTTTATTTTTGCAAATATGCTGACTCGGCACTTTTTCAATGCCCCTCTACAGAACACACTAATATAACCGACGGCAATTTTTTTTACTTTCAATTCTATTGGTCATAAGGATGCTTCATACCAAACAGCACCTCTCTGTTCTGTGTGGTTTGGGAAATTGGGGCGTTTGAAAACATTTCTATTTTTAGCTCCTGAGGTTCCCATGGGGATGAGGGAATTCTTCGGGGCACATGACAAGTACTACTTATGACCCAGTAATACCGAATACACAATTTGATTCAAATCGAACCATTGGTTCAGAAAATAGAAATTTTGGCCTTGGCCAAAAATCTTACCCCTCCCATTACAAAGCCAAATATTGCTTCACAAACTTCATTTGAACAAACTTGATTCTACACCTCAAAAGAAAGCTCCATAACAAATATCAAGTCATTGTACCCACTGGTTCATGAGAAGATGATTTTTAAAATATTTTGGAGTATTTTCCCCCACCTCCCTACCTATGGGGCTGGGCATGTTGAGTTGAACAAAATGCAATGCCCCTGTGTGACCATCACTCAAACAAACTTTCACTTGAATTGGCCTAGTAGTTTTGGAGGAGAAGACCAAAACATGGTGTTGACGGATGACGGAAGGACCGATGGACGGACGGACAGACGGAGAGCGATGAGATTAGCTCAGCTTGACCTTGTCAAGGTTCGCTAAAAAATGTAATCTTAGGCTAACAAAATTAATCTTTTGATTCTCAGGCAGTTATAGCACAGATGTGAAATGAGGTCTCAAGACTCGAGATGAAATCACACACTGAATTTAAGGCCCGGCCTCAAGATTATTATCCTTATTCTGATAGTTTGTGGTTACCCTCCCGCGTCTTTGGTATGGAAGGTTCAGATCTATTGTTTACTTATTTATAGGCAGAGTCAAAGACCAATTTCTTAATGCTGTTTTCTACTTGCAGTTTAGTTACTCAGGATCAGTTCAGGCTGCCTCAAGAAATAAATGGTTTATTTCAATTACTTGTTTCAGTATTTTTCTGTTAACCCATTGTTCAACATTAGCTAAACAGATCCCAAGGTTTATTTTAATTCAATCACAATTCCAGTCGCTGACGATTCTTATAAATTTTTTTCAGAGATCTCTTCGAAAACAATTTTCAGGACTCTTTGCAGTATCAATGAAGGAAACAAATACAGATTTATATTCACTAGTAACAGTTGTCGTATGATTCAAGATGTGATAGATCTGCAGATCATGGTATTCTTCAGATATATCGTCGCCTGAGTGCTAGAATGTTCTAGCACTCAGGCGACGATATGTGGCTGAATGATCACTACCTTTCCATCCTCACACTGCCTTCGCTCTGTCTCTATAGTTATTTTATAAATTTTATTTTTGGCTGTAAAATACACAGCTTAGGGCGCTCAATGGAACCCAAAACTTTTCGATGTGGTATCGTCAGTTTCGAATGGTAGGTAAAGATTAGAAAGGAAGACCAAAAGTTTCAAATTAGGATTAGGGTTTTGAGTAACCCAGAGCCGATAGGGCGATCATTTGAGTAAAGGGTTAAATGGGGGTATGGGTTACCGACCATAGATTGGTCTCATGGATGCCACACATCGTGATGTAATTTCCACTTGAGACCCCCAGGGACACTCTCCTCTGATATGATGACAATCGATAATATGTCATGGCACGATAACAGTTAGATATTTTTCTTGCTCTTATGGGCCAGAAGATTTTATATATTTCGCATTCCAACAAATTAAGTAAAGGAAAACGCGGAAAATCAATGGCAATTCAGGAGAAAAATCTGGGTTGAAATTGAATCTGAGTCCTCAATTCGGCGAGTGATTTCAGCCGAGCCTGAGTCCCCTCAATTCGCAGACACCCGCAGAGCATTTGTTTTTTCGGCCCACGTTCGTCATTTATTTCGGAGGAAAAATTCAAAATGTATAAAACCATCAGTCACTGACACTCTGAAGAACACGCGTTGATTTCCGTGCCAGATCAGCTGTTTTGAAGCAAATGTGCACCTATAACCAAGATATTTATGTGGAAACTAGAATAATTAGTTCATTCATTTCAAATTTCTTAAAACTGAATGCCGATGAAACTGAAATCACATACATTGGATTAAGACATCAGTTATCTAAATGCTCAAGGCCCGATCTCAACATTGAAGGCAGTACTGTCTCACCATCTACCACGGTACGCAACCTCGGATATTATATGGATGAGAACCTGTCGGCGGGAAAACATGTCTTGCATGTCTGCAGGGCTTCGTATTATCATCTCCGAAAAATCAGCAGGGTGCGGGGCGTGGTTGATGCGGCAACAGCTAAACAACTTGTCCATGCCTTCATTACAAGTCGAATAGACTATTTGGTTGTAAACAGAGCATCATTGACAAAATTGCCAGAGTACAAAAATGTTCAGCACGTGTAATTACTATGACCAAACGTTCCTGCCACCTTACACCTACTCTTAAAAATCTGCACTGGCTGCCTCCGAGGGAACGCATTGAATTCAAAATTCTCATATTTGATATATATTTGATATTAACTTGGAAATGCTTAAATGGCGAGGCCCCACCGTATTTGTCCACTTTGGTTTCACGTTACGAACCCGATAGATCACTACGTTCGAAAACGTCACACAATCTTGTCCATGCACTAGGTGACCTCACAACAGCTGGCAATCGGGTCTTTTCGGTAGCTGCTCCATTCCTTTGGAACCTGCTTCCGAGTGGGCTGAAATCATCCCAGAGTCTCCCATCTTTCCGATCAGCTCTCAAATCACATTTGTTCCAGCGGGTATATAACTTACGATGAAGACCGCTGATTGTGATTCATCCGCTTGGAAACAGTCAGTAAATAGGAAATGCAGAGTGACATATCCCTTTACCTTACATGAAAAGCGGACGACACTTCCAAAAAGATTTTTTGAATAACTAATTTTTTTCATTTTTGTCTAAAAAACATAGGTTATGACGAGCTCGTTCCAAAGAGGGGTCATAACCTATGTATTGGGAGACAAAAAATGAAAAAATAATGAAAATTAATTACCGATTTTTGTGAATAGCGCTGGCTGGTTTTGGCCGTTACGTTGGGTAAAGGGATATATATATATATAAAGTTGTTTTTTTGTGCATGTTAAGCCCAAGAGCTCTATGAGAATTTTCGGCTTTAAACTACATTTATTATATATTTATTTATTCATAATTGATAATAGTGTGATATTTTATGGAAAATTAAAAAATCTACAAGTTATTTTCTGAGAAATTCCAAGTAAATTAATATTCAGGAACTGCAAGGTTGTGAAACAATCTAGGGTACATTTTTTTTTATAACGCTCTATAAATTGGAGATCAAAAATAGTACTTAAACAGTGTTTCTGCTAGGTCAAAAATGAAGAGGCCGTTTCAGAGATGGAAATGCAAGAGCATCTCCATTACCATGGCTTGCAAAAGAGTATACTATTATGGAATGTGCCCAGGATAACTGAGCTTTCTCACACAAGAGGCATTTTTAAACTGTGTATCAATTGATGCCCTCATCATTCTTGAGAGTCTGTATCAGTCAGCTCCTCTCACAGAATAAAATCATCTCAGTGTACTCCTTTGGCTTCCATATCAACAAATTTTGCGCTTTCTCTTGCAGAACCACCAGGTATTAATATGTCTTCACGATGGCAATGTTTTGCGGCAGGAAAACATTGCCATCGGGCAGACGTACTTACACATCTACAATTTTTCTGTGCTCTCCCAGAAACAATAGCCAATACTAATTTATGTACCAGTCAATAGATATAGAAAATGTGGCCGCTAAGCGGACCTTCTCTCTCCCTAACAGAACCCCTGACTTAAATGAATACTCTTATTAGTTTTTATCTCCATTTTATTTTTCTATTTGTGAAAGACATGGAAGGGAAATAAAATAAAATAAGACAAAGACATTTGTGTGATATGGACTATGCCGTATATTTCAAAGATGACAATCAGGGTGGATACACAAATAGGTGGAATTACAGAATATTTACAAATGGTAACAAATATATTTGCAACTTTAAGCTTAACTTTAAGCTCCGTTGGGCAAAAATCACCCAAAGGAAAGTTATTGGTTAAGTCAAAGACAATGAAGATTCAGGTAGTGGAGATAGGGAAATAAGAAACACTAGAGCAACCAGATGTCGCGACGATATCACTACGATGCAGAAAAACTGGATGATGTCAGAAAATAATTGGGTACTATCTTCACCTGAATCTTCGGGCACAATAAAATTTGCAGAGAAATTACCATTTTAACTTATCACTGCTATTCATCTGCCTAGCATGTTATGAAAGTGACAAAGCCTGCCCGACGAAGGATGATTGCCAAAATTAGGCAATGACTGAAGATAATTATAGACAAAAGGTGTTATTAGGTGAAGCTTAATTATTGATTTTCTGAATAAGCAGGGTTTGTGTTTGTTGGTTCAATAGTTTACACACACACATATGTAAGACATAATGCCTGGGTCATTCAATAATAACAGCATTAACTGGTTGGGTGCTGGAAGCCACTATCAGGGCTTTCAAAACAAATGGGGTGTGTCCATCCCCATTAGCCAACACATGGCATGCAATAAATCTAGGCTTATTACAAATCTGTAAAAAATGTCCAGGTATGCACATACATAGCAAAACAGGTCAGAAATTTGCAAAGTCCACAGTAACAAAAAAGTCTAGCATTGCATTAAATAAGTCCAAAATCTCCAAAAAATATCCAGCTAAGGGTTAATGTCATCTTGTATTGAAGCATTTAACATATATGTGAAATATGAAAGCCACAGCATACCGGTAGTAGCCTCCACTCATGTACAGCAAAACAGGTCAGAAAGTTTCTAAGTCCCATCTGACAAAAAAGTCTAACATTGCATTAAAAAGACCAAAACCTCCGAAAAGTGTCTGTTCAGGGGTTAATGCCACCTTATATTGATGCATTTAATACATATATGAAATATAAAAGCCACAGCATACCGGTCGTACCCTCCACTCATGTACAGCAAAACAGGTCAGAAATTTTCTTAGTCCACACTGACAAAAAAGTCTATCATTGCATTAAAAATGTCCAAAGTATCAAACAAATGCCCGGTTAAGGGTTAATGTCATGTTATAGTGACGCATTTAACACATATATGAAATATGAAAGCCACAGCGTACCTGTGGTAGCCTCCACCCCATATACAGCAAAACAGGTAAGAAATTCTCTAAGTCCACACTGACAAAAAAGTCTAACATTGAAAAAACCTAATGAAAGTGTCAATAACACTGTAGCTAAACTTGTTTAAGACATGTGCATGTATAGTATGAGATACAGCAATGACAAACATCTAGGTAATGACTTGATAACAAAGGTACATATAAAGTATTGTAACGGTCTGCACATAAATACTGACCGTAGCAACAAATATATAGGTAAAGTATTGTAAACGTGGGGTGTCAGTTAGATGCTAAACTAGAAAAGAAATCTCTGAGTCCCAGAGTGGGTCTGACTGAACCCAAAAATATTTATTCTCATAGCACAGTGATAATAAAGGCACCCCAAAACACTCGTTCCTGTCACAAGGTGATAAAAAGGGTACCCCAAGGAGTTTCGTGAAGATCGGTTCATAAATACAGACCGAGCCGTATTGACATTTGCACTTACTGTGTATAAGTAGCATTGAAGAAATCAAAGTTCATCTAATTTGCATAATTTCTGTACAAGAAAAAAAAACTGTATTATATGTGATGTATTCCATGTTACTAAACATTCATACAGAAATGTATTCAAATCCGAACTTTCATACAGAAGTTCTGTACAAAAAACTGATTGCACTAATTTTGGTACAACATGGCCGCCGGCAGCCATCTTGAATTTTGGTCCGCACCCAGAAACACTCATTCTCGTTCCAAGTTGATAACAAAGGAACCCCAGAAGTTTCGTGAAGATCGGTTCATAAATACAGACTTTAGCCCGAGCCGTATTGAAATGTGCACTTACTGTGAGTAAGTGGCACTGAATAAATCAAAGTTCATCTAATTTGCTTAATTTCTGCACGAGAAAAAAACCCGTATTATATGTGATGTATTCCATGTTACTAAATATTCATACAAAAATTTATTCAAATCAGAACTTTCATACAGAAGTTCTGTACAAAAAAAACTGATTGCACTAACTAAAGTACAAAATGGCTGCTGATGGCCATCTTGAATTTCGGACAGCACCCAAAACCGCTCGTTCTCATCACACGCTGATAACAAAGGTACTCAAGAAGTTTTGTAAAGATCGGTTCATAAATACGGCCTCTAGTCCGAGCCGTATTGGCATTTGCAGTTACAGTGCCGAAAGTAACACTAAATAGATCAAAGTTAGTCTAATTGGAATAATTTATGCACGAGATAAAAACCCGTATTATATGTGATGTATCCCATGGTACTAAACATTCACATAAAAAATTATTCAAATTATTCAAATCAGCGCTTTCATATGAAAGTTCTGCGCAAAAATCTGATTGCACCTAATTTTGTACAAAATGGCTGCCAGCGGCAATCTTGAATTTCAGACCGGACCCAAATACACTCGATCTCGTCCCATGATGGTAACAAAGGTACACAAGAAGGTTCGTAAAGATCAGTTTATAAATACAACCTCCAGCCCGAGCCGTATTGAATTGTTGACGGACGACTGGCCATCGCATGAGCTCAAATTTGACTTTCTTTAAAGTTGAGATAAAAATCAAAAAACAACTTTATACAGTGGTGGCTATATTTTATTCATTAACTTTTGTTATCGCTCTCAACATGTGTCACCATGGGTTTTTTCACACTAAAAGCGCCCGAGCTGTATTGGCGTTTGCAGTTACAGTGCTGAAAGAAACACTAAATAAATCAAAGTTATTCTAATTTGCATAATTTACGCACTAGAAAAAAGACAGTATTATATGTGATGTATCCCATGTTACTAAACATTCATACAAAAAATTATTCAAATCAGAGCTTTCATATGGAAGTTCTGCGCAAAAATCTGATTGCTCCTAATTTTGTACAAAATGAAGTTCTGCGCAAAAATCTAATTGCTCCTAATTTTGTACAAAATGGCTGCCAGCGGCCGTCTTGAATTTTGGACCGCACCGCAAAACATTCTTTCTCGCCCCACTTTGATAACAAAGGTACTCAAGAAATTTCGTAAAGATCGGTTCATAAATACAACCTCCAGCCCGAGCCGTATTGAATTGTTGACGGACGACTGGCCATCACATGACCTCAAATTTGACTTTCGTCAAAGTTGAGATAAAAATCAAAAAACAAATTTATACATTGGTGGCTATATTTTATTCATTAACTTTTGTTATCGCTCTCAACATGTGTCACCAACTCACCATGGGTTTTTTCACTCTAAAAGCATCCAGTTATTGTTAATGGTTTGTTTGATGAACAAAAATCAAAGGTACAGGATGATTAATGTGAGTACAGACAACACAGCTGGTGAGGCAACAGCATCACAGATGTTGAGGTCAACTGGTAGAATTTATGTGCCAGCTGATGACTAAATCATGCATAATGTATGTGGAGAGTGGATTGTAACTAAATCACTCCTGGAGAGGTATTATCACCCAAAATATCACTTTCAAATTCTGTAAATATGGACAAAAAAGAAGGCTATACTTCAGACAATGGACCTCCAGGTTTAAGTTGGAGGTCCATTGGCTGGAACTTTGCTTGTGCTTGTTATGCTTTGCAACACATTTGCAATTATTGCTTGGGTGGAATTACCACTCTATGAGTAAGTTAGTGATATTACACTCTCCATGTTTATATCAGTGTTAACTCTTTAGTGCACCTTAAAAACACACATCAATTAGGTCTAAAAAAGTTAAAAATCTATTTCTCAGGCCTTCTAGCATTGTCCACTGCTACATGCTCTCTTTATAACAAATGTGAACTTACAAAAAATAAAAAAAAATAAATGGTTCATGTCGGATATTTTACCCAAGTTAATAAAATTGATAAATTTCTCCTTTGAGTGCAACAAGCCTCTTTGCACACAAGGGATGAAATACACCCCCACCCACGCTACTGTGTAGATTATGAAACAAACCAAGAGCATGAACTTTTGATGGCAAAGAAATAATTACAAAAATAAAATGAAAAAAAAACACCCACCCACATGCAATTTTACAAAAAAATGGCCTGAGAAACAGAAGATCTACTTTGTGGGGCCTAATCAAACATCTTAAAGTTTTTTGCTTCAAAAATGTAGCTTATGACCACTTATTAGCATCATAAGCATGTCTTTGAACAAAATGTGTCAATGACACTGCAGCTTAACTTGACTGTGTGATATATGTGATGAAAAGGATAATGTTCAATGTTTATGAAAGGATTATGAAATAAGACAACAGTTGTGATAATTAAGAATATGTTCATTTCTGTTCCCTGTATGCTATGGTTTCAATAAAAACTAGATAGAGTTATTTGTCAGCAAAGCACAAAATAATGTATTCCCTCATTTCCGCTGAAACACATTAGCATTGTTTAAATGTTTCGAATGAAATACCCTAGGAGGCTTTCGAGGAAAACAGATTTTCTACCGATAAAAGTAGTTCCACTGGAACCACCTGGGGCCAAATCAAAATTCCGAATCCTTCATTTACATCCAGAGATGTTACCTGGACACCGTAGCATAGTTTAAACGTTTCCAATGAAAAACCCTAGGAGCCTTTCGATGAAACTGATTTTCTAACGATAAAAGTGGTTCCACCGGAACAACTTGGGGCCAAATCAAAATTACGAAGCGTTCATGCACATCTAGAGACGCTACCTGAGTACATTAGCATTGTTTAAACATTTCAAATAAAATACCCTAGGAGCCTTTCGAGGAAAACTGATTTTGTAATTATAAAAGTGGTTCCACGGGAACCTCCTGGGACCAAATCAAAATTCCGAAACTTTCATGCACATCTAGAGATGTTACCTGAACACATTAGCATAGTTTAAACGTTTCGAATTAAATACCCTAGGAGCCTTCCGATGAAAACTGATTTTCCAATGATAAAAGTGGTTTCACTGGAACCACCTGGGGTCAAATCAAAATTCCGAAACCTTCATGCACATCCAGAGATGTTACCTGAACATATTAGCATAGTTTAAACATTTCGAATTAAATGCTCTAGGAGCATTTCAATGAAAACTGATTTTCCATCGATAAAAGTGGTTCCACGGGAACCACTTGGGGCCAAATCAAAATTCCGAAACCGTTATGCACATCTAGAGATGTTACCTGAACTCCTTAGCATAGTTTTAACAATTTGAAATAAATACCCTAGGAGCCTTTTGATGAAAACTGATTTTCTAACGATAGAAGTGGTTCTACGGGAACCACATGGGGCCAAATCAAAATTCCAAAACCTTCATGCACATCTCGAGATGTTACCTGAACACATTAGCATATTTTAAACGTTTTGAATTAAAAACCCTAGGAGATTTTCGATGAAAACTGATTTTCTAATGATAAAAGTGGTTCCACGGGAATCACTAGGGGCCAAATCAAAATTCCGAAACCTTCATGCACATCTAGATTTGCTACCTGAACACCTTAGCATAGTTTAAACGTTTTGAATTGAATACCCTAGGAGCCTTTCAGGGTGTGACGGATGGACGGATGTAAGGACGTACGTACGGATGGAGATCATGACTTTATCCCCGAATTTTGTTAAAATGCGGGGATAATAATAAGAAATCACACTAAACACTTATTGATAACATTTAACCCTATGTCCAAGACAAGATATGAAATTTTGTAATTTAAATTTGTTTCTCAAAAAAAATTCAACAAAACCAAATCATGTAACCTCTCAAAGGAACAAGCTTGACGAGCTCGTTCCAATGAGGGGGCCATATGATGTGATTTTGTTGATTTTTTTTATAAACTTCTTTTTTTCAACTGCTGAATTTGTAAATTCAAAGGGCGAATGTAACCGATTCGTTAGTTAAAGGGTTTACCAGATTTAGAATGTATTGGTAAGGGTGAGCAGATGTTCCAAATGAAATAAGCAACACTCTACTGATCAACCTGTTGTGAAATATAATTATTGTAGAATGACATTCAACTCGTTACCTGCTGCTGGCGGATATTCCTGCCCTGGAAGATAATCTCTTACCACAAGAATAAGTAAAATTTAAATTTACCCCCCTGTAAAGCAGCCATGACTAGATTTGATGAAATTATTTTAAAAACTTCTCAGTGGGTTAATTTATTTTTTTATTATTGGTGTTTTAATGTCACATATTTATGCACAATGGCTAAACATGACCGTGACAGTTTTACGGGTGGAGGAAGCCGAAGTACCCGGAGAGAACCACCGAGCAACGGCGAGCAACTGTCAGCTCCCCAACATACCAACTCCACACAAGCAGGGTTAGCATTGGTTGAAGACAGGGCACCATCGACGTGCAGTACGCCTTAGTGCACAATGTCACCGTGCCCCCACGTGGGCAATGGGGGGGGGGGGGGGGATACAGTGTCTTGCCTAAGGACAAATACAGTTGCCGCAGGTGGGATTCGATCCGAGGACCTCTCGGCTTGCAGCCTGCACCTCTACCAACTGAGCCACTGCGCCCCCTCTCAGCGGATTAAGAGTTAAGTTCCACATGAAATAAGCAGCACTGTTGGGTGCCACCTTGTACTGTATAATGTAATTAATATAATTATTCCAACACCTGATAACATTCAACATTTTAACTGAATGAATCTTCTAATCCAGACAATGCTGTGAGAATAATTATCATTTGAATCAATTGATTGCTTTGATTATTTTTCCAATACACAGTAAATATGATGTTTCAATTGGAGCAAGCTAGCATAGACTGGAAAGAAGAAAATGGTGCACAGCTGAATAAAATATTTATTGGGGTTTAACAACTTTTTCGACAGCCAGGGTCATCTCGTGTCAGAGCCTGAATGAAAAATTGAAAGTGTCATTGACACTATAGCTGAACTTGTTTGACATGTACATGTATAGTATGTGACACAGCAATGACAAACATCTAGGTAATGACCTGATAACAAAGGTACATGTAAAGTATTGTAACGGTTTGTACATAAAGGCTGACCGTAGCCTGTAAAAATGTGTAGGTAAAGTATGTTAAAGGTGGGCGACAGTTAGATGCTAAACTAGAAAGGAAATCCTTGAGTCCCAGAGTGGGTCTGACTGAACCCCAAAATATTTGTTCTCATAGCACAGAGATAACAAAGGCACCCCAAAACACTCGTTCCTGTCACAAGGTGATAACAAAGGTACCCCAAGAAGTTTCATGAAGATCAGTTCATAAATACAGACTCTAGCCCGGGCCATATTGACATGTGCTCTTACTGTGTATAAGTAGCACTGAATAAAGCAAAGTTCATCTAATTTGCATAATTTTGCACGAGAAAAAAACCTGTATTTTATGTGATATATTCCATGTTACTAAACATTCATACAGAAATGCATTCAAATCAGAACTTTCATACAAAAGTTCTGTACAAAAAACTGATTGCACAAATTTTGGTACAAAATGGCCGCCGGCAGCCATCTTGAATTTCGGACTGCACCCAAAAACACTCGTTCTCGTCCCAAGGTGATAACAAAGGTGCCCAAAAAGTTTCATAAAGATCGGTTCATAAATACGGCCTCTAGCCCGAGCCGTATTGAATTGTTGATGGACAGACGGACGACTGGCCATGGCATAAGCTCAAATTTGACTTCCGTCAAAGTTGAGATAAAAATCAATAAAATATCACTGAGTAAGGGTCTGTGGGTAATTGTAAGCCATAGAAACGCAGTATGAGGTGCATAGCAACAGGGCTGAACGTCAAAGTGGACTGGTACAATAACTTTAACACAAGTGTTGACGTCGACATGTCTTGGATCATGACATAAGCTCACACAACTTCGTTGGTGAGCTAAAAATGAGGGTACCAGAGCAAAAGCCAGCATTTTCCTTGCTTATGTTTAATATTCTGTCAAAACGCAAAAGAAATTTTGTTTATATAAATTTGTTTTATCACAAATTATTGAAAAGTGCCGTTAGGCACTCTTCAATTACTTGTAATACAAGAGACCCCAAGGGGCCTTAACTGCTCACCTGATGAGTATTTAGAGCCACATTCAGTTAGTCATGGTTCATCAACACTACAGAGGAACGAAGTCATGAAATGTTACTCTGGTGTCATTTCAGATGATTATTATCATGGGCCTTCCTGGCTGCTTCCACTTCTATCAGCTGTAGGCAAGCACAGCCAAACTTCCAAGGATTGTTATCTCACTGCAGTTTGAAAGGCAAATATAATGGAAAAACACTAGGGACGGGATTAGCACAGACCTGAACCCCATTCCCCCAACACAGAGGTTCCAAATATTAAGCCAGGGACTCTAATTGAACAAACTTGAATCTGATCCCCCAAGAGATGTTATATACCAAATATTAAAGAATTCTGACTGGCGTATCCAAAGAAGATTTTTAAAGAAATCTCATCATATTGCACTCAGTTAAACTTTGGGTTCCAATGGAGAGCCCAAATATTAACAAAGGGACTCGATTTTAAACAAATATGAATACCCCCCCCCCCCCCCCCCCAGAGCTGTTGCATGCAAAATTTCAAAATATTTTCTCTGGTGGATCTGATACAGTAAAACCTATCTTGTGAGATCACTGTCATGAGAGACCACCTGTCTTGAGAGACTGCTGTGATTTGCTGCCATTTGGTTGTTTTACCCTGAAATGGACCTGTCGTGAGAGATCACCTGTTTTGGGGGACCACTTTTGCTTTGCAAAAAAGGTAGTCTCTCAAGATAGGTTCTACTGTAAAGAAGATTTTTAAAGAATATTCCTCAGAATGAACCAGGTTAAACTTTGGGTCCCTATAGAGAGCCCAAATATTAAACCTGGGAACCAATTTGATCAAACTTGAATCTGCCCCCCCCCCCCCCCACCACCACACCCCACCTTTCCTAGAGATTTTGTATACCAAATATCAAAAGATTCTGACTGGTGGATCTGAAGAAGACTTTTAAAGATGTTTCCCCATATTGCACTTAGTTGAAATTTGGGCCCTCATCACAAGCACAAATATTAACTGCAGGACTTCATTTGAACACACTGGAATCACTCCAAGAACTTCTTTTGAACAAACTCGATTCTACAACTCAAAAGGAAGTTCCATACCAAATATCAAGTAATTGTGCCCAATGGTTCATGAGAAGACTTTTTTTTTAAATTTCGGAGCATTTTCCCCACACACCCACCCCAAGGAGCGCGGCAACTTTATTTGAAAAAAAAACTTGAAATGACATATGATATGGACCCTGCATATCAATTTGCCCCAGGGGTTTATGAGAAGTCGATAATGTCAAGTTCACGCTGGACGGATGGGCGACGTACAAAAAGTGATCACTTTAGCTCCACCTGACTTTCAGTCGGTGAGCTAAAAATGCTAACTCAGTAAGAACAAGTCAGGCCCATAATTGTCCCATAACAAAACTGATCGCATTTTTTTTTACCTGCATGGTTACATCCCTCCGGAATCCTGAGCATACTGTACACCAATTATAAATTCCTTCTGCTGCTTGGCTTTGGAGAAAAAGATGCCATCTTTTTTTCTATTTTTAGCCCTTGCTAAGAAGCACGGGGCCATGGGCAATTTATTATTGCATTAAGCAAATACATGTTACCTACTTATGCTTCAAACCAAATCACTCCACAGATTCTGATTTTTTAAAATCTGGGCGGGGTCCAAAATCTTGCCCCAACCATAACAATTACAAATATTGCCCCACAAACTTCATTTGAACAAATCTGAATCTACACCTGTAGACAAAGCCACAAGCAAAATTTCAAATCATTGCCGTTGCTGGTTCATGAGAAGATTTTGGTATCCCTTGGGGTTCCCATGGGGAACAGTAGGAAGAGCAACTTCATTTTAACAAATCTGAATTGCCGTGAGGCAATAAACATTTATCCCAGGTATCGAATAAATAGGTCCAGTGGTTTTTGGGAAGTCCAAAACATAATGTTGACAGACGACGGGCAGGGAGCGATTAGATCTCAGCTCGACTACGCCAAGGCGAGCTACAAATTCCCTCATATTGCACTAAGTTAAAATTCGGGCTACCATAGGGAGCCCAAATATTAACCCATGGACCCTATTTGAACTAACTTAAATCTGACTCCCCTGGAGATGTTGTATACCAAATATGAAAGCATTCTAACTGTTGTATCTGAAGATTTGTAAAGAAATGTCCTCATACTGCACTAAGTTAAAATTTGGGCTATGATAGGGAGCCCAAATATTAAATAATGGACTCGATTGAACAAACTTGAATCTGATCTGATCCCCCCCCCCCTCCCACACACACACTTGCATACCAAATTTGAAGGCATTCTGACTGGTGAATCTGAAGAAGATTTTTGAAGAAATGTCCTCATATTGCACAAAGTTAAAATTCGTGCTATCTGGCTCTCATAACAATGATGTTTGCCAAACATTAAAAGATTGTGACTGGTTATTCTGAAGAAGATTTTTGAAGATTATTCCCCACATTGCCCTCAGTTAAAAATTCAGGCTCCTGTATTGGGCACAAATTTGAACCAAGGAACTTCATTTTAAACTTGTATTAACCCCATATGAATGCAGTATTCGAGAGAATTTTTTTTAATCTGCCATTTTTTATGCACTTCCCTCCCCACCCCCATAGAACACCTGGACACCACCGCTGACAACAATAAATATGACCTGTAGACTGTGCTAAAGGTTTTCGGGTCTTTGGGCCAGCACAACCGTCATGGTTGACCAATCGTGACCAAATGGGGCATTCTTATTTAGACGTTATACGGAGTCATACTACCAAGTTACAATGAAATCACTTCATAAATACGAGCTGTTTGTGCTCAAGGTTTCCAAGCTTGCATACCCGTCACGATTGACCAATCGTGGCCAAAAAGAGAACATTCTCATCTAGACATTATACAGAATCATTCTACCAAGTTACTATGAACTCCTTAATAAACAAGAGGCCCCGGGGGGCCTGAGGACACTCACCTGATTGACATGGTAGCATAAATATCAACCCAGGGAACTGATTTCAACAAGTTGCATTTGCCCCTCCCTAGAAAAGCTTATACCAAATATCTAAAGATTCTGATCAGTGGATCTAAAAAAAAGATCTTTAAAGAATATTCCTCATATTGAACTAATTAATGATTCGGGCTCCCACAGGGAGACCAAATAGGAACCCGGGGACTTGGCTTGAACAAACCTGAATCTCACCTCGAGTGGGATGCTGTATACCAAATATCAAAATATTCTGATTGGTGGATGCGAAGAAGAAGATTTTTGAAGAATATTCCTCATATTGAACTAAATTATAATTCAGGCTCCCACAGGGAGCCCGAATATCAACCCAGGGACTGGGACTTGGTTTGAACAAACTTGAATCTTACCCCCTTATGTTGCATACCAAATATCAAAACATTCTGACTTCTGGATCTGAAGAAAAAGATTTTTAAAGAAAATTCCTCATTTTGAACTAATTTATAATTCGGGCTCCCACAGGGAGCCCAAATATGAACCCAGAGATTTGGCTTGAACAAACTTGAAACAACCCCCCCCCCCCCCCCACACACACACACACAAGGATGCTGCATGCCAAATAACAAAACATTCCGACTGCTGAATCTGAAGAAGATTTTTAAAGAAAAAATTTCTCATGTTATAAGTTATAATTCGGACTCCCACAGGGACTTGGCTTCAATAAACTTGAATTTCAACCCCCTAAGGATGATGCATACCAAATATCAAAACATTCCGACTGCTGGATCTGAAGAATAAGATTTTTAAATAAAAATTCCTCATATTTAACTAAGTTATAATTCCCCCCCTCCCCCCCCCCCCCCCCCCCCCCAAGGATGCTGCACACCAAATATCAAAACATTCCGACTGCTGGATCAGAAGAAGAAGATTTGTTAAGAAAATTTTTCATTTTGATAGTTAGATAGTTTATTTAACAGTATACAGGTTTTACAATCATGATGTTTTTTGATATATTACAACATTTGTAACAATACAGGATATACCGTTGGGAAATGCCATAGCCAGATTGGCTGTCTTCCTGGCATCACCTGACAAATAAATGAATGTTTTACAAATATTCGCAGACCATAGCTGACCCTTTCCCGGGGAAGTAATATGTTTTTGATTAAACTCGGCGGCGCACATCGCACAAGAAGGTTAATGACGAGTTCACAGTCATCTGAAGCTATCTATTTAACACAATAATCGCAGTGCAATTTGACTGGGTAGAAACTTACGATATAGCTCAAACTGTAATTTTGAAAGAATTGACAAGTAATGTTAGACTGCCTATTCTTATTGGGGTGAGGGAGGTGAGGCGAAAAAATGAAGTACTACGGATTACACTCTTGACAGTAGGGATTGTCACACTGCATTTCCATACAGTAAGACGATAATAGCTGTAATTTAAGTTTATATTTTGAACTAAGTTACAATTCAAGCTCCCACAGTGGGCCCAAATATGGACCTAGAGACATGGCTTGAACAAACTTGAATCTTACCCCCCTAAGGATGCTGCATGCCAAATATCAAAAGCATTCTGACTGCTGAATCTGAAAAAGAAGATTTTTAAAGACGAAAGACTCGATATGAACAAACTTGAACCAGGCCCATACTAGAATGCTGCATACCAAATACCAAAAGATTCTGTCCCCTGGTTCTGGAGATGATATTTTTTAAAGAATATTGCCTGAATCGCACAAAGTAAAAATCCATGCTCCCATGGTGAGCCCTAATATTGACCGAGGCATTCTTGATGAACAAATTTGAACCAGTCCCCTACTAGAATGCTGCATACCAAATATCAAATGATTCTGCCCACTAGTTCTGGAAAAGAAGATGTTTTAGTAATTTTTCTAATATACATAGGGTGCTATCAGAGATATGCCCCATATGGAGCCTCAAGTGGGTATGTCCATTTCATTTGGACAAACTTGAATTGACATATGGTAATGAACACCCACACCAAACTTCGGGCAAATCGACTTAGCGGTTTCAGAAATTCAGAGGAGAATTCGTTTGAAAAAAGTTCACAATGACAGACAGACGACGGACGGCAAGTGATAAGTTGAGCTCCCTTCGGTGAGCTGATAAAACCTGTAGACTGTGTTAAAAGTTGTGGACGTTCATCCCAGTCACGGTTGACCAATCGCAACCAAAACGGGACGTTCTCATCTAGACATGAACTCGAACCAGCATATGAAATTTTGTGATGATCGGACAAGAACTATGGGGTGTAGCCTGTGCTAAAGAAAGACTCACAGACTTCCGCAGGTGTGATGGCATTAACTTATCTTGATTATGTCAAGTTGAGCTAAAAATGAGTCAAAATTCTCAAATAACTTGTGCAAAATCTAAAGAGTTTTTGTTTTTTTCTTTCAAAAGTTGTGCACCCTGATAATGGGCTAACAGATCAACCTGGTAGAATGAAAGAAACGTACAGGTCCAAATAACAATCATAGGGGGCAGAAAATTTGTAAAAAAAATTAATAATAGTACGGGGTGAATTTGGGGGAAACAAGACTTAGCAGTTTTTACTATTAGTAAATACTCTTGTTGTTCTTTGAAATAAGTGTCTTGTTCTGGGCCCTGAATTTTTTAAAATTGGCATTTTCCGTAGAGGTGAAGATACCTCCCCCTTCCCCACCCCCTCTAAAATTTCTGGGTCAAGTGGAAAAAAGTTTGAAGAGTTTTTTTAGAAGAATTAACAAAAATGGAAAGAAATTGCTGATATTTTGGCTAAAGCTAAAGCAATTTAGTGAAATCTGTAAAAAAAAAAATGAGTGTGGACAAGGTGTCAAAATGGGAGGTAGGGAGTAATAATAGTCTAATACAGTGTAGTACACTTATTTGGATACCTCTTAACTGAATAACCCGTTAACTCAATATAATTTCCAAACATAAAACCATTTACCATCCTTCCAATAGTTTATTTGGATATCTCGTCGCCTGAGTGCTAGAATGTTCTATGTCCCGTATGGGACATAGAACATTCTGGCACTCAGCCGACGATCTGTTAACTGAATAACTATTGTCGACAGCAAAAAACAAAAAACATTGGCCCAATGCAAGTTTCACATAACATAAAAACAAAATGATCTCCAATGTAAATTACACATGCTACAAATGCTCCAGATCTGTTTTTCGAGAACTGAATTTTGTAAAGTTTTCTCATGGGAGGCCTAATCTTAACTAGGACCCTCCTGTCATTACCCTCCCACTTCCCTTGAGGGTCCTATTTAGGGCTAAGAGACTCCCACAATGGTCAAGTTTCCAATATGACACAGTTTGGATATGCAACAATACTTGATGTCACTTGAAATGTTTTTCGAAGATGGTCCATTTTGGCACAAATGAGTCTAGAAGATGGATTACTTCATCTTTGTAATTTGGATTAGCTTTTCATTTGCTGTTTTTCCTATTTTTTTCCGTTCGTTGAAGATCTTGACATTTGTTTTCAAATATTGTTCTTTGATGTTGAGCCCCGTCAATAATTATGGCTGATACTTGTTTTTTTATTTTTTTTTACTAGGGTTTAACGACACATTAACAGCCAGGGTCATATCATGCCGGTGACAGTTATACGGGTGGAGGAAGCCGGAGTACCCGGAGAGAACCACCGAGCAACGACGAGCAGCTGTCAGCTCTCCAACATCGTAACACTGAACTCTGCACCGCGGCACAGGCAGGGTTAGATTGGTTGAAGACATGCGCACCATCGACGTGCAGTACGCCTTAGTACACAGCGTCATCGTGCCCCCCATATAGGCAATCGGGGTTAAGTGCCTTGCCCAAGGACACAACGCGGGAGCACGAATCAGTCGCTGAAGTGGTCACCCATCCAACTACTAACCGCACTCGACGTTGCTTAACTTCGGTGATCTGACGAGAACCGGTTACCGCGACGCCACCGTGCCCCCTGATACTTGTTTAAGTAGAGAATAATTTCAGTTTTACATGTATAACAGAGAAAAAACAAACAAATAAACAATGTAAGGAAAGCACAATTTAACAAGCCATATTTATAAGAAGTTAATTGTTAATTGTACATAAATTTTTGTTATATGTCGAAAAAATTACAGTGACACGCACCAAATTCCCCTTATTTATCAACCTTTTTGGCCTCACTACATACAATACAGGCAATTATTCTATTATATCTTGTTTGACAGAGCTCTATGAGTTCTGTCAAATAAGATATAATAGAATAAATGCTCAGTTTACCCCAGAACACAGGAAACTGACCAAATCCCTATTAATTGTATACTCCTGTTAACTGAATAATTATCACGGGCAAAATGGATATTCAATTAAGAGGATTCAACTGTACTACTTTTATTGTAAAAAGAAATTGTTTATTTCAATACTGAATTCTCTCAATGTCTGCATTCAGGTGACTTCAGCAGAAAAATACATTCCTACTGCACACAAAGGCCACTTAAAATGTTTTGGACCAATCAAAATTGTCTGCAGTTATCCTGTGGGTTTGACAAGACTGAATTGCCACTTAACATTATGAGAGATGTGTAGTTTCTGTGAAGTACATGTAGGCATGGTTTATGTATATACATAAAAACTATTGTCTTTTTAGCTTTACTTAGAGCTTAGGCTTGGACTGTAAAAATCTTTTTCTTTTTAGCTTTACAAAGATTTTATGCTTCAAAACTAACTCAAGACTATTTTGCACATTTGACAGTTTCTGATATTTGTAGTTAAACACAGTACTACAGGAACAAGTATATTCAATATTTTGTTAAATAATATATAACGGAAGGTAGCCTAAGTTCAAAGGTTATTGTGTTACTGAGTTGAGCTCTGCTGGGCCAAACTTATTTTGATCAGCTTCGTTCTTCTTCAGTGGCATGACAGCCAGAGGTCACTGTTGCTCACTCCCTTTTATACCCTCACGAGCGAATGTCATGTCCCGGTCAAGTGAGGACATGACCAGATCACCCTGGGGTCATGTGGTGGATGCAGTCGTCTTCTGAGGGTTGAACTTATGACCCTTGGTCTCAGTGTCAGAGGTCAAGCACTACATCACTTCAAAAGGGGTCACTTCCGGTCAACTAATATAAAAAAAACGAACACACAGCACCTGTTCAACCTTGGGCAAAGATATTATCAAGAATGCAGATAATGGCTCTTCGGCTGTAATCCAGAACACGACTGATTACACCCAAGAGACAAAGAGGCAACTCAGCAACTCCACCTTCCACGGTAAGGTAAGTGAGGACAAACATTTTACATTAGTCCTCAGTGAGGTTAATAAACTACACAAAAAATGTGAAATTAGTGACAAATGTCATGAGGGCCTAACAACTAGGTACACCAGATCACCTCAGCTGTATCTTCTATAAAATATTCACAAGTGCCTTGAAAAGGGAAAAAATTCAAGATGACCTATTGTAAGTGAATCAGAGAGCTCAACTGCCAATACCAGCAGCTTTGTGGATGCACACATTAACAGGTTCATCTGTTCTTATTCAAGTTACATTAAAGATATTTCTGACTTTTTTTTCCAAGATTAGTCGATTTGAATGGAAGAAGGACACCTTTCTTCTTGTCACTATGGACGTCACCTCACTTTACACTGACATTCCAAACCACAAGGGACTTGTGACTGTAGCCAAATGCTTACGGGAACATAAACCAGACTTCAAGCTCAGCAATGTCGGCTTACTTAACCTTCTCAAAATTATCCTACACACAGTAAGAATTTTGACTTCAATGGAGAATATTACCTTCAAATCTCAGGCAAGGCTGTGAACACTCCCTTGTCCCATCCTTCGCCAATATATTTATGGGTGAATTTGAGAAGCTCATAAACAGGGCCCCCTCAAACCGGGCACGTATCTCAGGTTCATTGACAACATTTTTATGGTATGGTCACACAGAGAAGTGGCCCTCAAGCGTTTTTTAAAATACTGTAACGAGACCAACCACTCCATAAACTTCACAGCGGTATATTCTTACTGTATGCCACATTTTTTGACACCATGGTCATCCATAATGGAAAAAGACTCCGCAGAGTCCTACATACCAAAGAAACAGACACTCACAGTATCTGGATTTCGACGCCTGTCACCCTTACCCTTGTATGGCCGGTGGCCCCTTTCAGCTGAAGGCACCTCAAAATCATCCGTCTCAAACGCCAGTTTTCGCAGATTGAAGAAGTTAACAAAGCGCAATTTGTAAAGTTTGTAGTGTGTCGCTGACGCAGTCACTCGGAAACAGTAAGTAACTTTCCAAATTCGAGTGAGAGGTCTGCCAGATCCAAAGTTGTAATTAGTTATTACATTGTACATGTGACAACTCTTGTGTCACGGGCGATTACTGGATGTATCATCCAAGCCAGTTCGAACCCTGACGATTTGTCTGGGACGTTTCATCCCAAAATCAAAGACTGATCGAGTCCCCCAAAGTTATCGGCATCTGGCAGTGAGCACAGTGGACTCTCTTGTACAGTCATCATGTAATGTATAGATGCAGACTTGGTTATTTGGATGCAAGATAACTATAATACTCACTGTATCTTGCATCGAAATATTCAAACCTGCATCTGTACATTACGTGATGGCGTACATCATAATTACACAAACCATGTACCTCAAAAGGATATTAGTTATCCACCCAGCAGGCTGAAACAAAATGCTCTCCGAAAGCCATAAATGGCCTTCCTGGGGGTCATTTTAGGCGAACCCAGGCAAACTCTAATTCCTTCAAATGCAATTGGGAGCAAAGAAAAAAATTGCCTAATTAGTACGGGGGAGGGTGGTTGGCAGGACAATAACTTTGACGATTTCATCGAAAAACAGTGGTCATCATCGAACTTGAGGTAGACTTTGTTCCCAAAGAGATACATACAAGAAAATATTGATATTTGGTTACTAATGTTTAAGTTATTCCATAAACAAACATTACATGATATTTTTTAACAAAGGTAAATAACTCCCACAGTTTTAATCGGATTTCGCTGGTAATTAAACTTGACACAGACATTGTTGCTATAGAGACATATACCAAAAATAATCGAAATCTGTAAACTATTGCTCAAGTTATGCCACAAACAAGATTTACAGAATATGTTTATAACAAAGGGTTATAACTCCCATAATTTTCAAGAGATATCGGTGGTCATCGAACTTGACGTAGACATTGTTACTATAGAGACATATGCCACACAGAATTGAAATCAGTTGACTATTGTTCAAGTTATGCCATACAGAAAGTTTGGACAGATGGATGGGATTTTACGGTATATCACTCCCTTGCGGGGAGATAATAGTGCAAGGTATCATGGAGTATCTGGAAGAGTCGCATGGGTTCAGTTATTGTGCTTATTGTGAAAATATAAAAAGATGCAAGAGGAAAGAATAAAAGTCACTTGGTAGTTTTCCCTTATTTTTATTATTATATACACATTATTCAAACTGCACTCGTAGTGTTTGGGTGCCATTATGTGACCATTTAACTGAAAGAGAATAAAAGTAGATCAAATTTATGAGCTGGCCATTAAAGCAAGACTACCGAGCTTGTTAACTGATACACAATCAACAAACATACATAATTGTATTGAAACAATTGGCAGGATTCCACGATGCAGTATACCAAATACCAAATATTAATAAAGTCTGAATGGTGAATCAGATGGAAATTTTTAAAGATGATTCATGATATTACACAGGCTAAAATTTGTTCCCCCACCAAAGCAGTCCAAATAAATAAGAATTGAGGGGTTTACTTTTGAACAAACTTGAATCTGAGCCCAGTTATGGTGTTGTATACCAAATACCAAATATAAAAACATTCTGAACGATGGTTCTCAAGAAGATTTTAAAGATAATTCCTCTCTTGCACCAAGTTAAAATCAGAACACCCATAGGGAGCCTAATTAACCCTTACATAAGTATCAAACCAGTGGTTTCATCTGAACAAATTGAATCTTACCTCTCTGAAGATACTGTATACAAAATATGAATAAATTCTGACCAGTGTATCTCAAAAAAGCACATTATTTAAAGATTATATTCATCATATATATTGGGCCGAGTTAAATTTTGCGCTCCAATAGGACCCCAATCATTAACCCAGGGAGTTCAACTTAACATATTTGAATCTAAAGATGGTGCATACCATGGATCATAAAAGATTTGGACTAGGGGTATGTGAGAAGAAGATTCTTAAAGAATATTCCACCATTAGGGAGCCCAAACACTAAGTTATTAATCAAGGGACTTGATTTGAACAAACTTGAATCTGACCCCCACATAGAAGCAGTGTCCCAAATATCAAAAGATTCTTACTTGAAAGGATTCTGGCTGGTGGATCTGAGGAGGAAGATTTTTAAAGAAATTTCCACATATCGTAATGAATTAAAATTTGAGCTCCAAAAGGAAGCCACAAAATTCACCCAGGGACCTGATTTGAACATATTTGAATCTGACTATAATTTTTACAAAAATTTGTTTGCAAATATGCTGACTCAGCATTTCTTCGAACCGTGCCTCCCCTCCACCCCACCCCCTCACATACCAACAGATCATACTGACCTAACCGGTGGCAATAATGTTTTTACACCACCCCATTCTATTTGCCCTAAGGATGCTTCATACCAAATAACAGTTCTTGCTTCCGTGTAGTTTGGGATTTATGGCGATTTGAATATATTTCTATTTTTAGCTTCCGGGGTTCCCACGGTGTCAAAATAAATCGATGCACGACCTAAAGTCATAATGTTTGAGTCTACACACAAATCTCATGAGATATCTACATGTTTTTTAACTGTGTACATATACAGGAAAACATTATAATCTGTTTTAATTTTATTTATACGGACGATCCATCGCCACTCTGAATTCATTTAATAGGTATTTGTCTTTCATATAAGGTTTATATAGTTTGATCCGCATATACAGGCAAATTTGTTTGCAATTTATAGTGCTTTAATGGGGTAACATGACGCGTAATACTTTAAAAGACAACTGCTGAGTGGTGTCTGTATAGCTCAGTTGGGGCCCTACCCCCACCCCGAACCAAGGAAGAAAAACTGTTCCCCAATTTGAATTAGATCTGTGTTGGTTACAGACGTCACATCACTGTCAAATCAAATTCAATTCCACAGCAAACGTTAGAGAAAATTGTAAAATGTGTCACAACATTCTGCGTTTTCTCGATTAGCATTTCATTTGCATTTAATTTGAGTTGACGGTGATGCAACGTCTATAACCAACCAGGAGCTAATTCAAATTGGGAATTAAACTTTCCTAGCTGACCAGAAGATTCATCGGAAATTTCTGTCTACTTGCATTTAATTGTTATGTATGTCGCATCACCGTCAACTCAAATTCAATTATTTCAATTCAATGTGTTGGTGTTGCAATGTATATAATAAATCGGCATATGACTCAATAATATCACATACTAAATTTGGTTCAAATTGGACCATTGGTTCAAAAAACACAAGTTTGGGTGAGGCAAAAAAATCCCCCCCCCCCCTCCCCCCAACATTACAAAGGCAAATATTGCGCTCTCTCTCAGTCAAGTGCGCAAAAAAACCCAGAAACAATCAATAGCTACATGCTAGACAACACCAAGACCACATATGAAATTTGAAACTGATCGGGCGTGAGATGCGGCCTATATGATGTGCTGAATGAATTGTGGATGGACAGATGTAGATATGTATTAGTCAACAGTTCTCAACCCATCCCAATAGCTCAACTTGACATTGTCAAGCTGAGCCAAAAATGTAGAATACCCAGTAGGCCTTCTTCAACTGTATTTCAGCAAGAAAATTAATCAAAATGAGTTTCAAATGAAAGTTTCAATTACACAGCAGCTTGCTGTGTGTAATGTTATATAATAAAACGACGAGGCCCAGAAAGCTAAAAATCTGTTTCTCAGCCCCTCCCACATGGCTCTTTTGGCTCCTGCGTGCTCTCTTTTTATAACCAACGAAAACTTGAAAAAATAATGAAAGTGTCAATTACACTGTAGCTCAACTTTGAATATGACAGGAATTAGTATTTGCTGTGTCCAGGTCCACAATAATAAATATGACAGAAATCAGTATTTGTTGCGACCAAGTCAACCATAATGAATAAGAGAAAGGAGTTTTGTAGTGACCACGTCAACCATAGTAAATCAATTACAAGGTGACTGCAATGGTCTAAAGAATAGGACATAAGTATTACATGTGATGCATCCCATGTTAGTAAACATTCACACAAACATTTATTCAAATCAGAGCTTCCATATAGCAGTTCTGAGCAAAAAACTGATTGCACAAAATTTTGTACAAAATGGCTGCCAGTGGACATCTTGACTTTCAGACCAGACCCAAAAACACTCGTTCTCGTCCCACGGTGATAGCAAAGGCACCCAAGAAGTTTCATAAAGATCGTTTCATAAATACGGCCTCCAGTCCGAGCCGTATTGGCATTTGCACTTACAGTGCTGAAAGTAACACTAAATAAATCAAAGTTAGTCTAATTTGCATAATTTACGCACGAGAAAAAACCCTGTATTATATGTGATGTATCCCATTCATACAAAAAATTATTCAAATCAGAGCTTTCATATGGAAGTTCTGCGGAAAAATCTGACTGCAACTAATTTTGCACAAAATGGCTGCCAGTGGCCATCTTGAATTTCAGACCGGACCCCAAAACACTCGTTCTCATCCCACGGCGATAACAAAGGTACCCAAGAAATTTTGCAAAGTTTGGTTCAATAAATACGGCCTCTAGCCTGAGCCGTACAGAAGTTGTGTACAAAAAACTGATTGGACCTAATTTCGGTACAAAATGGCCACTGGCAGCCATCTCGAATTTTGGGCCGTGCCCAGAAACACTCGTTCTCGTCCGAAGGTGATAACAAAGGTACCCAAGAGGTTTTGTAAAGATTGGTTTATAAAAACGGCCTCTAGCCAGAGCCGTATAGAAGTTGTGTACAAAAAACTGATTGGGCCTAATTTCGGTACAAAATAGCTACTGGCAACCATCTCGAATTTTGGGCCGCACCCAGAAACACTCGTTCTCATCCGAAGGTGATATCAAAGGTACCCAAGAAGTTTCGTGAAGATCGGTTCATAAATACAGACTCTGGTCCGAGTCGTATTGACATGTGCACTTACTGTGTATAAGTAGCACTGAATAAATCAAAGTTCATCTAATTTGCATAATTTCTGCACGAGAAAAAAAAAACGTATTATATGTGACAAGCAGGGTTACCCAGCGTTGCTTGGGCTGAGGAGAGTATTCTCCCTTAATCTTTTCTATATTTTGCTGGTCATAACTATTGGTGCCCCTCTACACCCAAACCCACCAGGCACTTTGTTAAACCTCACCATTACATTCCTGGTAAAAATTACTCCTAGTAGGCCCCTTTGAAGACCTATATCGGTGAGAAAAATTTTGGTAATAACTTTTGGTGCACCTCTACACCCCAACTCCCACCCCGATAATTTATTAAACCTCACCATTAGATTCCTGATAAAAACATACCCCTAGTAGACCCCTTTGAGGACATCTATCGGTAAAACAATTTTGGTCATAACTTTTGGTGCTCCCCCTACACTCCGACCCAACACACTTTTAAACCTGTCGATGACCTCCACCATAAAGAAGTACTCCTAGTAGACCCATTTTGGACACTCGGGGTGGCCCCATATTCATTTCTATGTTACTGAACATTCACATAAAACTTTTATTCAAATCAGAACTTTCATACAGAAGTTCTGTACAAAAAAAAACTGATTGCACTAATTAAAGTACAAAATGGCTGCTGGTGGCTATCTTTCGGAGCGCACCCAAAACCACTCGTTCTCGTCCCACGGTGATAACAAAGTACTCAAGAAGTTTCGTAAAGATCGGTTCATAAATACGGCCTCTAACCTGAGTCGTATTGGCATTTACAGTTACAGTGCTGAAAGTAACACTAAAAAGATGAAAGTTAGTCTAATTTGCATAATTTACGGACGAGAAAAAAAACTGTATTATATGTGATGTATCCCATGGTACTAAACATTCATACAAAACATTATTCAAATCAGAAGTTTCATATGGTTGTTCTGCGCAAAAATCTGATTGCAACTAATTTTGTACAAAATGGCTGCCAACGGCCGCCTTGAATTTCGGACCGGACCCAAAACACTCGTTTTCGTCCCACGGTGATAACAAAGGTACCCAAAAAGTTTCGTAAAGATCGGTTCATAAATACGGCTTCCAGCCTGGGACGTGTTGACGGCGCGACGGACGACGGGCTTTGACAATACCTCAAATTTGGCTTCGCCAAAGTTGAGCAAAAAATCATCCCAAATCTACAATAAGACTGAAGGAGCAATAAAACTTTTATCTTTTTCACCTGCGATGGGGCCCTCCATTTCAGCAAATCTCCATTCCCTTCCTCCTTCTATCATTTGTGTCAAGCAAGTGTAATTAGATTCTGCTAAGCAGTTTCTGAAAATTGTACAGTGGTTACGCCCAGAACAGATGTCAAACTTTTTGTTTTGCCAATCTAATTTATTAGCAATTTGAATCTATTTGAATTCAAAATGCAGGACTCTAAATATAGTTTGCAACATACATGTACTTCAAACCAAATTCACGTCGGACTCAAATACTAAGGACAGATTTAGCAGAGTTGTGAATAGATGGGGAGGGGGGGGGGGGGGGGTATGTTTTAAGGTACCCCCCCCCTCCTCCCCGACACAGATGTTCTCTTTCTCTTGGAACGGGTTTGTTGTTGCACTATTAAGGAGTGAGTACTGAAAGTTGTCAACTGTGTGCAGAACAGTCAATATGGCGCCCTATTCGAATCATGCAAAACTTATCCCTTCCTCAACTTGAGATTAGCCCAAAGTTTCCTTATGCAGCTCTCGGATACTGTGCACAATTCATTCCAGTCCAACCCAGATTAGCACAATTTGGAGGATATTTTTCAGACATTTCTCCAGTAGGTCCCCCAACGCCTAGTCTCAGTGACACTATTCACTATCATAGGCCTACCTAGGCTCGCAGCCCAGGCAGGCCTGTGATGGTAAGTAGTAGACTTGGGGCCAAAGTCCTCTCTGAGAGATGCGGCGGTAGTAAGACGCTTCACCGCCTATGACAGACCTTGGGTGTCCGGCCAGTGTCATTCTGCCCTTCCGTATTTGTCCTATCAGTTATTTGTCGGATAGCATGATTCAGACCACATTTTTTTTTCCAGTAGCACCTCTGTTGCCTCGTCTGCGTGACACTATTCACCATCATAAGATTACCTGGGCATGCATCCGAGGTTGGTCTATGATGGTAAGTAGTTGTACTGAGAAGTGGGGCCATAGTCCTCGCTTTGAGATGACCTGGTAGCAGGAAATCTGACAGGTACTTCGCCATCTATGACAGGCAGGGGACCTGCATGCCCCTCCACAAAACCGTTTTTGTCCTCGCAGCCAAGAATTTGAATTAGATTCGCAAAACGTCTGACGAATGTTCTGGGCGTAAGATGAATCACCATCATCATGGTCATAGTTCATTTGTTCCTTATCACTGGGCCAGCTTGTAAGAACAGCCTGAAGCAAACACATTTCAAGTACATAATTTTCACTAATCTCGGTAACAGCAATATTCTTGAGACCAACCTTCTGCTAAAAAACAGGGAGAAAAATAAAATAAGTTACAAAATAATTAAAAATGTTCAGAACTGATTCAATTACCCCTCCCCCCCCCCCCTCCCCCCCCCCCCCCGATGTTGCATACCAAATATCAAAATATCTTCACTAGTGGACCTAATGAAGATTTTTAAAGAATATTCCTCATAAACTTTGGGTTCCAACAGAGAGCACAACTATCAAAGCAAGGATTCGATCTGAACACACTTTAATCTGACACACGGAGAGATGTCACATACCATCTGTGAAAAGATTTTGCCTGGTGGATCTGAAAAAGAAGATTTTAAAAAAAATCCCTCATACTGCACTAAGTTAAAATTTGGGTTACAATAGAGAGCCCAAATATTGACCCAATGATGTGATTTGAACAAACTTGAAACTGACTGCCATAGAGGTGCTGTTTACCAAATATAAAGAAGATTCTTTCTGATGCTTCTGGAGAAGATTTTTTTTAATTTTGGAAAACAATTTATGCATGCTATCGGTGTTCTGACCCCTGAGTGCGTGCCAACTTTATTTTAACAAATTTGAATTGGCATATGATAAGGATCAGGCAGATCAAATTTGGTTTAATTTGTCCAGTGGCTTATGAGAAGTTAGTTCTGCGGCTCTGCCTGACGAATGGACAACAGACAGACAGACAGACAGACAGAAAGTGATCACTAACTTTCTGTCAGGTGTCTTAAAAATGCTGGGTACAGTTGTGCATGTAAGCTTATGTAAAATCACTCATAAGAGTAAATCAAACACCAAAGTGAAAGAAGATGATTTGGGACTGGTGGGGGGGGAGGGGGAGGTAGGGAGGAGGGGTCAATGGCATTACCATGCACCACACATTTCAAATGTACAGTACATATACTACAAGTAATACTAAATCACACTTGAAGAGATTTTCCTTGCCAGTCATGGAGTTCATGAGCTGAAAAATTGCTGCTGCCTCATTTTTTTTCTTGGGAATCTTGCAGGGTGGGAAACCTATGGCACTATGACTGGGTGGTAAACCATCCTCCATGCACTGTAAAACGACCTCAACATTGAAAATAGCTTTCTATTAGCCACAGGATCGTGTTTTCTCAAAACAACAGACTGTTTCAGAATTCTCAGAAGGTATTTTTAGCTCATGGGGGGGGGGGGGGGGGGGGGAGGTTACAAACCATCCGTTACATTACTGACTTCTCCAAAAATTACAGGACCAAATTTGGTGTGTATGAAAAAATAAATAATGTTCCTTATCAAGTTTGTTTTAAATACAGTTGTCAACATGGGGGATCATACATGTATAACTCTGCACTGCCACTTTTACCAATTCAACAGGTTCAAGATGTGTGGATTGAAGCGATGGGTGATTCACCAGATGTAGTGCAAGTAACGACATTTAATGAATATATGGTTGAGAATTGGGTTGATGAGGAGGCTCGTTTTCCTCCACCAATTTGGAACCAACACAGTAACATTGGTCCTAGAACCAACAACCATCTAGAGGGATGGCACTGTCACCTCAATAAGACTATCCAACGTGCTCACCCCAACATATTTGCTTTTGTAAATGTGCTGCAAAGACTTGAAAAACACAGAGAAACAAACTTAGCCAGTATATGCATGATGCACGTCCTCCTCCGCGAAAACGACAATACCGTGAGCTTGATGGGCACCTGGTAAAATTGGGATGTTAACTTGCAATAAGTAAAGTACTGTGTTTATAAATTTTATATTTCATCGAGCTCTCCATGGAATGATAGCAGACTGGAGCCATCATTGAAGCACAACAAGTTACATATTTGAGTAAAAATTCTATATAAAGTGTCAGGTTCCGCTATTATTTCATGGAGAGTTCGTTCATGCGGCCTCTCCATGGAATAATAGCAGACTCTGGTGCCACCAATGAAGCGCAACAAATTACATATAATAATTCTATATAAAGTGTCAGGTTCCGCTATTATTCCATGGACAGTGCGCTCATGTTACGTTCTTTCTTTTCTTATTTATGTATATTGATTACATATTGATGTCTAATATTCTGTTAGAATTAAAATGTTGTAATAAAGTAACTTGACTGCAAGGTTTGTCATTATTTCTATTCCCAAAAGGTCAGTCTATTATATTGTGGGTAGAGATGGTAATTAGCCACTAATATCTATACCTCAATTAGTGCACTTCCGCCTCCACTTTTACCTGATATTTTTTGTAGGCGAAAGTGCACTGTAGGCGAAAGTAGACTGAACCCAAAATACAAACCTAGTTGATTTCTGTAACGATGACAGAGACTCTCAATCATCTGACATGCTATATCAGCTTGTTTTAACAAGAATAACACTGTGATTACTCCTTTTGGCTTCAAAGAATATTTAAATTTAATTAATGTTATTACGTAAAATATGTACTATTTAATGTAAAATGGTCAATGTTTTTAATTTTTATTATTTTTAATTTTGTATCGAAATAAATCAAATCATAAAGTTCAGTCTTGTTAGTCATTATTGACATTAATTACTAGTAGACCTAAAAACAGTAATTTCGTCATGTATTCAACTGGGGACGGTTTGGGTAAAATAGTGGGGACGGTTCGGTCTTAGGACGGTTTGGGTTACGTCGGCCAACTGGAGTAACTGACCCAGGAGACGGTTTGGGTAAAATAGTTGGGGGCGGTTTGGGTAAAAAAGTGTGGGGACGGCTCGGCTTGGGGACGGATTGGGTGCATCCCATTATTAAGCATCTTAACCACCACAGGATCACATTTTCATGGCAAATTTCATTTTCCACATGTTCTATGACTATGGTTCTTTGGAAACATTTTTGTATATAATTTACTGTGGTTATTTCTTGCTAACCTTTTTCTGGACTTTGGGGAAAATTACCTGAAATTTTACAATAAGTTAGGTTGCACGTCCGGCTCCTAATCATCTTCTTCATAATCATATTAATCGCATCAGCGCCCACGGTTTGTCTTTTACATTACAAGGACTGCACTGCATTCTGCTGTTCATTGATTTGATCCAACGCCAGTTACTTCTCTCAAGTAGTGCAGCATTGTTTATCCTGAACCCTCAGTGTTGTTATGGAAAAAAACAAGTGTTTCTTTTAGATAGTTGTTATTGCACATGTGCCCGCATGTGCAGATCGAATGGTCACTAGGGGGATATGATCAGTTGAGTGAACTGACCATGAACAGTAGTCCAGCACACATCGAAGTAAAGTTAGCCGTGAATGTCTGTTCAAAACTATGACTAAAAGAGCTTCGATTTAGCCTAGTTATTTAATATCAAAACTTAAACGAAATGTTTCATTTTTCTGACGTTTAAGTTCGGGTTAACTTGCTAAGATCCCCAAGTCAAATTCACTCTAGTCTAAAGACAAAGACTGACGTTTTAACTTTTATTTTTATTCAAATTAAATCAATTAATGGCTTGTTCTATTTTACTTGTGCTCTGCGAAAATTCGATTTATTTCACCGATCATTTATCCATTTGACTTGTGTATTAGCCTAGCCTCTCCGGGTCGTTGCTGTCATTCATGTACACAGTACAGCTTCTATGGTAGGCCTAGCCTGTATCTGCGTGCCAGAAATTTGTGTTGGGGAGGGGGGGGGGGGGGGGGTGGGTAGTAAGAGTACCCAGCTTTTAGAAACCGGGAGCATAATTGAATTTTGGAACACGATTGGTTAAGCTTTAAAGCTGGAAATAAACCAGATGTCTGACATTGTGGATAAAGTCTCCCCAGACACGAACTATCAAGATGCGACCTACAAATTCTTTTGACTTCCTCATTTAAAAAAATCACCTGATTAATGCAAGATGCTTTAAAATTTAATACTGCTTGACAAACGACGGAGTCTGTGTAAACGTTGTGCAAATTTCGGTTTCAGTTTTGTACTTACTAGTTAGGTTCCTCAATGTATTCCCGAAGGGTCATATTAACTTGTCAATTTGTGACTTTTGCTTATAAATATTTTCTTTATTGAGAATAATCATTATATAACATAAAAGATTTAAGTGCATTGCTTACCATACGCTTCCAATGTGTTAAAAGCTGCCATTTTTGTGTCCTTGCAACCCGAATGAAATTATCATTCTTCTTCAGGAGGCACCTCGCTGACCTCGACTCAAGATTATCTTGAATTCGAACGACGAAAAAGCATTTTTTTTAATTTATGATTAAAAATGGTGCAATTTGGTGAAAAAATATTCTAACGCATACCAGTAACAATAATCAGCATTTAAAAAATGCACATATAGCTGAAAAACAAAAGAAATGTCTGTTTTTTAGTGGTCCCCTTAATACCGGTTTTTATTTCCATTGAAATATATATCGCAATTCAAATTTCCTTCATTTATTCAATCTCAATAAAATGACAAAAGGAAACAATTATTAATTCACTCAAAGTTCGATTATCTCGCGCCAATCCCGAGAGATCGAACGACCTAGATCAAATACATTAAAAGTTTTAAGAGCGCAAAAGTTTAAGGGGACCGAGTTTTGTCCCCTTAATGTCCCCTTAATGCCTATATTTAAGCATAATCGGTCTCCTTAATGTAGGTATCATATATATATATATATATATATATATATATATATATATATATATATATATATATATATATATATATATATGGTGTATCAGGCTACATTTGCCGATATACGGTTTAACTTTTGTCCCACTGGGCCGAATCATAGTAGCCTTGAAAATATGTGCTTCTCCACTTTTGTCGAGCTTCCGCCGGCTCTGTCGTTCGCAGGGGTGCTTCTCTCCACACTCTACTCTATCACCCAACTACGTCACTTTATATAAAAGCTAATATCAGTCTGCAGGAAAAGTCATTGCAACTGACAATTAGTAAAGTTCTCAGTGAAATTCTGACGAAATTACCGGTTGGCGAAAAGGGCGGTCTCCAAAATTATATCTGTGTCACTGATGCAATTAATGACCAGGCTGATTGCAGTCGGTATGTATACCTATTGTTGTACTTATATATTAACACCAATCGACTAATTATTGTTAATCTACTGGCAGAATTTAATTAGATAAATACCTCGTGTCCTCGGGACGGCATGAATTATTATCATTAAATACTGCCTTCATCAATATTGACCCTTTACCTCAACTTCTTCCTCATCCACTTATCTCTCATATTTCCATCCCATTCTTTCATTAGTCTCTCCAGGAGACATATTCAACTAGGCAAGTATTTGGGACATTTTAACTTCAAATGTTCCAGTGTCTCTGTTAATCGCTGCACATTTGTCACCCTCTTTCCCCGCCTTTCCCCCTTCAACTCCTATGTCTTTGATGTGACTTTAGATAACAATGGCTCCCAGAAGATCCAACCATGTACTCTCCAAAAGCTGCCGCATCATTTTGTATAACCGTCTAACAAGCTTTCTGGACGTAACCGCAGCTTGCCAGATTCGTTTGCAATCCCCAAGCATCCTTTCCATGATAAAACTGCTCTCCTGCTTCAGTGCTACATCCAAATCTACAGTCTCAGCTGAATAATCATCTACAAGCTCTCTTGCCTGCCCTGTCCATCCTTTATGAATGTTGGGGACCCCACGCCTGACTTATCTCGTCATGAAAAATGACGTTCGACAAAGTTATCTCCCTTGAAAGAATTAGGCGGACGAGGAAGGTTCAGTTAAGATGCATGCAATTGTGGCGAAAACACCTATAACACCATAGTAGAAAATAAGAGAAGTTTCCTATTGTTACTTTTCATAAACGAAAACAACAGTCAGCTCTCGGAGCTGTCTGTTGTTTTCGTTTATAAAAAGTTACAAAAACTTGGATTTTTATGGCAAGTTAATTAGAACCACAGAAGTAACTGTCCACTTTGGCTCTATGTTTCTATTGCAAACCCCAAGCATCCTGCCCCAGCTTTACACACCTTTTGCAAGGTACCCCTCAAATGAGCTTTTGTCTTCCTGACTCGAAGTATTCATATTCCCCCGTTTCCCCCACTGAAAGACGATTGCTGTTCCTTTCGCCAATATAAAACGTACCACCCTCCATCTTCGAGACCCATCTACCCGACGGCACAAAGGTATTTCCTCACTCCAGATTTCATTCAGTTCAAGTAGTCATTTACCTCCCTATTTTTCAGCAATAGTTAACAGTCTTCGTGGTCCCTCTTCACTCTCAGCTAACAAATCACGTCATCAGACAAGAATAACACTGCAATTCCTGTCTCACCGTATTTGACACCATGTGTGCAGGCCATCAGTTCTTCTTGATTATTGAAAAACAAAGAGAAGTGGTAACAGATTGCATCCAGCGTAAGACCTTTCTCCATTTTGGATTCATTTAGTTGTGATGTTCCCAGTTTTAGTTCACTCTTCATATCTCAGTGTGCTCATGATTTCGAAACAATTTCTTCCAAATTCGAGGCCCTCGAGTTTCTGCCATTACATTACATATACGCCTTGGTATAAAGGTAACTAAAAGTATGATCTATTATAGTTTGTTTGACAGTGCTCGAAAAGCTCTGTCAAACAAAATATTACAGGTAATGTCAGGGGTCAGGGGTGTCGTGAGGATTACCGATAAGGAGGGGAGGGGGGGGGGGTAAACCCAGTTTGTTCTAACTGTCATGGCCCAAGTCCCGATTGATAAAATGTTCTAACTACACTGTAAATCCATGCCTTGATAATGCAGTGTGAATATTTTGTGAGTCGACATTATAGATAAACAACTCGGGAAATTCGTTCATGGATAAATACATGTATTTGTCGTGACACATGGGCTTCACAGCTTCTTGTTTTTATTAGAACGTACGGTTACGTACCGGACTTACAGTCAGCCCCCCCCCCCACCCCACCCAAATTCTGACCAAAATTTCCTATAGTTGAAAATTCGGAGGGCAAGTCACGGGTAGTTGGAAGTTCCATCTATCTGGATTTTAGAGCTTCTTTTGTGATGCTGATGTCTCCTTTACTTCCCAAATCCCAACTCGGTTTCAGATCGGCAAAAATCCCAACTGTTACTGTTTACAACTACAGTGTACGCAAAATCGAGCTTCAGAAATATGCATGATGTCAATCGGTATGAGATTTCTATAGTACGGTTACTTATTGTAATAAAAAAAATCATCGAAATGCACTTCAAGAAAATCACATCATATAAAAGCGTTATCCTGAGTTAATTCCATCATTCGACAAATACAAAATGAAACATCGAAAATTGATCATTCCTGCATAAGATCTGATTCTAGGTTACGACAATTGTTCAAAGGTCTAAACTTGAGCATTTGTTTAGCAGTCAATTAGCACATATTCAATTCTCAGAATACCAAATAATAATAACCTGATAACCTAATAAATGTGTTGGCATTTCAGTTACTAGAAGCAATTTTATGCCCCTTTCATAGATTCATTTTCAAAATCTTTCTCGGTAGTGAATTTCCAACTACGGGGAGGGACCGAGAGGGGGTTCCCCCTCCAGGTCCCTCCCCATAGTTGGAAATTCACTACCCTACACCCCCCAATCGGAAATCTCTAGCAACGTCCCTGCTCACAGTTGATCATGCTGGGACCTAATTGACCACAAACTCTCTATTTGCATGAGAACAACTACGTGTGAGACGTATTTATTTATTTGTGTTTAAGGTCACATACTTATGCACAATGGCTAATCATGACCGTGACAGTTTTACGGGTGGAGAAAGCCGGAGTACCGGAGAGAACCACCGAGCAACGACGAGCAGCTGCCATCTCCCTAACATCGTAACTCCTCACAGCAGCACAGGCAGGGTTAGATTGGTCGAAGACATACGCACCATCGACGTGCAGTACACCTTAGTCATCGTGCCCCCATGTAGACAATCGGATCGGGGTTAAGTGCCTTGTCCAAGGACAGAACCCGGGAGTCCGAATCGATCGCTCAGACGGTCACCCATCCGAGGATTAACCGGGCTCAACATTGCTTAACTTCGGTGATCTGACGAGAACCAGTTATCGCAACGCCACTGCGCCCCCTGTGCGAGACGTAAGCCCAATCGAATGCGACTACAACTGCTACATTTATTATCAATAAATTTCCAATCGGTCTGAGTTTTTAAAATATAATCCTGACTGACTAATATGGCAACTACAAAATTAAGCCATGCCTTCGACGAACGCATATCTTGAAAATGTAAGTGGGGGCGCGGTGGCGCTGCGGTAACCGGTTCTCGTCAGATCACCGAAGTTAAGCAACGTCGAGCCCGGTTAATCCTCGGATGGGTGACCGTCTTAGCGATCGATTCGGACTCCCGCGTTGTGTCCTTGGGAAAGGCACTTAACCCCAATTGTCCACATGGGGGCACGATGACAACCAATCTAACCCTGCCTGTGCTGCAGTGCGGAGTTACGATGTTGGGGAGCTGGCAGCTGCTCGTCGTTGCTCGGTGGTTTTCTCCGGGTTCTCCGGCTTCCTCCACCCGTTAAACTGTCACGGTCATGATTAGCCATTCGTGCATAAGCATGTGACCTACCTTAAACACCAATAAATAAATAAATAAATAATGTAAGTGGAATATTTGATCTGACGGATCTGCCCCCCCCCCTCCCTACCTCCTCCCGAGTTCAATCGGTAATCTCTCTGACTCCGTACAAACTATTTCCCGTATTTAAACATTATCCCTCTCCCTTTTAAAACTAGGATGGACTCATGCTGCGCAATCATTTTGCGATAGGTGGTATTTCAGTGATGAATATCTTTTAAATATGATCACGCGAATAATGGGATAATTCAATTTCGAATTACCTCCCCTACACCATAAAATGCTTCGAATTCATAAACTTTTTTACCAACAGAAATACCTATATTTTGCGGCACAGTTGCTGATTCGGTAAATAACGTAACATCTTGCTACCAAACACGTTGATTTCGTTATATCGCAAAGAAATACATACACTCGCTGAGTTTGAAGTCGATTGGGTCCATAGAGGCTGATGAGATAGGGCACCTCACTCACGACAAACATAATTCACGACGAAAAAAGAACTCAAATTATAGTGTATATGTATCCACGTAAAGTGGCTCAGTATTAACCCTTAACTAGCTACGTCCGCTTTGACCATACAAGGAGAACCTATATATCTATATATGTTTGCATGTGAGGCGGTTAAATAATATTGTCACTATATCCCGATAAATTATGTCTTCTGTTTGGTCAGAATGCCTAGGACAAATAGACATAGCAAAGTTCGCACCCAACATCCATGGTTTATGAGAGCGTGCAACATCCAGAGTATAAGGGCTCGCGAAACATCAGGGCTAGGTGGTTTAAATGAAAGCTTTTCGCTTTTGCTCGCCTCGATATTAAAATAGAACCCAAAAACCTGAAAATAGCTACAAATATCATGAAATTTCTGACACTTCGATCATATTTTGCTGTTATAAATTAAATAGTTGAATAATTGAATCAAACAATTTGGGGGGAAAAAAATAAGAGCAAATTCTGACAAAATACTTCTTACACGTTTCCTTAATGACCCAAAGGGTGTAACTTTATCTGTTGTCTTCTGCATTTGTAAAAACAAAACAATTATTCACGAATTTGGTCCAACTGATTGCGGAGCGCGAGAAACGCGTCCACAAATTTATTTCCATTATTTTTCTACTGTGTTTCAAACGCAACTAAAACGTTATCCCTGCTGACATTTTTAAAAACCGACATCCAAGTATTAAATCTCCATATACCATACATGTTGGCATCATGATTCACATTCGCACCTCTGACTGCAGAGTGTGAAGACGTGCTAATCACAGCTTAGTGTGGAGAACCTGGCAATACCAGCTCAACTCAAGAAAGCCCAGACAGTTTTGGACATCCCTTGTCCTATCAACTGGATTATCCAGATGAATGGCAATAATCCCCAGCTGACCCTGGAGTTTGGAACTGAGGACACCACCACACCACCTTCCTCGGGGACAGTTAGTACCTTTGGTGAGAGGAACCCCCTCTCACACTGGTCCTTATCCGTATGAGTCTGGAGGCCCTGACAATAGGAAGAAGAAATGGAAGAAGAGCCCGTCCACCAGGCGAGGGATGCCCGACGCCTGGGGGCTTTCACGGAGAAGAATAGAGAGATGAGAGAGGAAATGAAAGAGCAGAAAGCAACCGCCACTTCCCTCTCACTCTCGCGGACAAACCCAACCACTGCCGGCTCTCCGGGTTGGGATCGTTGGGTGTGGATAGTCCTGTGGAGACTGGTGAAAATGGAAGTTGCTTTCTCGCCACTGCCCGCTCCACACCCACCCGTCTCGTCGGGCCACGGAGAGCCTAAAGAAGATGCAATGGAAGCAATAAATCGGCTGATGAAAAATGGATGCCAGAGAAAAAGAAAAAGAAGCCATATCCAACATACCGGACCAACCAAACATCACCACAGCCACCAGCACCAAGCAACAAAAGAAAACGAAGCAGAAACAACACCGCTAACCAATTGATCCTCCTTTCTTCCTTTAACGCGCCCAGACATGCTGCTAAAATTTAACTTAAACAGTAAAAGAGGGTCGAAAGGGGCTTATCATAAACCGTCCCTACGCGCCTTCGGCGCGCGAAACCAGTCATCTTGCTTCGATGTTGACGGAAATAACTTATATTGATAACACTGTTGCAACTTTTTCGTTTGATTATTGTTGAAAAGTGCTCAATGCCATGCCTTCGTGTATACTCTCGTTGTTTGTCCTACACAGTTGGCAGTAGTTACAGTTTGTATTAAGAGAAAACCCCAAGGGTGCAATCCATCCAGCAGTAGTACATCAGAGGCTTTCCTTGTTGGGTAATTTATTTAGTGCACACTTTGATCTTACTAATAACTATTATTTATCTTACAGCCTTCCAGTGCATTTTGCTCGGGGAATCTGTCGTGCAGTGTAAGGCAAAAATATGTTCGAGTTGGGAATAAAATAAATTATTCTCGACCCGTAAGCACTGTTTACTAATGAACATAAAATTTAATTGATTTTCCGGCCGTCGTTCGGTTGCCCTGGCCCACTTGCAATACTCCAAATGGAAGGAACTGTGGCAAATATTCCTGCCCAGGGCAGGAATTCTCTTGCCACTGAAATAATTATAATTTGAGCACCTTTTAGCAAATTTTACCCCTGCAAATTGTATGGCGTTTTTCTCCAATGTTTCCAGGAGTTAAATTGAGACAAATTTTATGAAAAATATTTAAAAAAATACTCGGCGAATTAAGAGTTAAAGATTCATTCGTGTGTACGGCCGGCCAACATGGCCTTCGTGAGAAAATACAGTTTTAGTCAAAACTTTTTCACACTGAATTGAAGATTGTTTGTTAAATTGCCACTGCATTTTAACTGCACCGAAAACATGGATATAGGAAGCATTTCGAGTGTAGGGACATTGCATTTTTATTGTTCTGTATATAACAAATTCCCCCACCAGTGGGAACTTGAAAATTTGTTAGAAGTTGGGTCAAAAACGTGCACTTTTCTCCGGCTTAGAGGCTTAAAGAGACAAATTATATGGGGTGGTGGTGGTGGGGGGGGGGGGGGGGGGTAATCCAATTATCGCCCCCTCTGCAAGAGAAAAGAGTCTAAGCACTTCTGCCTGCTGAGAGGGAGACCGAAGCGAGAAATAAAGGTTTCTGATGAGTGGAGTTTAGCCGTTATGGACTCCTAATTCTCTTGTGGGGGAGGCATGGGGTAAAATTCATTATAAAAATGTGTTCGCCAAATCTCTCTCAAATATTTTGAAAATAAACCCATGCCCTCATCCCCCCCCCCCCCCCACACCCCCAGTTCGCACGTCCCTGAACGAAATACCAGCAACTCAAGTACTATTTATGTTGGTTACTTGGCTCGTTTGTGGACAGATGGTCAACATTAGATTTTATCTCCTGGGCAAGTGAATACGGAACGACGAATGACTGCAGCGACCCGAGCAATCACACTTTTGTTAATATAACCACTCTAACATGGTCATCCCACTTTATCCCGGTTGCCTATATGGGGGCACGATGATGCCGTGTACTAAGGCGTACTGTTCGTCGATGGTGCACATGTCTTCAACTGCTGTAACCCTGCTTGAGCGGAGCTTGAACAGAGTTAGAATGTTGAGGAGCTGACAGTTGCTCGTCGTTGCTCGGTGGTTCTCTCCGGGTACTCCGATTTCCTCCACCCGTAGAATTGTCACGATCATGATTAGCCATTGTGCATAAGTATATGACCTTAAACTCCAATAAATAATAATACGTCTAAATCTAAAATATCATCTACATATTTACTGATGGAATCTCTCAACAGAGGAACTATACGTTGGTGTTTGGCTGAAAGAAAATATTAAACAGATGAGTGATCAATGAACACTTGTTATTATTGACTCTCTCATTCTACTCATGACTAGCAACGTATCTTTCACTGGCCCAGTTTCCTGTTAATTTAATGAGTTCAGATAGAAGATGGTATTGAAAAGCCCAGGATGCACTCCCCCTTCAGAAACTATGGGAGGAAATAGTGAAGGATCTCCACCTGCACAAAGCAATACATGTTTGAGAAATGACTGTAATTGACTATTAGTCAGAGCTACTTTTTTCTCAATTTTTTCTTGTTAAAAAGGTTGGATCTGAATGTGAACCAGGTGCTAATTCCGGCATGTGTTTGAATGTAGAAACTAGACATAACGAAGAATTTTGTTTCTAATTAAGGAAATCATTAATTTTGTCCAAATTGTATCGTTTTAGGCCATTTGCTAACAACTAAAATAATGGTGTCTTCAACAAGAATGTTTCCACGAGTTAAGTGTCCGCTATGATTAAATTGTGAGATTATTATTATCTCTGATGGGCGTGGGTGTGAGATGGGGAAATCTCAGCCTCGGGACAAGATATTTGGTCCAGACACTGAGCAAGCCTCGTGTCTGACCTAAATATCTTGCCCTCGGGTGAGATTACCCCATCTCACCCCACCCCAGCAGGGATAATTTTTCTTCTCCCACCAAAACACCCTGACGTCATCGAAAGTAACTCAGGTGCAGGTGTAGTTTTATTGAACAAGTTTCTTGTCCATTTCTGAAAAAACTGATTTGCTTGTCGGAAAGAGCGCACAAAGGTTCTGTATATACCACGGGTAGACACCTCGAAATTAAATCCCAACGCCGACAAGACGGGGGTCAAAGATTTGTAGCGAAATTAACATTGACATATTTCGATGACGTCATATTATGAATTCTGGAATGCATAACGTTTCGACGGGAATTTCGTGCAACTCTCTCCATTCATAATGGCGTTCACCCCTAAATTCATATAAAAGTGTCAAGCGTTCTTTGGTTTTGGGGTCAGAGTTCTTATTTCTATTTTCTTCGACAAATGTTCGTCTGCTGATATTTCCGAAACGTGACACCATGTTGTTTGTTTAGAAAAGAACGTGCCATGATTGAATAGTCCTTTGCTCATTAAATATTCTAATAAGCCGGTCACGAGGGTCATGTGAGATAGATATCTATCTCACATGGCCTCCCCAGGTGAGACACAGGAAGTGGGGGAGAAAGACACTGGCACTAAATTCGATTTTCTTGCTATAAGAAAGAAGGCAAATAGGAAAAAAAACAAAACAAAACAAAATGAAACCTGCATGGGATTGGTGATTTGAATATAATGACAAAATGCTAGTGGTATTTGAGGGGTTATTGGTAATGCTTAATGTGGACAATGCTGTTTGATTTTAGATATGCCACGGAGTAATAATTTTAGTTCATATCCATCAAATGCTGGAAAATCCAAAGCTAACATTTTCTGTAAAGATTTAACTCCACTCAGATAACAACTTACCGATTGAAGATATTTAAAGGATCAGCTGAGGAACTGACAAAACAATTTTAAAGTTTTGTATGAAGCAGGAAATCCCTGCCGTTCAAAATATTCACAAAACAGAAAATAGGCTCTCCATTGTTTTGGAAGATTTGTGTGCGTACCACTTGCAAAGGCAGAACAAACCGATTCGTGTGCTTCTTTTTCTAATTAGGCGAGTTGTGATTCTATAAGGACGGGATATACCAATTATTATTCAATAAAAAGCATTTATCATATGACTCGTCCGTTTTGTTCACTTTAAAACATTTGATATTTTGTTTTCATATTAATCAGTGATAAATAAAGCCTACCGTCAATTTCATTGGTCAGTTTCAAAACTAGGCAATATGATTGGCTGAACACTATAAAACTTGGCCACATTTTCATAATTTGCATAATTAGAGTTGGGAGCTTTCATTGGTCGATTTCAAAACTGAACAATTTGATTGGCTAAACAAAATACAACTGGGTGACATTTGCATAATTTCAGTAGAGAGAATTTACGTTGTCTGTCCTATTTAGGGTGGGTTATTTTGTATTAATCTTTTACCTCCAAGAAAAACGCCATTCATTTTTTTTTATATATTTTCACTTTTTGCTTCCAAAACACAGGTCATGACCCCTCATTGGAACGAGCTCGACGAGCTCGTTCCAATGAGGGGTCATAACCTCTGTTTTGGAAGCAAAAAATTAAATTTTTTAATAAAACGAGGATGTTTTTTCCAAGGGCCGTCTGCAACTCAAGTTAGGTGATGGGTTAAAAGTCCTACTAAGTGGCTAATTTGTACGTGTGTGTGTCATATGATAAATAGAATATGAAATGAGTGTTTTTCTCATATAATATTTATGAAACTCGTCCGAATTTTCCGTTTGGGCCCGCCAGAGGCTCGTCAAAACGGACAATTCTTAGACTCGTTTCATAAATATTATATGAGAAAAACATTCATTCCATATCCTCTATTTATCATATACTTGAACTTTCTCCATATTTAAGCCTTTGATGGCTCATTGAAAGGTTTACTGGATTATTCTTCCTTCACCCCACCCAGAAATAAAGTCAAGAAGACGGTTATCACATCCATCAATGTGATGAGCTGTGATTTCAAATTCACGCAAGGCAGCTATGAAAGATAATTACCTTAAACAAGACTGCTAGCAGCTCCCTTGTTTATAATGAATACAGATGTTAAACTGTCACAATAAACTAAAACTGTTTTACCTTCATGCTTGTGAGCCCACAGTTTCAAACAAACTACTACTGTTAACAATCTCTTTTGATGTAGCATGCTTCCTGTTTAACCATTCTTGAACCAAATCTAGAATTGCCTTAAGTCTCTGGACAGTAACCTTCTAAGTAAGAGGATTGGTATTCAATACAACACCCCCAAAAACACCATTTTAGTAGATGGACAACACACTTTGTCCACTGATTCTTCCAGACCACATAATTCTAAAACATTTTCCAGTTTTGAAAAGGACTCACTTCGTTTTGTGGAATTTCAGCTCCAGCAAAATCATCGTAATAGTTAATAGCTTCCACCCCTTCACTGACAGCAATAACAGTCACAGCGTCTGTCAACCGTTCGTCACTTGAGAACCATAAGGTCCTATCTTCCCGTGGAAGATAGAACCATATGGTTCTCACACAACGCGTCGACAAATTTGAGCCGTACATTTAAGACCCATCGTTAACACTTTGTTGAAGAAAATTTTATTTTTCCACAAATAACCTAACAAATGAATATCCCAACGGCCGAATGGAATTTGTCTATATGCTCGTTTAAGATCTCGTTTGAACAAATGACACCCTCGACGTTTATGCTTGATAATGTCCACTAAAATATCAACTTTTGGTTACTTTAAATGAATAGAAGGTATTCCTTCGTTAACTGAAGATCCCTTATGGAAACTTAAGTCCACAATAACACGCCTTTACTTAGAATCTTTCTCAGGTACTAATGTTCATAGTAGTAATAAATGGGATAACAGAAAAAAGACCAATAATCAAGCCAGAAAATAAGCAGACTGACATCTGCAAAATGAGGTCCCCAGAGGGTGAATTTAATGATGCTACCCTGCCATAGCAGGGTAGCATCACTAAATTTACCCTCTGTGAACCTCAGTCTGAATCAGGGTCTCAAGAATAAATAGAAAGAGGTACCCAGAGGATAAATTGGCCCACTGTGTGGGATAGCATCATCAAATTCACCCTCTGGGCACCTCATTCTGCAAATGTCAGACTGCTTATTTTCAGGCCTGCCAATAATAGACCCATAAGACCACACAAAATAAATTAATTGATACTTTCAAATCAGTGAGGGAGGGAGGGAGGGTTTTATTTTTAGTTTTTATTTTTCTGTTGCAAAATGTGAGCAAACATGGAGAGGATTTGGACTGTCTTTTTACACACTGAAATATAGAAAGTGCATTAATTCATTTTTAATATGAAAAATAAAACATTGCTCTAAAAACAAACTGTAGGTACTGAAATTCAAAGGCTTCATATTCATTCGACGCTCTTCATATTATCTTTAAAGTAAAAGTATTTAATCTAGTATTTAATCTATGGGGATTTGCCACGTTACAATTTATGGGAGAGTGCCTAGGCACTCTTCTGTAAATTGTAAAAAGGCCAATATATTTTAGACGCAACTAAATAAATATGCATCAATCAGAAAATGTAAAACATTTCGGGTTTGCCTGAGTTTGTACTAATATTGGAAGACACTGAAAGACATTAAAAATGTCCAATGAGGGGGTTCAAATTCTATGAAGGATTGCCTGAGAATAAAAACACTTTGTTTTGTCTAATCTAATTCATTTTTGATATATCTATCAACATCTTTTTCAAATTCTAAAGCATATTCATGATTAGAAAGCTTATCTCTAGTTTGGGACACTGAACCAAAATGGCCTACTGGAAAGCCAAAATCAATCAAGTATCAAATTAAAGTATCTGGATACTCTTTTAACTTTTGACGAAAACAAATCCTAACATTTAAATGGGAAAATACTGGAATTCCACAATGAAGATAATTGTGATGTCCTGATTCTATTATCTTATCATGAGCTTGTAAATAATCAATATTTCTGTGCATTCACCACAATTAGGTGTTGAGTTTGAATTTTCTGCAATATTGCCATCATCTTCGGTAGAAGACAAAAAAAAAACAACAGATAACGAATCTGAAGAATTGAAGTCAGAATGATCAAAAATGTAACGCTTCTACATCAAACACGTTACATTCAGAAGGCTGTTTATAAGAAAATTTCTCGGAAATGGTGTTATTTTTAACATCCCTATCTTCCGACCCAGTTGATATCTCATACGGGTATTCAGCAGATACAATAGTATTTTCCTTTACAATAACATTCACACGAATGGAGTGTTACTATTAATGTATTTATTTATTGATGTTTAAGGTCACATATTTCCGCACAATGGCTAACCATGACCGTGACAGTTTTACGGGTGGAGGAAGCCGGAGTACCCGGAGAGAACCACCGAGCAACGGCGAGCAACTGTCAGCTCCCCAACATACCAACTCCACACAAGCAGGGTTAGCATTGGTTGAAGACAGGTGCACCATCGACGTGCAGTACGCCTTAGTACACAGCGTCACCGTGCCCCCACGTGGGCAATGGGGGTGAAGTTTCTTGCCCAAGGACACAACGCGGTTGCCGCAGGCAATGGAGTGTTACAAAAAGAATTAAAACCTTGAGGTGCACTTACATCGTGCTTAAAACCGTTTACCTAACATGAAAAGCAGACGACACTTGCAAACAAAATTCTTGAATAACTATTTTTTTTCATTTTTTGTCTTGAAAATATAGGTTATGACCCCTCATTGGAACGAGCTCGTCGAGCTCGTTCCAAAGAGGGGTCATAACCTATGTTTTTAAGACAAAACATGAAAAATAATGAAAATTAATTAGCGGTTTTTGTGAATAGCCTTGGACAGTTCCTGCTGTTACGTTGAGTAAAGGGCTAGGTAAATGGCTGGGATAAGAACATCAGGATTTAAAGCATTAGAAATATGACAATGTCCTTGTCATTTTTGAAAGCTGCAGGCTGAGGTACATTCAGGATGATTTAATTTTTCCTTATTTTTAAGCCAGCATGACGACCAAATGTGCTCTACATTTTTGGCGTGACCTTTCACAGTGGCCTTTTGTGTGCCTTATGTCCATGTATCCACGCACGTGCTCGTTATGTTTTTTTTTAAAATAAATACACGTGTAATTAATAAGTTACATCTTAATCCACTCAAAACTTCGACTTTGGTTAAGAATTTCAAATATATCCCGGCATCCAATGCGTCACCATATGCGTGGAATTTGTTAACACAAACCTGTCATTGGTGGCAGTGAATAAACTGAAAAAAACAGTAATGTATAAAAATGCTGATTCTAATCATACAGTAATACTATTTATTTATTTATTGGTGTTTAAGTCACTTATTTCTGCACAATGGCTGATCATGACCACAACAGTTTTACGGGTGGAGGAAGCCGGAGTACCCGGAGAGAACCACCGAACAACGGCGAGCAACTGTCATTGGTTGAAAGTAGTAGTGTAGGTACCCGATCGTGCCTGATTACCCGGAGCTTTGGGGGTGCAGCTAGTGTTAAATTCCCATAGGAACCGGAGCCGTTTGGGGGTGCAACTTCGGGGGTGCAAAATGTCGGCACCATACATCTAAATCTGGTAAATGGTGTACGTACTGCATATATAGTATACTATGGCATATATATACGCATGGGGGCATATATGTACGCATGGGGCTATAGGTATATATTATGGGTAAGTGATGGAAAATTAATGGTGAAGATGGGTTTTCTTGAAAGTTTTTCCCGCGAAACGGTTGACGTTGCTATTGACGTCGTGACGTCATGATGCGCACGTGACGTCATAGAGATGTTGACCACTGTTATTGTCCAGAATACAATCTGACATAACGTTATTCGGGTCAGTGGATGCCGGGCTTCTCGTATGGGGGTGGCGGCGACATAGTAGTAGTGGTATATATGCATGTAGGTCCCAAGTTAGCCCTTGGGTCTTCATATTATCCCATGTCTGCTGTAGCTAAGTCAAGCAGTAGGGTGGGTGGGTGGTAGTGTGGTATTGCGAGATAGTCATTGGTGGTTTAAATTGGACAGTATAGGATGAATGATCTGTTGGTCTATTACCCCCTTAGTACTATTAACCTACCGAATCCTTTGTATTATCTTATGGCTGGTATTGGTAGTTTAGTGTTAGGCCAAGCAGTATTATACTAGGTTGTTTAGAACGGGTGGCATAGGATGCATTGTATATACCACTGTAGGTCCAGTCCTCGATATTATTAATCAGCCGATTGCTTTGTACTATTCAATGACTGGTATAGGGAGTACGTTATGACAGGTCAAGTGGTATTGTGGAGTGGGGGAGGGGGTAATGCCTGACAGTATAGAACAACGGTATAGTATGGACGATATATACCTATGTGGGCCCCTGCAGGTCCCATGTTAGCCCTTAGTACTATTAATTCACCTGATGCTTCATGTTATCCTATGACTGGTATAGGTAGTATGCAATGCTAGGCATAGGGGTATTGTGGGTAGGGGTACTGCCTGGTAGTTTAGAACGGTACTATAGTATGGGCGGTATATACACCTATAGGCCCCCTGTTAGTGCTTGGTACTATTAACCAACCGATTGCTTTGTTTTATTATATGGCTGGTATAGGTAGTACGTTATGGTAGATCTAGTGATTTTGTGGGGGTAGGGGTAATGCCTGGCAGTATAAAACAACAGTATAGTATCGACAATATATAGCTCTGTGGGCCCCCGACAGCCGTTGATACTACTAATCGACTTAATGCTTTATGTCACCCCATAACTAATATAGGTAGTATGTAATGTTGGGCCAGACGTTATTGTGGGTGGGTGGGTGTAATGCATGGTCGTCTAGTGTGGTAGTGTAGGGGTTACGCGTTCTCCCCCTACAGGTCCCATGTTAGTCCTTAGTACTATTAATCCGCCTAATGCTTCATGTTATCCTATGGCTTGTATAGGTAGTATATAATGCTGGGCCGAGGGGTACTGTGGGTAAGTGTAATGCCTGATGGTAAAACACGGAATCCAAATTTTACGGACTCGGCTAGGAATCTCAATTACGGAATGCCCTATATGTATACAGGGGAAATCTGATTCAACCCTGATCAATGTTATAGTCGAGACTGAGATAGGTATAGCCAGGAAGTAATGGATGAGATATGGGACAGAATAACAGAAGCCAATAGTACTGGTACAAGGCCGCAATGGAACAAGACTGTCGTAGAAGCTGATGATAGGACAGATAGGCCATAGACCTGTAATGGCCTTGGAGCTTTGGCGACAAGATGGAAGCGGTTGGTAAGACTACTTTAGACCCATTGAGGGCTTTTACATAGCCTAATGGGACAAAAAAGGGATTCTCCAAATGGTATCCTCGATAGGTATCCTCAATAGGTATCCTCAAATAATACAATACCAGGCCATAGGTATCCTCAAATACCCGTATGTGCCTATGTGAAAGGGCATATTGTGTCACATTGTGCCTTTTCACATAGGCACATACGGGTATTTGAGGATACCTATGGCCTGGTATTGTATTATTTGAGGATACCTATCGAGGATACCTACTGGAGAATCCCTTTTTGTCATATGTGCTTATGTGAAAAGGCACAATGTGACACAATATGCCCTATACATTGTTGATACAATGTAATGACCAGTTACTCACACGGATATACAGATATTCGTTCATGCTCCAGTTATAGATATGGCCATGTTATGAAAGATTCGGTCACATCTAGCCTCGATTGAGAATCATTCCTTACGTTCATTCAAAAGAATTGTACGGCGTTATCTCCAATGATTCCTGGAGTTAAATTTAGATGTGTTTTTAATGAAATCTGCTTAGGAGCAGCCATGACTAGATTTGATGAAAAATGTTTAGAAAATACTCGGCGAATTGAGAGTTAATGATACATTCCTGTATATACGGCCGGCCAACTAGGCCTTAGTGTAGTTTTAGTCAAAATGTTGGGTCTTTTTCACAGTGAATTGAAGTCTGTTTGTTAAAGTGCCTTTATTTTTCAAAGAGAATGAATGTTTATCCATTCTTTTCTTAATCTCGATTGCCCACGTAGGGGCGGCGGCGCTGTGCACTAAGGGGTACTGCACGTCGATGGTGCACCTGTCTTCGACCAATTCTAACCCTGTTTGTGTGGAGTTAGTATGTTGGGGAGTCTGACCGTTGCTCGGTGGTTCTCTCCGGGTACTCCGGCTTCATCCACCCGTAAAACTACCCGACAGCAAGTGACCATGGCTGTCGAAAGTGTCGATAAACTCCAATAAATAAATAAACAAATATCGATTTTTTTTCACATTTAAATTGCTGGAATATTTCAGTCACTCGAACACGTGAAACATAGGTCTTTTAGTCAATTTTCTTCCTCATATGCTCAAGTTGAGTACAATAGTGTTTCTCTATGTCCTGTGGGAAATTATATGATTTCCACCCCTTATATTTTGTTGAGCTGTCCACGGATAAGCACGTAAGTAAGACAAAGTGGCCGAGTAGTGGCTCAGTGTGCAGGAATAGAATTTTAGATCCAGAGGCGGACTGGCCGTATGGTCCACAGGGAAATTTCCCAGTGCCCAACCTCTTATTGGGGGCCGCTGTGGCTTCCGAAATCGATGCATCCTACACCTATTGGTACATGAAATTTCACGAAAATTACCAAAAGGCGAAATGGATCTGATTGCAAAGACCAAAGGTATATCTACAGTTAAAACTAGAAGTCCTGTCATGAAATGCGCATAAATAGCACGTTGATCTGCGCGTTAATGTACGCGTTAGGACCCTAGTAAAGCTATCAAATTCTGTACATATGGCCTGTGCACAAGCAGTGTTTCAGCCAATGGACCTCCGGGTAACCCGGAGGTCCATTGGCAGAAACATTGCATGTGTTTGCTATGAGTACTTTACTTTGAATGCCATTCGATATGGCAATTGCGCGCATTTCCAACGCGCAGTTAAGCCTAGATAAGCTCTCTATTCGTGACAGGACTTCTAGTTTTAACTGTAAATGCCCTCTATGTGGACTGCTATTTGGCAGTCCACAAGGAGGGCATTTCGATACACCAGCCATCTAATTTGCCGTTGAACGCTCAGATGCAAGGAAATAGCATTCATCTTTCAGTTCGCAAAATCAAAATTTTCTCCCATTGGTCCGAACTATGATCGGAGCGATGGATCCGGGGCCCCTTTGTTACGACCATTTTAGCTTAATGAGCGACGAAACTGATACAAAGATGTTATTGAAATGTCCTCTATGTGGATCGTCACTGATTGCTCAGTTGATAGGACGCAGCGTTCTTTCAGTTCGAAAAATCAAAATTATCTCGGGGCCCTGCCTCCCCCCCCCCCTCCCCACCCGGCCACGGTGTATTTACCGGTAACAGGTTTTGACCCAGTCAGCCCCTATTTAGATGGAAAGGTAGGTGGTCCATTACTGACCTGCGTCCCCGTTGTGTCCTTGGGCACTTCATTTTGTTTTCCTCGTGGAAGCACTGTGGCACTGTGTATAAAAGCTTAGGCTGCGACGACGGCCCACCTGCCTTCAACCTATGCTAACTCTGCTCGTTCCGGCTAGTGAGTTAAAGAGACAATAGTTACCCGTCGTTACTTGGTGGTTCTTTCCGGATACTCCGTCTTCCCCCACACGTAAAACTTCTGACACATTGTGACTCCGGCTGTTGAAAGTGTCGTCCAATCACAATCAAACAAATAAACAAAATTCAGTTTACAATTTCTAGAGTTGAAACAGTTAACCGATTAATCGATTAACCAATGATCAATGTCTTGATCGATCAAAAAAGTAATTGATTAACCGTTGCCTTAATCTATTGTATTATGTGGGTTAACAAAGGAACAAACTTGCTCTAAAATAGGCAAACATTGTCACATTATATTATGAGACAGATTAAAGCTTGCAAGTTATGTGCAGACATACTTGTTCACTTGCATGATCATTGTATGCTATCAGTAGCTGGAAATGGTCATTCTTAACCATTTATCCCTTACGGGTAGCAGACGATACTTGCAAAATAAATTCTTGAATTACTAAAAATTTTCATTTTTTGTCTCAAAATGTTAGCATCTTATGAGAAAACCTTTTAACCGTTTCAGCTCTAACAATTTCCTTTTTGTTCTCCTTTTCATAACGTGAATGAGATAAGGGTTCCACGACTGCGGTTGCAAGCTTCATTTTTTGCGCTTGAAAACAGTGACGTTGCCACAGGGGTTGTGTTGGTGGAGAAGTGCCTCCTCTCCACCCCACCCCATCCATCACTCGTTAATTACAATAATTGGACATTCGAAGCCCTAAATTGAAAGGAGGGGAACATTTCAGACGAGAGGCTTGTGGAATTTTTCCAAAAACGTCTAGAATTTAGTCAAAATATAGAGTTTTTAAACAGAAAACTAGTGAATGTCGTCCAAAGATTGAATGAAATGTGGTAAAAATCTCCTGAAATATTGATTTGAAGTTGGAATTTGTGACTCACAAGAGGCTCAGTTGGATAATTTAGTTTCAAAACTGCCCGACACGATATAACCCTGGATGTCGAAAGTATTGTTAAACCTAAAGAAATTCTCCAAAGAATGAGGCAAGAAAGCAGAAGGAGAAAACTATTCATTTTCAAAAATATTCTTGATTGGATCCACCCTATTGACGTCGCTCGACCTCGTCACTGACAACATGACCAATAATTTCTTCCATAAAGACTGAATTGTCTTTTCTATAAGATCACACCTCAGCTTGTTCCAATGAAGGGATTGTACGCCAGCTTTGAATCTTTACCAGACTCTGCTGTACCCACACTTACATTTTTAAAAACAAATTCACTTCGTAAACACAGCTAATGACACCTTATTGGAACGAGTTTGGAACGATCGTTCCCATGAGGCGTCGTAAGCTACGTATTATTATTATTTATTTATTGATGTTTGAGGTCACATATTTCTGCACAATGGCTAACCTTGACCGTGACAGTTTTACGGGTGGAGGAAGCCGGAGTACCCGGAGAGATCCACCGAGCAACTGTCAGCTCCCCAACATACCAACTCCACACAAGCAGGGTCAGCATTGGTTGAAGACAGGTGCAACATCGACGTGCAGTACGCCTTACTACACAGCGTCACCGTGCCCCCACGTGGGCAATGGGGCTGAAGTGTCTTGCCCAAGGACACAACTCGGTTGCCGCAGGTGGGATTCGAACCGAGGACCTCTCGGCTTGCAGCCTGCACCTCTACCAACTGAGCCACCGCGCCCCTCGTGAGCTAAGTTATGGGAGCGAAAGTTGAAAAAAATGAAAACTGAATGATGTATTTTGTTCATAGAACCGGGTGTAATTCAGAGTAAAAGGTGAACGGCCAATAAAAAAAACCCTGATTAACCCTTTACCCAACGTAACGGCCAAAGCAAACCAGCGCTATTCACAAAAATCGCCAATTGATTTTTATTATTTTTTCAATTTTTGTCTCAAAAACATAGGTTATGACCCCTCTTTGGAACGAGCTCGTCGAGCTCGTTCCAATGAGGGGTCATAACCTATGTTTTTGGGACAAAAATGAATAAAATTATTCAAAAATTGGTTTGCGAGTGTCGTCTGCTTTTCATGTTAGGTAAAGGGTTAAATAACATGGAAATTATAAAATCTGAAAGAAGTTTGTGAAATGCTATATTTGGACTGCTCATGTTCGGTTGACACGCTGAGTTCGACGTTATTAAATCTTTGCGTCGACAACTCAAGAGAAGTTAATGTATTACGCCCGGATAATTTGTTTCACGACACCAATGCATAAAGAGTTCAATCAGCCATAGAAAATGTTCTATTTCGTACAACTGTGGCATTAACAAAGTCCTCAAATATACATGTACCACACTGACATTTATGTCGCGCTACACAGTTCAGTGAATCAACAGCTGAAGGCGAAGAACAGCTTGTCGTCATAAACATGTATCACCGGAATATAATTTTATAAACACGCAAAACAGGATATAAGTTAACTTGTGTTGAAGTTCTGAGGTGAAAGAAATTAGGAGCTGAAATTCTGCGTTGAGTGAAAATATGGATGCGTAAGGTATCGTATACATTACTCAATTTGACTTTAAAGTTGTATCCTCACCACACTGTTTTGAAATATTATCAAGTTGTGGGTTTCGCAACTTCCTGTTTACGAACTGTCAGCACAATGAGGTATTTTATCTGAACTATTGTCCACCCGATTGTAGTTGGAACCGATTTCTTATTTTTAGAAATTTGAATAAGGTCCTAGGTGACCGTAGGACGTTAATGTCCAAACATATCTGGTTTTCATAACATTATCAAGGTGATGTAGGTGTGTGTGCGTGTGTGTGTGTGTGTGTGGTGAGGGGGGGGGGGGGGGTTGCAGAACCCCCCGAGTTTTTTGGGCACAGCTGGTCACCACCCTCGTGTCGAGACATGGAAACCAATTTAAGGCTCTTGAATAATTATTCAATTAAAAAAAAATAAAAATAAAGGCCCATTAAGTGCCTCATGTCCCCATACAGCCACAAACTATCACTTTTTGATTTCTTTGGAAAAATTCCCTCAAGTGTATTTTACTTCGAGACCTCAATCGGTAGGTTGTATTTATCTTTACAATGATGTGGAAACATTTTTAAGGGCCTATATAAGTAATGGAATTTTGTTGATTTTGAAATTCTCACCTCTCATATTCCTTACATTCAGATTAAATATACACAAATTATACATCAAAATGAAGGTTGGGATGAACAGAACACGAAACACATATGTAATCAACTCATAGAGTTGACAACAGGCACCACTCGTTCCTGGAAGTCTGCTATCGTATTCGCACCAGAACTGATAATAAAATAATATTTCGCAAGAACAACTCGTGGCCGAATGTGCTTCAGATATTCAATAACAAAGGTAGGCATTCAAAACACTTTCTAGTGCAGCGACAGGACTGCATCTTGGAAAAGGACAAGGCTGTCTGCATTTTTTATTGAAGATGGTTTCCATGCTCGACAGACATGCGCAAATCACTCGATACCACGAATTTCCATCGAAAAACAAAATTGTAATTCTAAGAAATTTCAACAGGTATCATGATACCTTGAATTGAATATGGCAACTGTGCAATCTCTTTCTAATAACAGTATACTGTATGAAGGCGATCTTTTTCATTATTTGATTTTAGACGGCGTTGTTTTTACATGCTTTTTCCGTCCGATGACGTCGACCGGAAATCGAAAGTATACTCGTACGTAAACAAAAGCAAAGGCTTTGGAATTTTCCCCCATGCAGCTCTGTCGCCGTGTTTTGAAGAATTTGATCCCCAAGCTTTGTTTTTGGATATGTAAAGCATATTTAGCCACAAGTTTTTTGTCGTGAAATATTATTAAATTATCAGTTCTGGTGCGAATAGGGCAGCAGACTTCCAGGAACCAATGGTGCCTACAGTCGACTCTATGAGTTGATTACACATGTGTTTCGTGTTCTATACATCCCAACCTTCATGTTGATGTACATTTTGTGTATATTTAATTTGAACTGAAGGAATATCAGAGGTGAGAATTTTCAAAATAAACAAAATTTCATTACTTATATAGGCCCTTAAGTCATCTGTATGTATGGTAAAAATGGGCAATATACCGAATAAACGAACCGATACCGATATAATGGGGATACCGAAAAACCGAACCACCAATCGTTGAATATAAAACAAAAACGTCAGAATTTTCAAATTTTACTACATTTGCTGTTTATAAATCCCTGTTGCGGCTTGGTAACAGTTGAAAGGTTCATTTTCTTGAGAGAAATGACTGTTTCCTATTCAGCTTTGTTAACCCTCAATGGTCAGGGCAACTGTCCCGAATTCCTATTAGACAACAACCTGTACATGTCCCAATTGCCTAGCAGTGATTTCAGGTCAAGTCAGACACTCAAGACCTGACTAGATGCTCAGATGATTTGTCTATTGTCAGCAGACCCCCACCCCACCCCCCACCCCAACCTCCCAAAGATGGCATGGTTAGGATAGGGCTGCGCGATATTCAAAACTGAATACCGGTATCGGTATTCAAAAAAATACCGCGGTATACCGGTATATCGAAAACTGTTCAGGTATATGAACACAAGTACCACAATCGAGACTCGAGGCATCACAGTCGGAACGAATTAGCACGCCTTGATGATGCATTTCGAAAAACCTTTACCCAACGCAGACGATATCAAAATTTATTATTTTCAAAATTAGTTTTTCATATTTTAACCAAATATTTCAACAAAACTATATCATGTGACACCTCATTGGAACGAGCTCAACGAGCTCGTTCCAATGAGGGGGGGGGGGGTCACATGATATACATGTAATTTTGTTGAAACTTTTGAAAATTATTTTTTCAACTGCTGAGTTTGTATATTACGAGGCCTCAAGCAGAAGATTCCTTGGACAGAGGGATAATATTATTCATTCGGAGCTACAGTTAAAAAACTCAAGACATCTTGAAAATTAAATTGTGGGTAAATAAATAATTACGATAAACCGATATTTTTGTAATTACACCGGTATTCAATCGATATTGGTTTGAATACCGGTATATATCGGTTTATCGATATACTGTGCAGCCCTAGGTCAGGACTCAAGCTCTGAGATCGCAAAAGCACGAAATAGGTCTTTAAACATTAAGATGCGTTCAGAACAAGTAAAAAATTACTCCAGATATTTGTGATCGTAAAAGTACGCCACTGTTGTGATCATTGGCAGTGACATTTATAGCGTTGCGGTAGAATGTTACTTCAACGCCTTATTCTGTTTTTCCTGATGTGAACTCCTCTTTTGTACTATCAAGAAATCTCAGGCAAGTCAGATACCGAATACCGAACCGATACCGAGGTATATCCCCTTAAACACACCGAAACCGATACCGAACTCAAAATTCCAGTACCGCACATCTCTAATATATGGTGGTAATTAACGTAATAATTAATCCTGTAATAATGATTAGAACTAACTCTATTAAGATTTATATTGATTATATTGTGACACATTTATGAACAGTTTACATGCGTTGATTCGAAAACAATAAACACACACTTCGTACCATTATATTCGGTACCTTCACGTCAGGTCCACAATATTACATTACCCCCTTTTTTGAGATAATAATTTTGAAAAGAAAATACAAAAATAAATAAATAATAAAATGGGGATAGAGGTTGCTAGCACATATCACACCGTTGGGGGGGGGGGGGGGAATTTTACTTTCCTCCCAAGTAACTGTTCGCAACAAAAATATGTGACAAAATCTTGAAAGTGTGATGGTTTGTGTCTGCCACGAAAAGGATTCCATCTGGGTACTTCTTGGGAATCAAGTTCATCAACGGTACATTGTGGAGTCGATGTAGGGTAGATGAGATCATCATCTGACGATTGGTCATGAAACTGTTGTGTAAATTGGTTCCTTTCATTGTGGCTCGCATGGAAAAGTTTGAAATGAGATGAATTTCGTGTTATTTGCCTATTATCATTCTGTGCTGTACTCATAGAATTGCTAATCTTGGTGATTCTGAAAGGGTGCTTGTCATATGGTGGTGTGAGTTTATTAACCCTATCGCGACGAACCAAAACTAGATCACCAATTCTGAACTTATGAGTTTTGATGTACCGCTTAGAGTCTGCATACTTCTTCATTGAGTTTTTCGACTTGCGATCTTTTGATCTCACTTCTGAATCATGAAGAGTGTCATTACTTTTAACAGCAGGTAATTTAGTCTTCATTTGCTTTCCAAACAAAAGTTTATATGGCGATTGACCAGTCGAAACATGCGGAGCAGCACGATAATTTCTCAAAAAAGAAAATAACTTTTGTTTCCAGTTCTTATTTTCAACATGTGCAGCTTGTATTACTTTTTTAATTGTGCCCATAAATCTTTCGATTTCGCCATTAGCTTTTGGGTATTTTGGCGTTATTGTCCTGTGTCGAAAACCCATATATTTTGCATATTGTGCAAATTCAACACTGTTGAACGGTGGACCATTATCAGTCCTTATTTCTACAGGAACACGATATTCAGATAATATCTGGTCAAGTTTAGGTATTACAGATTTTGCTGATGTAGAGTGAATTATTTGAACAACCGGAAATCTTGAATAGTCATCCATTAATGCGAGGATGTATTCACCTGATGGGAATGGTCCTGTGAAATCCATTGACAAGTTCTTCCATACACTATCGGGCAAGTCAGACATCTGCATAGGCTCTGCTGATGGTGTTGCGGTACAAATTTGACAAGTTGGACAATGTTTAATGGTGTCTTCAACTTGTTTATCAATACTAATAAACCAAAATCTACTTCTAATATATTGTTTGGTTTTGATAATGCCCATGTGGCCTTCATGTACAAGCTGAATAACAGTTTTCTGTAAGGAACTTGGTATCACAATCCGTTCACGTCTTAAAACAAGTCCATCAATAACGGTAAGTTCATTCAACACATGACGGAAATTGACTATGTCTGCTTCTAAATTCTTAGAAGGCTTTTTGCAATGTAAATGTTTCATGAGCTTTTGGAGAACACTATCATCTTGTGTTGCTTGTCGTATATCGGGTATTGTTAATGCATTTGGCATTAAATTGTTGATTAGAAAACACACATGATTTTCTGTTGTATTAAGAAAGTCATCATCTGTTATTGGTGTTGTCGATACTGGATGTTGACTAAAATAATCAACGGCACATGTCTTGCCTGGGCGATACTTTACTAAATAGTCATAGCTTAAAAGTTTCACTCTCATGCATTCAATACGAACAGAGGTTTGGCTTTTAGGATTATTAAATAATGTCTGGAGAGGTTCATGATCAGAAAATATTACAAATGATTTATCCAACAGATAACAGTGAAATTTAGTACATGCGAAAACAATAGCCAATGCCTCTCTTTCAATCTGTGCATATTTTTGTTTTGTAGGTGATAATGTTCGACTAGCGTAAACTACTGGATGAAAATTTCCAGAAGAATCTGCATGAGACAACATAGCTCATAGTCCAAAAGGACTTGCATCAACATGAACTTCTGTCGGTTTATCTTTATGATAATAAGACATTGTTGTGTTAGATGAGAAAGCATCTTTTAGGTCATGAAATTCTTTTTGATGTGTTTCTGTCCAGTCCCATGGTTTGTCTTTAAGTAATAATTGTCTCAACATGTGTGTTCGATGACTGTAATTGGATATAAATTTTGCACTGTGGTTGCACATTCCTAAAAAGCTGCGAAGACCAGACACATTCTGGGGTGGAGTAGCTTCCTTTTATGCGTTGACCTTGGTAGGTGAAGGTGACATTCCTTAAAATATGAATCCAAAGAATTCTATTCATGTCATGTTGCATTGGCACTTGTCTTTATTAACTGTTAGACCGACATCTTAACAGGCTTGGCAATTTCAGGAGAGCGATTGTTTAGCTCTCCTTACTGCCCTCCTGAAAGAATTAAGGAGAGCGAAAAATTGCCCTCCTAAATATTTTGGTCTGGGATGATTGAGATTACATGTATTATGCTCACATTAAATTTTTGTTGTAAAGCAAAAATGTAATTTAACTTCGAAGTCACATAACATCACGTAATTTCATTTTGAAAGTGGTTTAGTGGTAAAAGGTAATGGCTGCAACCATACCCAAACACAGTTGCAATCATTTGAAGCAAAATGGGTCACAGCAATATTTTTTTTTCTGTCAGTTTCAAGTTCAACAACAGACATCACAGTTTGAGGGGTAATTATTCAAGGAATATTGGCACTATAATATACTACCATTACTACTATCCTGTCACTTGAAGCACTTGCACCAGGATGTGATTGTAGATTCAAGCAGACCTGTTGTCCAAGAAAGTCATACGCCTACTACTACCACCTTCAACCCCCCTTGGGGGTTGAAGGTGGTAGTGGTAGGCGTATGACTTTCTTGGACAACAGGTCTGGGTACACACACAGGTCTTGTCAAGTGTGTGTTCGGTTGTTGAGTGAGACATCTAGATGTCTAAGAGATTTCGCTTTACCTTAGTAAAGTTAATAAAATCACTGATGTAGTCTGTTGGTTTCAGTTTCAATAAGTTCGTTCAACTGGATACTTAAAATGCTGTGTAAAGCTAATTGCTCTCCTAAGCTGATTGAGGAGAGCGATTTTTTGCCCTCCTGCATTTTTCAGAATGCCAGGCCTGCATCTAACAGACGTTGAAAAACATCTCAAAGAGCTTTTTGATGAGTGGACTCAGATTTTCCAAACACTAGAATGTCGTCATGGACGTTCAAAATACCTGGAATACCAATAAATGGTTTCCGTAGAATTTCGTGAAATTCTTCACTTGCCGACTTTAAACCGAAGTTCAAATCGTTTGTACCTCATTAATCCCTTGTGTGTAGAGAAGGTCGTAATATGTCGAATTTCCTCCGCCAGAGGAATCTGATGATATGCATCATTTAGATCTAATTTTGAAAACATGACAGATCCATTTAAGGAATAAGCAATTTCTTCAACTGTTGGAACAGGGTGTCGTGTTCTTTTAATTGCTTGGTTAGGTATTCTCATATCCAAGCAGAATCGTATGGTACCGTTGTTCCTGTGAATGATGACTGGAGGCGTTACCCAGTCAGTAGGTCCACTGACTTCTATTACATCTGCTTCTTTCAGTCGGTTGAGTTCTTGCTCAACTTTATTTCGCAGATTGAATGGAATACGCCGGTGCCTTTGTGCCACAGGGTTAATCGAAGTATAATTTCACTTCTGCTGATTTATGTGTACCAATGCCAGAAAATATTTCTTCATACTGCTTTAGCAGCTGTTCTGTTTTGCTACACTCTTCTTGTGTTGCAACTGACTTGACTAATAACAAACTGTCTTTATTGTCAGTTTTGATTAATTCTAACCTGGCAGCTGTATGGTACCCAATAATAGGTTCTACGGGTTTGTCAGTATTAATTACGACAAAGTCAGCTAATCTACGAATCCCTCGGTGTTTAATTTTGAAAGTACATTGTCCCAAAATAGGTAAATGATTATGAGGATAACCCTTTATTGTTGTATGACATGGAAACAAATCTGTGTGTGGCTTAATTTCTTCGTACGTTTTGTTGTCGATAATATTCACATCAGAGCCTGAGTCAATTAATAAACTAAGTGGGTTAACATCAACGAACATAGTTATTTTTGGACGCTCTTGATTTTTAACACAGTTAGTATTTGAATGAAGCCCATACACATACTGTTCTTCATCACTACTGGAATAAGTTGCACAAGTGTCATGATCATAGGTAGGTTCATTTTGAACAGAGCACACATTTGTTGTCAAACAGTGTTTTGCAAAATGGTGTTTGCCTTTACAGTTTCTGCAAACCATGTTGAAAGCTGGGCATTTTTCTCTGCCACCTGGATGTGGCCACTGATTGCCACACCCACGACATTTATTTGGGTTAACTTTCTTCGGTTTAGAATTTTGCACTTTGTTTCCTTTAGTAACATTGTTGTACCTTTTTGAATATTTACCAGGACGATAAGACTTTTTTCTAACAACATCAACACTCAGTGACGTCATTTGACTCGTCGTTGTCTGCATTAACAGGTAGAGTGCTGGAAGCCCATATTTGGGCTTTATTCTGAAGTGCAGGTACTGCAGCTTAAAGGCTTCAAATTCGGTGGCTGTGCTTCATATTATCTATGAAGTGATATTATTTAGTCTGTTAGGATTTGCCTAGTTACAATTTATAGGAGAGTGCCTAGAGGCACTCTCCTATAAATTGTAACAAGGCAAAGACATGTGAACAATTTTCATGGCCAAAAATAATTTAGCACTCTACCAGTTAATTGTGACTGTTCTTCTGCCCTCTCTCTTGATTTTAAATTTGTCAGAATTGTTGATAAATCCCACTGTCCAACGAAAGCTTGCGTGCAAAATGTATCTTTGCAACTTTACAAAATTTGAAGTAACATTTCGATGTCTTCTTGTTCACCATATTCACAATATTTAACAGCTCTCTTCAATTTTAGATGAAATTGTTCAATCGATTCATCTTTTTCACGTTTTAAAAGTCGAAACTGATACCTTTCGAAAAGTCTGTTGGCTTTGGGAACGAAATAATTGTTAAAAGCTGCTTTTGCCGAGGCATAACCTTCCCCAGTGTCAGGGAGAGTATTAAACAACTTCTGTAATTCTGAACCACCGTGGTTGAGAAGTAAACACTTTAACTGGTGGTGGTCTTTTATACCACTGGCTCCAGCCATAACTTCAAACTCTTTGAACCATTGTTCCCACATTGAACCCAAAGGTAATGGATTGACATCCAAATCGAACAAACCAGGGCTACGTGGCGATGCTAAGGCAACTGGCATGCAAACAACTGGCGGTGACTCGGCCATGTTTCTTGTTTCCGGTATTTAATACTTTACCGGGTATTAACAACTATGTTCAGTCCGTGTCCGGTTCCGTGTTTTTCTAGACGAAAATGTGCCACAACTTGAAATAAGTAATTTCTGTTTTGAAATAACGAATTGTCGGTGAACACAAATATTAAAATATGATACTGTGGGATCGAGAACTCCACGTCGCCAATGTAATAATGTCATGATTAGAACTAACTCTATTTTGATTTATATTGATTATATTGTGACACATTTATGAACAGTTTACATGCGTTGATTCGTAAATAATAAACACACACTTCGTACCATTATATTTGGTACCTTCACATCAGGTCCACACTATTACAAATCCGAGGTTGTAAAGGTTAATGAGATATCGGGAATAATTACCCTACGGAAGGACAGTAATGTCAGTCCCCAATTCCAGCCCACAAATTGGAATTGTCCAGGCCCAAGCCGTAAAGAGTTGAAATACCAGATGTCAATGTTGTCACAATTTTTTGCACCATTCAGTCTTTTAAATTTACCCTCGGACTTAGCAGGACTTTGAAAATTGTTTTCCCCGCGGGAACCCCGGAAAGTGATGCAGTGTCTGTTCACTGCCGTAAACAGGCTCTGTTTTACTGATAAAACAGGACCCAGTCACCAATGCTTGGGAGGTGCAAACGCTCTCTAAAATGGGCAACATGGCTTATTAACGCTCACCCCTGGTCTTGAGTTGATACTCATGTTGTGGTCATGATTGGCCAATGTGCAAAAATATGTGACTTTAAACACCAATAAATATATAAATAAATAATATTTGGAAATTGCTGAACCCAAAATTGAGAAAATGTACAGGAATTGGAAGTTCAAGAGGAATGGGGTCACATGCCGAAAAATCTGAGGTACCATTGGCGAAATTTATATCAAGGGGAGGATGCAAACGGTCTTCTCAAGTTGGAAATGCGGCGGCTATACCTGGATGGGGGTCAGGCCTTCCATTTTGTCGGGGCTAGGACTATTACCCCCCCCCCCCCCGATCAATTCCCATGGGCGGATTCAAAGAGGCGCAACCCGGTGTGTTCGCCCCTCATATATTTTATAATTTATTTTTTTACAAGCACCGATACCAAGGGGAACGATCTTATCGGCGATAAGACACGGACATCCACTACCTTTGGTAGTGGATGTCTGTGTGTTATTGCCGATAATACTTACCACATGAATACAACTATTGGCCAAGCTCCTACGTGGTTCTCACGAGAGCCGATATGAATTTGCTTCTTTTCGAAATGTGAATGCTAGAACATTTTGGTTGGAAAACTTTGCGGTCATGTGCAAAGAAGCCAACGGAATGCCACACAGACGTTCAATGTTCCAAAAATTTACCCACGATACCCCCCGAACCCCGCTGACAAGAGTGGAATACCCCCTCTCGTGTTCACTACCTACTCGCTGCTACGGTCGTCGCGTGATGCTTTGCATCAACACCCACGATTGAAATGTGGCGCCCACTTAAACTCAGAATCCTGGGTCCGCCACCTCACTGCGTCCGTAACTTTTCACGAGGGCTATCAGTGTGAGAATAGCCTAGAGCCCCCCCCCCCCCTTCCCCCTGGGAGAGTTACCCATTCCCGTCAGTAAAACTGCCTCCTTTATTGTGTGCTTGTCGAGAAATACCCTAGCCCCCGCGCCAGAGAGCACGAACCACCCCCCCCCCCCCTCCTAATTCTGGCACCACCGCCGGTTTGGACAAGGTTTCTGATATTTTCTCCGTCCACATTGCTGACACATGTTAAATTTTCGTTGGAATATAGTCCCGTTGCTAAGGTAACTGCAGGGTGAGTTGCGTGCCATCACTGGAATGGAAAATGACAAAACTCGCCGAGGGAGTGATGTTCTGACCCATCCAACGCAATAGAGCAGATGGAGCTACGAGTACTTTGAATGTTAGTGAGTCAGAACCTCGGTCTGTACCATACTGATGTTAATACAAGTACATTGAACACCGAGCTCATGCAGTGGTTTGTTTATATGTTTATTGTTGTTTAACGACACTTTCAATAGCCGGGGTCACATCGTGTCGGAGAGTTTTACGTGTAGTGTTCAACCGATTACCAAAAATGGATGCGATCGATTACAGGTTATGTGAGCTCACAGTTGGCTGATTTCGATGCCGATTACGATTGTAATACCGTGCACTACTAGACAAGTCGAGGCTCGAAGGAACTAAATTAAATTGAACTTATTTTACAGTCCGTTCACTACTAGATAAGTCGAAACTCGAAAGAATTACATTAAATTGAACATATTTCTCAGTGTTAAACTCCGTTGACTCAGGTCCAGTAAAAGTGCGGCAGTCGCGCACACTTGGGCGTTAAACGTGGCTCTCAGAGCCACGTTTACCACCCAAGTGCGCGCAACTGGTAATGTTTACTGCGACCTGAGTCAATGGAGTACAACCTTCACTTTTTCGGTACAAAGTGGCGATTGCCGCAAGCACGCTCATTTGTTAGACCAGTGATCCGAACGCAGTGCCTACCCCTCTACGTTCAGATTCTTACCATTCAATCCTATAGAAAAAAGTTTCCATTAAGTTTTTATGGGAACTCAAAACTCGAAATTATGAATATATATCAAGCTTTCGCTCTTATTACCGGCAGCAATCAATAGTACACGTATTTCCTTACATTTGTGCAGAGTTTATTGATCCAAACTATGTTTTATCCTTTAATTATCGTTATTTTAATACTCTCGAAGCGGCAACGAATGTTCCGAAATCGTCCATGTTTTTTGTATAAATAAAAAACAGTAAAAACAATAAACCGGTAATGGCGCCGAAAAGAATAGACCTTTTCATCGATGCGGAATCGGAATCTCGATCTCATTCGCGCAGAGGTGATTATCAAACTCGATCGCATTCGCACAGAGGAGGTTATCAACCGCCTATGTGCAAATGCGATCGAATTTCCGATTCCTCATCGATGAAAAGGTCTATTCTGTATTATCTGGCAATTCATCTCTGCTACACTACTTATTGGTAACTTCTTTATACCTCGACGGAATGGAATTCCGTTTACTATATTTACCTATAAGGGGGTACGACACCCGCACATGCTCCTGCTCCTATATTTGGACCTGCAACCAGTTGGAGAATAATGCTGCCTGCATCTGCCTATAAGCACAGGTGTCACTCCTGTTCACTCAGATCACTTGTTCTATGAATGGCGATGTTGCTCTTTCAATTAGCAACCTTGCTCTTTGAATGAGCAGCGTCGGTAGTAAGGAATGTCACTTGGGCGAACTGATTTAACACTGAAAATCCCATAGACATTTGTTCGCGAGAGACAATCTATGGGAATTTTCAGTTAAAAATCGATTCGCCAGAATGCACACGAGAAGGTGGCACTCTTGCGAACAAATGTCTATGGGATTTCCAGTGTTAAATCAGTTCTCCCAAGTGGCATCCCTTACTACTAGCGTTGCGCACTACTATTGCTCCTTTGAGAAATCATGCGACTCCCAGAGGAGCAGCATCGTGGACATTGACATGCATCTTACCATGGGTAAATTGTATCTCTGTGGAAAAAATGTATTACTTGCTACGCGATCCGAAGCAATGCATCCGGGGAAATTTCCCACCAGACATTTTCCTCGCTGTTTTTCAATTGAAAAATTCTGCGTTTCTACATGGCGGTAAATTCCCTACCAGAAAATTCCCAACGGTTTCTAATTGTATTTGTGAAGAGGATACCCCCCCCCCCCCCCCTACACACACACACACACATATACACACTCGGACAGTTCCTCACCGCAGGTATTCAAACAGAGTATATTTTACTCACTTTACTCCAGTGATCGATCGCATCCACTGGACATGTTGTATAAAAAAATCATATGAGATGGGGCTGTGATGTGCAACATTTGTAGCAACATTGGATAACTCAGTGCTTCAGTTCATGAATATTTACATTTTCATGAGTAGTCATGCTATTTGTATGATGCATTGTTATTTCTCGAAATAAAACTGTGTTATATAAAAATATTGTGATCAAGCATGTGCTTGATTGTATACTTACACATACATGTTTTTGTAACCATTCACGGAATTAAGCCCGTCAGGTTATTCTCAAATTGATGAAAAACTTATTACAATTGTAATAAGTTTATTGCAATAGCGGTTGAGGTGAAAGGTTGAATCGCTGGCTTTTGTATTGATAATGGGTTTCATGGGAGACAGCACTAGTACGATGGCCCTATTATTAGGGGCACCGCACGCCGGCTGGGGGAGGCCTGCCCTCCCTGCCTTCAGACCACAGGGGTGACAGGGGACGGACAATGCCATTCTCAGGCTCGTCACTCAATTTTTGTCAATGATTTTTTCTCGAAGTAAATCTAAACTACTTCCCAAATCCTTTCTGGGAGCTTTCAAAATTTAATTGGGGAGTACCTCCTCTCAAACTCCCTCATCTCGGGCCTTTGAGACATATATGTTTCGGCATGTCATGGCGGGTTTGCTAGTGTGAGTAAATGCCCCTTTCCCGGGTCTGACCCCCCAAGTGCTTTCGGTGCCAGCTTATTATCGTAACAGATTGGGGAGTGAATTCAATTCCAGATTCGATTCAGTTTCGAACGTTTTGACTCATTCGATTCGATATTCAATTCGAGCAAGCAGTCACGATTCGCCAGACGCTATCTCTTGTAGTATCGTATCTGCCAAATGCCACGTTACTTTCCGCATTCTTCTTTTGTCAAAGTAGTTCGATCTATACAATCTACGAACATGACTGCGATCGTCAGCACGGCACGAGCGCCAGTGCGGGAGGATGAAAAGAGAGACGCAGTCTCGAGTATACCCTTTCGCGATGGCACGAGTGCAGTATTGACGAACACATCACAGCGGCATGTTACAAACAGTGATTCAGGAAGAAAATAATATAAAATAACCATAACCTTTTACCACCCATACACTAGTGTTCCGATTACCAAAAATGCCCGCTGACCGATTACTGGTTATTTGAGCTCACAATCAGCCGATTCCAGTGCCGATTCCGATTGTAATGCCGTGCACTATTAGACAAGTCGAGGCTCGCAAAGAACTACATTAAATTGAACATAGTTTACAGTCCGTTCACTACTAGATAAGTCGTAACTCGAAAAAAAATACATTAAATTAAACTTATTTCACAGTATTTAAACTCCGTTGACTCCGCCCCAGTAAAATTACCAGTCGCACTCACTAGGGAGCCACGTTTACCACCAATGTGCGCGCAACTAGTAATTTTCTCTGCCAGCTGAATCTATGCAGTGCAACCTTCACTTTCCGGTATGAACTGGCGATTTGCGCTAGTACTCTCCATTGCAAGCTCTACATGACGTTTAACTTGTGTTAAAGGGAGTGTCTAGAGAGATTAAGAATACACATTGTGGTGTTTTTTACAAATTTATTGAATGGTATCATTGACACCATTTTACATTAACAATGGAACAATTGCAGAAGAAAATAAAATGCGGTTTATGATGCACAACAAAATGCTTGGCAACAACCGTTGAACCGATGTTCCAGGAGCCGTTGCCGTTGGCATCCGATTTCCAACAAACGGCCGATTGTGGTAGTCAGTTCCGATCGTCAGTTGAACACTACCATATACAGTACGTGTAGAGTGGATTGTAACTAAATCACCCGCGGAGTGGAGTTATCACCCAAACTATAATTTTCGTATTTTGTATATATCGTCTAAAAACACAAGCAGTGTTTCAGCCAATGGACTCCGCGTTTAACCCAGAGGTCCATTGGCTGAAACTTTGCTTGTGCTTGTTATGCTTTGCAACAAATTTGCAATTATTTCTTGGGTGGAATCTCCACTCCGCGGGTGATTTAGTGATAATACACTCTCCACGTACTGTACTAGTACATAATAAATAACACGTGTTTCAAAAATTACTTCCGATGTGGAAATACGTAATTTGAAATCTTGAGTCATCGCATTCGTTGCCTTGACCACCAGAATTTTCGTTCATAGTTTGGAGGTGGCATACAACACGAATACAGACAGTCAGCATAGATTGTTTTTTACAGAGTAATAAATTTCACCTTATAAATATCAACATATATTATATCTCACGTGACTTTCTTGCATTCTGATTGGCTGAAAGATGATACCCTATTTCGTGTAGTTTGCATCCACAGAACTGACCAGGCACTACACCCAGGTACTACACGTTTTCTATTTTTAGCACACTACTCTATCAGTTTTCTTTTCATACTGGGCGAATAAAACTGATCAGGCTAAATTTAAAAATCGATTCACAGAGGTACAACATCCACAAAACGACCCGGAAAGAAATCTTTGTGGAAAAATGTATCGCTTTTTCATTGTTGAAGTCACATTTTTCGAGGCGTTCATTTTATTCCTTGAGAAGATGATCCATATCTCGTTTCGAAGAGAATGATCCATACCTGGGTCCAACTTTCACGAGAACGCGTCCGGATATGAAAAATCGTTTGTTTCGCTGCTCATATTATTTCGCTATTTAATTGTTTGTTTTGGCCAGTAAACGAATAAATAATGGAATTCAATTGAATCTTCGGAGTTTGTATCCCATGCTGACCCATTCGGTAATGTATATGTGTGACAAATGTGTGGAAATTATCAAAACTGCGTTGTCAAATTTCGAACATTTTAGTTTTCATTCGCGAGTTGCGCGATTCTAAAATACACAGTTCCGTTTGCCCTTGTCGACCGATCCAAAATCTGTCTTCTGCTCATATCAATAATCCAAGTTAGCCCGTGTTTTGGAAGAAGAAAATGTTTTTTAAAAACTACATGGTATTTTTTCTATATAACGCTGTTTGGTAGGGCTGCTACCTTGGTAACAGATTGATGGGTGTTCGATATAATATAAGGATCAGTGCATGGCTTGGAGTTGACTACGCCCATATAGTGCCCAGTGAGGTGGTGTAGTTCCCTCCGCTTCGCGGCGGGAACTACACCACCTCACCGGGCACTATATGAGCGTAGTCAACTGCAAGCCATACACTATTCCTTAAATATCACATACTGTGGGGCGATGGCATAGCCAGATTAGCTGTCTACCTGCCATCTCCCTCAGGTTGGAAGAATGTTTCACTGAAGACTGATAACATTGAATACGGTGAATTCCAGTTGAAAATCTCCATCCGAATTCTGACGATGAAATTTGTAACGGAGTCAAAGACTTTTTTTTCCAATAGAATGTCTATCAACCAGTTATCCACAAAGATTTTAATCTCTTGACACAATCAAGTAAAAGGTTTCCTAATTTTGAAAATTTAATTTTTATAGTCTAAATTCCTCAGAGATTATATTTGCTTTTTAATTTGTCCTTCGAGTTCCAAGTCTCATTTCCGAAGTTTGACTATGTTTCCTTATAAACGTTATCTAGAGATGTTAATATGGGTTGGAAATTGAAATATGTTAATTACTAAAAAAAACCTCGCTAGAATATACACCGCCAACCTAGCCAACAGAGGTAACGTCACATGACACGCCAATAGGAATATTTGGCGAACGGACCGAGTTATTGCATTAAATAGAATGCTTTTTCTGTACGTCTTCTGAATCCTGCAGTTTTACGAGAGTATAGTGAATGGGGAAATGGAATCAACCCAAGTGACACCACGTTTTCTTCTAAAAATGTGGATGTGATTTCTGGACGGAATGTGTTGCAGACATGGTTACAAAATAGTGAAGTACCTTATAAATTCAGACATGTTTGTACCAGCTTATTATGTTTACGCAATTTAGAAACAGTTTATGTGAAAGAAATATAATAGTAGAAATGAAAACAAGAAGTAAAAACGAATTCCGCATTTTAGTGGATCCAGTATATACATTATACGGTTCCATTTTTTGAAGAGAAATGAATGCCGCATTAAATGTGCAGCAAAAAATTGCCCCAAATAATACGCGTGCACGCGCGCTGAATATACTATTAAAAAAAGTAGGGGATATCCAAACTGATGTTGACATTTTTGGAAAATGGTATTGGATACGCGTGATTGGACACATCAACATGTCACCAAGTTTAGTGTGGATCATGAATGTTACCGGCCCACGAAAACATCGTGCGGGTTTTTCGCACGAGCGCCGCGTTAATGTCTGTGGGGTATGTTTTGAAATGTTCATTTGTACTGGACGGGCTTTTTTGGAGGTCTCATCGTTCTTTTCTTGGTACAAACTCGTTAATCAATAGTTTCTGGTCGAAACGTAACATTTGAGGTATACGAAGACTGGCACGTGACGAACGCATGTTGGAAGCTGGCAACAGATGGACTGCAATGGCTCAAATTCTCAACGTTACTCAATCGGTGATTAGCAGGTTGTGGTCACGCTACCGTCAGACAGGCAATATTGATGACAGACGTCGATCAGGTCGTCCAAGGGCAACAACTGCTAACCAGGATCGTTTCATCCGTAACCGCCATCAAAGTGCCTCAGAAATTGGACAACAGCTGCACCGAGCGACAGATGTGCGAGTTAGTGGTCAGACTATCCGAAAGCGCATACACAGTTGGAATTTGTACGCTCGACGACCTCGAATAATTCCACGTTTGACTGAACGTCCCATCGCAGCAAGGTGTAATTGGTGTGGAGCACGACAGCGCTGGGGCAATCGTCGGTGGAGCAACGTCATGTTTTCCGATGAATCGAGTTTCACTCTCGACTTCCACGACTGGCGAAACAGAGTGTGGCGGCGGCGGAACGAACGATACCGTGACGTAACTGTTAAGCAGCATGATCGATTGTTTTGGTGGTGGATCGGTTATGGTGTGGGGAGGCATAACCATGACAAGCAGAACAGCATTACATGTCATCCAAGGGCGTGCCCCAGGGCAGTAATACAGTGACAACATGTTAGCAGCCCATGTGGTGCCATTTGCGCGACGTCACGGCCAACGATTCATTTTCCAAGATTACCATGCAATAGCACACAGGGCCCGTGTCGCTACAGAGTTCCTACAGGAGCAGAACATCACGAAACTGCCTTGGCCAGCACTAAGTCCAGACCTTTCACCAGTCGAGCACATCTGGGATATGCTTGGCAGGCGCGTACGACAACGTCAACAGCCCCCTACCAATGCCCAGGAACTCGCCGCTGCACTGCAGGAAGAATGGAATAACATCAGTCAAGCTGATATTGGACGTTTGGCGAAGAGTATGCCACGTCGGACCCGCACTTGTCTCGCGGACCGAGGAGAATTTACAAGATATTGAGGTCTTGGACTGAATGTGGTAACTTCTCTGTCTGGCCGTCCATGTCTTCTACAGCTCAGTGCGTGGAAAGTGTGCTTGTCAGATACCCAACTGTCGCTGAAATCAGTTACCAGATGCCACAGTGCAATGCCTCAACTGTCTTTGTGATGAAAATATTATATTTCTTCATATATCTCACTTTTATCAAATATCCCCTACCTTTTTTGAATAGTATATTATAAATGTAGCTCCTCTTTGGTTGGGTTCTAGAAGGGTTCAAATAACCTTAAGCAACGAGCTATAACAAAGATTCATAAATAAACATCAGATGCATGCTAAATCTTCATTCAGTCTAAATGTACGTGTAAGAAGCTCGTATACGAACGCATTAATAAAGGCGATTAAGACCAACAGCGTGTATGTCTGTGCCGCTTTGTTGTTTTTGTACAGTTATAATAGAAAATAGGACAATAAATTTAGCCCGGCATATTATATAGAGTAGAAAGAGTTCATGTTCGCACTTTCGGTGTATTATAAGTAATTTATTATTCAAAAACATTTCTGACCTGTGTCATTAGTTGGCTGTGGTTTCCTTGACGTAATTACCACGCACTCATTTCACAGATCGATTGAAACAGGTAAAACGGGGTGAATTGTTTCAGGGGTGTGTGTCACTTGTGAAAGAGCGTCGCGAAGATGACAAATTCGGGAGAAAACTCAAGACATTTGTTTGTGGATAAATATATGTAGAATTCGTGACGGAGGGGATTTCCGCATCTAATTTAATTTGCACGTATGGTGGTGGGGGGGGGGGGGGGGGGGGGGGGGGTGTCGGTAACCGGTTCTCGTCAGATCACCGAAGTTAAGCAATGTCGAGTCCGGTTAGTCCACGTTGTTGCCTTGGGCAAGGCACTTAACCCCCGATTGTCCACATGGGGGCTCAATGACACCGTGTACTGAGGCGTACTGCACGTCGATGGTGCGCATGTCTTCAACTAATCTAACCCTGCCTGTGCTGCAGTGCGGAGTTACAATGTTGGGGAGCTGACAGCTGCTCGTCCTTGCTTGGTGGTTCTCACCGGGTACTCCGGCTTCCTCCACCCTTAAAACTGTCACCGACACGATATGACTTTGGCTGTTAATGTGTCGTTAAACCCTAATAAATAAATAAATAAATAAATAAATAAATAAATAAATAAATAAATGCACCTATCGGACTCCAAATTGTTCGTGCTGAGACTCCAACAGCCCGAGTCGGGTATCACCATGAGAGCCAATTTATATCATAGACTTCAATACAGACAAACATGTCACAACTTGAAAATTAGTTGTGGGGAGGGGGGTCGGGGTCGGTGCCCTTAGGCCCATGCTTGTTTTCCTGGCATGGCTGACAATTTTTTGTCATTGGAAGATTACAGGAAAGTTAACTCCACTTAATTATCTATATTTATTGGAGTTTTTAAGGTCACATATTTCTGCACAATGGCTAATCATGACTGACAGGTTTACGGGTGGAGGAAGCCGGAGTACCCGGAGAGAACCACCGAGCAACGGCGAGCAACTTCAGCTCCCCAACATACTAACTCCACATAGCAGGGTTAGCATTGGTTGAAGACAAGTGCACCATCAACGTTCAGTACGCCTTAGTACACAACGTCACCGTGCCCCCACATGAGCAATGGGGGGTGAAGTGTCTTGCCCAAGGACACAATGCGGTTACCGCAGGCGAGATTTGAACCGAGGACCTCTCGGCTTGCAGCCTGCACCTCTACTTACTGAGCCACCGCCCCCCAATTATCTATATATTATTTTTTTTGTTCTTATTTGGATTTAACGACACATTAACACCCAGGGTCATATCATGTCGGTGACAGTTTTACGGGTGGAGGAAAGCCGGAGTACCCGGAGAGAACTGCCGAGCAACGACGAGCAGCTGTCAGCTCCCCAACATCGTAACTCTGAACTCTGCACCGCGGCACAGGCAGGGTAGATTGGTTGAAGACATGTGCACCATCGACGTGCAGTACGCCTTAGCACACAGTGTCATCGTGCCTCCATGTAGGCAAGCAGGGTGAAGTGTCTTGCCCAAGGACACAACGCGGTTGCCGCAGGTGGGATTCGAACCGAGGACCTCTCGGCTTGCAGCCTGCACCTCTACTTACTGAGCCACCCCCCCCCCCCCCCCCACCCCCCCCCCCCCCCAATTATCTATAAATTTGTCATTAAATTTAACAATCAGGGTATGGGAATTTCATCTAAAAATTGTATTTTCGAAATGTTAACGAATTTATATCATCAATGTACGCATCATCTCACATACGTCTGACATTTTCTTTTAACACTTTACCAACGTAAAGGTCGGAACAACCAGCACTATTCACAAAAATTGCCAATTAATTTTCATTATTTTTTCATTTTTGTCTCAAGAACATAGGTTATGACCCCCTCTTTGGAACGAGCTCGTCGAGCTCGTTCCAATGAGAGGTCATAACCTATGTTTTTGAGACAAAAAAATGAAAAAAATTAGTTATTCAATAATTTGTTTTGCAAGTGTCGTCTGTTTCATGTTAGGTAAAGGGTTAACGATGTATAAAAATACAGAAGTTGGCTTTTAACAATTTCGCTCCCAATCTGTTTGAATGTTTGTCTATTATTCTCTGTGTTTAAACACATTCAAAAATAAGAAAACTGTGTTTTCGCCATCTTTTTATGTTCTGTAACCTATTTCGGTTTTAAAAAATGACGAACATTGTCAGTCATGCACCGCGCTAAACAAACCAAGTTGACAAACCTTGGTCGTGGCACAAACCTTCATGTCTCACGCCTCGAAACGACAATCACTGTGTATTGTTGTCCAGCGAGTTCAGATTTGAGCCACCACGGCATGTAGAAACTGACAACTGGGATGGGAACTCTCGCTTAATATGTAGTTAACCCTTTACCCATCACAAAATATCAAAATTTATTATTTTAGTGTTTTTTTTAACAGCTCTCAGAAAATGTCAACAAGGCATATATGTGACCCCTAGTCGAGCTCGTTTCAAAGAGGGGGCACATGATATGGTTTTGTTGAAATTTGTTTTAATTTTTTTTCTACTGTTCACTTACGTCAATTTGTAAATTACGCGGGCGTATGCGGCCAATTCGCTAGGTGAAACGTTAAAGTATATTGTTTACACGAAATCAGGTCATTAACAAACGGTAAAAGAATGTAGGCTGTCTTACCGACTTCTTTTTCCGTATACTGAAGTTACTCAGCTAGAATCTGCGATGAATAATAAATGACAGCATTCTTACTTGTTTTACGTGAAATGTTGTTTTTTGCCTGCAGACATTTCGAAATATAAATAAACAAATGGAATGGAAGGTCACTCATTCTGTCGATCCTGACCAGTGAAATAGCGTTGTGTCCTTGGGCAAGGTACTTAATCCCTATTGCCCACATGAGGGCACGTTGACGGTGTGTACTGTACGTCGATGGTGCATTTGTCTTCAACCGCTGCTAACTCTGCTGAACTATCAGGCTAGGTAATCACATAGTTACTCGCCACTGCTCAGTGGTTACCTTCTGATACTTCGGCTTCCCTTAAAACTGTCCGCAACGATGTGACCCTGGCTGTTGAAAGTGTCGTTAAACCCAATAAACAAAGCAACTCTGTCAACAGTCTTTGGATTTCAACCGGGGGCGCAGTGACTCAGTAGGTAGAGATGCCGGCTGCAAGCCGAGTGGTTCTCGTTTTGAATCCCACCTGCGGCAACCGCATTGTGTCCTTGGGCAAGACACCTCACCCCCATTGCCCACGTGGGGCACGGTGGCGTTTTGTACTAAGGCGTACTGCACGTCGATGGTGCACTTGTCTTCAACCAATGCTAACTCTGCTTGTGTGGAGTTAGTATGTTGGGGAGCCTGACAGTTGCTCGCCGGTGCTCAGTGGCTCACTCCAGGTACACCGGCTTCTTCCACCCGTAAAACTATTCGAAACGAGGTGCCCTGGCTGTCAAAAGTGCCATTAAAGCCCAGTAAATAAATAAATAAATTTAGGATTTCACCTGACCAGTTCACTGACAGCTTGTTTTTGACGTTTCAAGTCACAATAAACTCTCAGAAATTTCTAAGAGGTAAACTATATATACATATGGCAATTTATACTAAATCAAGAACTTTTTGTTATCAAGTTTCGTCTTTCCGTATTTGACGCCAGACCGGTAAGTATTCTCAGATATCGTTAACTTTCAGACATAACTTTTTTTCACCACGAGCTCTAAAAAGATAAAGGTCGGCATGAACAACCCTGGAAATCAGCAATATGCCATTTGCAGGATGAGGCCCCAAGGGTGAATTTGCTGGCTTTGCTTGAGATTGAGGTTCACAGAGGGTAAATTTAGTGATGCTACCCTGCTGTGCAGGGTAGCAGCACCAAATTCACACTCTGTGACCCCATTCCGCCGATGAGAGTCTGCTTATTTCCAGGCTTGGGCAAGAAAATTAGAATCGTTCGGGAAACCTGAACCATGTCATTTTTGTGCTCAGCCCAATCGGTCTGAAGGTAAATATGACAATGTCGACTAGTGTGTTCAATCGTTATCTCGATGCTCGATATTTCCTGGTTTTAAATATTACCCTTTGCCATAGTGTGACTTTTAGATAAAACAATAGTTCACATCAATTCCTTGAAACACTATCAAAACAAGTTTCCGACGAGATTTTTTTTATTGGGGTTTAACGATGCTTTCGACAGCCAGGGTCACCTCGTGTCGGAATCTCACGAGATGGTGCCTGCTGGAGTTTCAGATATGAGTTGGAATGGAGAGTATATGAACCCCGTTGTTTTTCTAATGTGTATTTTATTCCTTACAATTTTTCGGCCATTTATAGTGTCAAATATCGAAATGTGAATTAACCCCTCGCAGCTAGGTGACGTGATGTCTGTTCAGCTGTTTTCATCGCAAGTGCTTGACACAAGTGGGCAAGTCGAAAAATATTTGATAACATTTTTTAAACGATTCTGTCAAGAATCGATCAAAAAGTTATCAGAATTCATTTCATTTACATCTCTGCTCATATTGAGCACATCTGATTACGTAAACAAAGGCCTTAACATCGTCCCAATTCACCAAAATCGGTTCTGATTCTCGTGAACTCCTGCCGCGAAAATAGATTTTCAATTTTTAGAATATGAGAATACCCTAAAACTAAGTCAAAAAAGTAAGTATAATAAACTTTGAGGAGCAACTTTTAGTATTATCGATTTTAATCCCAAACAAATTATTGTAAATTCATATTTCGAGTCTAGCTGTATGAATTTGCATAATTTCATGTTCGTACTGTTGTCAGCTCAGGACGTCGCATTTCAGACATGTGGTGAAATGAAAAGTTCAAACATGCAGTCAATAAAGTGTATGTCCACCGTTTGCCTCTTGGATGGCAAGACATCGACGGCGCATGGACCTGATAAGTCTCTGGATGTCACCCTGTGGTATTGCGTTACACTCCTGCCTTAGAAGATAACGTAAATCGCCTAACGTCTGAAGATCATGAAGTCGTACCCCAACGGTCCAACTGATCCGAAAGATGCTCGATTGGCGACAAATCTGACGAAAGTGGGGGACAGGGAAGAAGTTCGATGCTCTGCTCCTCAAGAAAATCACGACAGATACGCGCCACGTGACATCGGGCATTGTCTTGCTGGAATAACTGCAATACGACGTTAGCGTTGAACAAGGGAACAACAACAACAGCGTTAAGAATTTCGTCCCTATATCGCTGTCCATTCAGATTACCATCGATTAAGATCAATTGCGTTCGATGGTGCAAGGAAATATCTGCCAATCCATTGCACTACCCCCGCCGTTACGGTCGCATTCCCGCACGCAAGCATCTCTTACCCTTCCACCAGCGCGCCGTAGACAAAATCGTGATTCATCACTAAAACGAACTGTGCTCCAACGCTGCTGAGTCCAGCGAACACGCTGACGTACCCACTCCATTCTGACGGTACGATGACGTTGGGTAAGGATTGGTCTGTGGTATGGACGCCTACTTCGGATGCCGTGTTCAGCGAGTCTGTTGCGGACAGTCTGTGCACTGATTCTATTGTTAGTTCTACCAGGAGTAATTGCTGCTGTCCTCGTCGCCGGAAGGGAGTTATCCCGCAAGTGAGACGTCCTGGTGTGTCGGTCTTGTGCAGGGGTCGTAACTCTTGATCGACCTGAACGCGGTCGGTCGGCAGTAGATCCAGTGGTTCTCTACCTTCCAATGAGACCGTAAATAGTGGCCACAGTGACTCCGAATTCAGCAGCGACCTAATTCGGAGGTATCCCAGCCTCATGCATACCAATGGCACGCAACCTCTGATTTTCGGTTAACCTTGGCATTTTTAAAATGTCAGAAGACAAAAAATAGCGTGTTTTCTCAATAACCCAGGCTGTTTAGCACAACATAATACAAAGAAAATCGTCGGTCACCCATTCAATTTGACGTTCTCTGGTAGCACGTGCTATTTGAAATCCATAGCAAAATTTATACGGTTGGGTTGACAACAACAACATGTCATTAAACTCTTTGCACGACTTCTTGTCCACAAACATGCAACATTAGAACTATTATATTTCACCCTTTATGCTATTTTTCACATTTGTGTCTATTAAACTTTCTTTTTTGACTCAGTATAGTTTAATTATTACCCTTGTGAGTGTAACCAGTACATTTTCCATAGTTAAAATCAAACCTCGTATTTATATATTTGCTGGTGTTAACCCCTCAGTGACCTAGTTCCACTTTTGGTGAGTTTTCTTGTCTTATGTATCCATGTAAAATACTGTTCCCACATACAGAGGATAGATGGTTCTGCTGGTGGTAGTTATAGCAGGGACGGAGTGGGCCAAGAAAAGCTACCAGGAAGTGAACCAAGGTCGACCCCGGACCCCGGACCCCGGAGAAAATTTTGTTTTTCCGAACTGAACAAACCCTGCTTCTGTACATCTGAGTGATCAATGGCAGTTTACACAGAGGACATTGCGATGGCATTTTTGCATCATCGTCATCACTCATTCGGCAAGAATGGTATCAACAGAGGGGGTGGTGGTTCCAGACTCCTCGGGTCGACCACAGTTCGGCCCAACAGGAGAAAACTTTGATTTTTCAAATAAAAGAACCCTGTTTCCTTGCATCTGAGCGATTAGTGGCAGACTAGACTGTTGGTATATTGAAATGTCCTCTATGTGGGCTGCCATTGACACCACTTCTAAAGCATAGTGTTACCTCATGGGGGAACAAAAGATAAGGAGAGTTTTCCAGGCATTCAAGGACCCTTTCAGAATCAAATGAACTTTTTTTGCGAGAATCAAAATTGGTTCTCTTTCTTTTCTTTTCGAGAATCATTTACGAGAGTCGATTTTGATTCGCACATGAATTTTAGCCCTGAAACCGACGTGTTTTCTGGCAATATCAACGTTATTCATGCGCCTGATAGAAGGCCGGGTCGTTTTTTTAACACTTTAAAACATACTTGCCCACGCCAACGTTATTTCTAACTCGTTTCTTCGCCTTTTCATGTTTACCAAAAAAGACACTCCAGCTCGCTGTCCTCTGCTATATTGCCCCACATTTCTATTTTGGGCTCGCTTTAACTGGTTGAGTGCAAGAAACCACTATCAGGGCTTTCAGACAAGTGAGGGTATCGGAACAAACGCCAATATTTTGCTTGCTTATGTTTCATAGTCAGTGAAACGCAAATAATATTTTGTTCTTATAACTTTGTTTTATTACAGCTTATTGAAAAGTGTCACTGGGCACTATCCAATAAATTGTAATAAAACAATTTTTTTCATAACAAATTCAGACCTCCAAAATAATCTAGCCCTCAACCAGTTAAGTCAGCAAACAAAACTAGCTTCAAGCTGAGTGTCCTCGATACAACCTAACAAAAGCGAAAGAATTGGATTTGTAATTTATTATTTATTTATTTATTTATTGATGTTTAAGGTCTTATACTTATGCACAATGGCTAATCATGACCGTGACAGTTTTACGGGTGGAGGAAGCCGGAGTACCCGGAGAGAACCACAGAGCAACGACGAGCAGCTGCCAGCTCCCCAACATCGTAACTCCGCACTGCAGCACAGACAGGGTTAGATTGGTTGAAGACATGCGCACCATCGACGTGCAGTACGCCTTAGTACACGGCGTCATCGTGTCCCCAGGTGGACAATCGGGGTTAAGGGCCTTGCCCAAGAACACAACGCGGGAGTCCGAATCGATCACGCAGACGGTCATCCATTCGAGGACTAACCTGGCTCGACGTTGCTTAACTTCGGTGATCTGACGAGAACCGGTTACCGCAACGCCACCGCACCCCCGGGTTTGTAATTATGAAACACTTTGTCATCCTGTATTTCGGCTACTACTCTACTTTTGCATTGAGATTGCCCACGGCTGCTAATCTAGGTTTGCATGAAGATTGTATATCCGGATACTACATATTGTACAGGAACTGCCAGGAGTAAGCACAATAAAATGAAAGTAAAGCAGGACTTAATTTTCTGAATATCATTTGTCATCCATTTGAGCTCTCCTGAGCAAAGCTCAAGCGGAGCTTTACTAATCACTTTCCGCCCGTCGTCCGTCAGTCCGTCAGCCATCGTCAACTTTACATTCTCGACTTCTCCTCAGAAAGTACAAGACCGAATTGAACCAAATTTGATGTGCGTGGTCCTTTCCATATGTCAATTCAAGTTGATTCAAATAAGGTTGCCACACTCCATAGGAAGGGAAAAATGCTCCAAAGTGTAAACAACAAATTCTTCCCACGAACCAGTGGGTACAATGACTTGATATTTGGTATGACGCTTCCTTTTGAGGTGAAGAATCAAGTTTGTTCAAACAAAGTTCGTGGAGCAATATCTGTCTTCGTAATGGGAATGACAAGATTTTTGGCCCCACCCAAAATTTATATCTTCTGAACCGATGGTCTGATTTGAACCAAATATGGCATGTGGTATTATTGAGTCATAAGTACTTGATTCATGAGAAAAAAAATCCGTGTTCCCCGTGGGAACCTCAGGAGCTAAAATAGAAGCATCCCCAGGACCAGTAGAATGGTATAGTCAAAAAAAAAAATGCCATGGGCTGTGTTAGGGTGTTCTGTGAGTGGGCATCAAAAATATGCTTAGTCAGCATATTTGCAATAAATAAATTCTTCTCCAGAACCACTGATCAAAATATTTTGATATTTGGTATACAGCATCCATTGGGGGGTGGGGGGGGGGGGGGAGCAAATAAAAGTGTGTCTAAACTGAGCTCTTCGGTTCATCTTTGGGCTCAATACAGGCGACCGAATTTTAACTTAGGGCAATATGAGGAAATTTCTTTTAAATCTTCTTCAGATCTACCCGTCAGAATCCTGATATACAGCATTTCTAGGAGGGTCAGATAAATGTTTGTTCAAATCGAGATCCTGGGTTAATATTTAGGCTGCCTATAGGAGCCCTAATTTTAACGTCGTTCAATATGAGGAAATTTCTTTAAAAATCTTCTTCTTCAGATCCACCCGTCCGAATCCTGATTTTCAGCTTTTCGAGGAGGGTCAGATAAAAATTTGTTCAAATCGAGATCCTGGGTTAATAGTTTACTGCCTATGGGAGACCGAATTTTAACTTCGTGCAATATGAGGAAATTTCTTTAAAAATCTTCTTCTTCAGTTCCATCACTCAGAATCTTTTCATATTTGGTATGTAACATCCCGAGAGTCGTCAGATTCAAGTGTGTTCAAAATCGAGTCCCTGGCTTAATATTTGGGCTCTCTATGGGATCCCAAAGTGTAACTTAGTGCATTATAAGGAATATTATTTAAAAGTCTTCTTCCTCAGATCCACCAGAGAAAATGTTTTGATATTTGGTATGCAACATCCCTTGGGGCTCAGATTCAAGTTTGTCCAAATTGAAGCCTTCGGTTAATATTTGGGCTTTATATTGGGGTCTAATGTTTTACTTAGTGCAATATGAGGGATTTCTTTAAAAATCTCCCTTCTTCAGATCCACCAAACAGAATCCTCTCATATTAGGTATACAGCATCTTTGGGGGGGGGGGGGGGGGGGCAGGAGAAAACATCTTCGTCTTGGCTTAATCGACTCATCACACGACTGAACAGTTATTTTAACGAAACTTTGTTAAAGTTTAATAAAGTTCTCAGATAAAAGAAAGAGGATTTTTTCTTAAAACTATCAAAATTCCAACAACTTAAGAAAACTCCAGATTGTGAACATTATGAAGCTTTACTATTACAGGGAAACTTTTATGGTTTTTCTAAACTTTTAATTTAGTTTTTTGTTAACATTACACATTATGTCTTGTTCTGAGTTGGGCTCACTTATTATTACATTCACAAAAAACTCACTCATAAACCCCTTTCTCTAGCATCGAAGCCAAAAGAAAAAGAAACATAAATAACATGACACAATTTTTCACGTTTTTCATTAACCTTTTACCTAACATAAAAAGCAGACAACACTTGCAAAACAAATTCTTGAATAACTAATTTTTTTCATTTTTTGTCTCAAAAACATAGGTTATGACCCCTCGTTGGAACGAGCTCGACGAGCTCGTTCCAACGAGAGGTCATAGCCTATGTTTTTGAGACAAAAAATGAAAATATTTTGAAAATTAATTGGCGATTTTTGAGAATAGCGCTGGCCGGTTTTGGCCGTTACGTTGGGTAAAGGGTTAACGGCTTCATTCACATATCTCGAACTCTCCTGTTACTGACTATCGTTCTTATATTTCCTATTTTCATGGGGTGTTGTCAGGGACGTGGTTAGAGGTTTCCGATGGGGGGTGGGGGGCGGGGGGTGAAGGGTAGTGAATTTCCAATTAGGGAGAGGGACCGGAAGGGGAACCTCCTCCGGTCCCCCCCCCCCAGTTGAAAATTCACTACCGAGAAAGATTTTGAAAATGAAGCCATGAAAGGGGGCCATAAAAATTGATTCTAGCAACTGAAATGCCAACACATTTATGGTAGAATTATCAGGTTATTATTATGTACTATTCTTCTGGGAATTGAATATGTGCTAAATAAATGCTCACGCTGAGAACTTTGAGCAATTCACACTGTCCTAACATTAAATTAGATCTTATGCAGGAATGATCAATTTTCGATGTTTCATCATTTTGTAACTGTGAATGATGGAAGTAACTCAGGATAATGATTTTACATGGTGTGACACCCCCCTCCCCTTCCACACCCCCCTGTCGCCACGTCCCTATGTGTTGTCAGTTACTACAAACGAGAAGAGATTAATAGCGTTTGCTTCGGAGAAATTGATCCGTAAGGTTACTTGTATCGCAAGCCAATTGCGTCCGTAAAAACGCAAGCTAATTCTGTCCGCAGTTAGCCCTTCGACTTACGTTTTGTTGAATGCAAGCAGCTTGCGGACACAATCGGTCTTGTTGACCATTCGATCGAAACATACGGCATAATCTCTGCGTCCACCTCTCTCTCTCTCTCTGCCAGTCAGCCTACCTGCCTGCCTGCCTGCCTGTCTGCTTGCCTGTCTGCGTGCCTGCCTGGCTGCCTGTCGGTTTGCCTACCCCCCCCCCTCTCTCTCTCTCTCTCTCTCTCTCCTCTCTCTCTCTCTCTCTCTCTCTCTCTCTCTCTCTCTCTCTCTCTCTCTCATATCTCCCTCTCTCTCTCCACCGGAGTACCGGTATGTGGAACTGATGGATCGCCGTTATTATACAGAATTTGCGCGCTCAACAGCCTGACAAGTAACGTGAACACCCTCCAGGTGGATCACCCACATTCTTGTCATACCTTTGTATGTTAAGATATACATAAACTTTATTTGATTATTTGATAACCCATACTACCAATCCTCTCCTTCCCTTCTTTTTACAACTGTCTTTTTACGCAACAATGATCATATGCTAATATTGTAATAACAATGAAAACTATGTTCGAATATTTTCCTTTAAATCCCTGAGGTAAATGCAACACAGCATTGATTTTAAAACACCCTCTTGTTTCCTAGTTACTGACAATGAGAAGTTTCTATGTTTTCCTCTTCAAAAAAAATGAGTCTATGAAATCTCAGATTTTCAGTGGGCAATTAAAATTGAATTTTTCTATTACCCTTTACGGATCTCTCTTTGTTGGTATTTGCAGTATTTTCCACACAAATTGTATGTGTGAGGAGACCATGAGCGTCTGGGAACTGCACACTGCGCAAACATAATGGCCATCAATATGTTACCACATGCTCATGATTTATTTTTCCATGGAATAGTAATATATATATATTTATCTGATAACCATAGAGTATAACAACCGTTGTATATACTTGAAGTATATACAACGGGTGTTGTATATAATTATAATTTATGCGAACGACCTCTGACCTCTTTCAATTCCATTTTCATTCATTCATTCATGAAACATCGTTATATCACAGGGCAGGTTTTAATTGTACTCTTATTGCACTTTGTCAAAATCCTCTGATGGTGTCATTTCTTATTTATTTTGCTTCAATAAAGGCAACCTAAAATTTTGCTTCAAAACATTGTAGAAATTACTTGAATGTTAATAGTAATTAGTATGCGGCGACTGCGAACTCTTTATAGTCACGGCCTCGATCAAAAGTACTCGCGGAACTGCGCTAATTAAAAGTTCTTCTGCTCTACCTGAAAAAAAAAACACTTCGTAAAAATTGTAAACAAACGCAAAATTATTTGTTATATTGGGACTAGAGCATAAAACACGAAAGAAAACTGGAACTATGTCAAAAAAAGAATAACTCTACTGAAACACCGTTTTGTTACTGTTAATAAAATAGTTGAAATTTATTTTGTTCCAGCGCAGTTACATGATGCAAGAAGTGCAATCGCACTTTACAATCGCCGTCATCGATTTTGTAATGTAAGGGACACAACTCTATGCGTCTTGTCCTATTTCTTTTGTCTCGTAGACTGGTTTTCTTTGGAGGCCCGTGGGAAGCATATATAAGTCGGGTAGACGCACGAGACGGGTGTCTGTTTGTTATCAGATAAAAACAATAAACATATAGTTTTATATCTGTGTTATACAACTCGTTGAAATATGGTTTATTTTTTCGAGGCGAAGCCGAGAAAAAATAAACCATATTTCAACGAGTTGTATAACACAGATATAAAAACACACTATATGTTTATTGTCTATATATACATGAAGGTCTATATTCTTAAAAAAAAAATCTGTTTCAAGTGTGCTGGATCTGAGAGATGCAAGAGCCAAAAGCGAAAGATATTCGGCTAAATAAAGCTCAAACAGCACAAGAAAAAAAAAATCACCTGGCTTTCAGTCTGCTGAAGACCTTCTTCGGGGCACAGACACAGCAAGAAAAAAGTACACAGAGACGACGAAAGAAATGAAATGTGGCGATAAAGTTCTGACTGAACCAGTGTGCAATACCACCCGAAAAGAAAAGAAACCGGGGTAAAAGTAGAAAGCGAAATGTAAAAAAATACTGTTAGACAAATTCTGAAAAGTATTCTAGAAAGCCCCAACTCCGGTGGAACCCGATTTTAATATAGCCTTCAAAAATCAAAAGGAACTGGAATTTTAGAAATGTCAAGTTACTTCCATGTATTGCATGAAAGTTTGATAACTTGATGATCATCCAATTATCATACTTCCATGCAATGCATGGAATTATCTTGGCATTTCTAAAATTCCAGTTCCTTTTAATTTTCGAAGGGTTCTCCAACACATTTATGATAATACATGGAAGGATCTTGATATTTCATCCGGGAATGAATACTCATCAAAATTTAATTAATGAAGCACCGGGCACCACCCGGTGCTTTATTAATTAAAATTTTGCTGATGATGATTTTTATTAACTAGTAAACGCATGCGTGGATATTACTGCCTACTCGTGGGTTATGACCAGTCCACGGCGACTGTACTGTACAACACGCTTATACTTTCCCCAGAACAAGTTAAAACGTTTAGAGGAAATGAAACTCGGCACTCAACAAAAAAGTTAACAAGTACTTCAACTTGTACACACGTGGAGGTCACTGTTTTGTTAACACCAATCCTGTCGGTAAGTCGATAGGCGTTGTGGGGATCCTGGAACATTTTCTATTAGAATGTCAAAAATTCCAGTCTAAAGAAATAAGATTCACCGTGAGTATAATGGGGAAGTTGGATGGGAGAATGAAGGACATGTTTTTAGTGTGAGACACAAAGAAGAGGGTTAGTATGCTTATCGGAGAGATTTGGAAGAATGGGACACGGAATGTCATCAAGCAGTTTGTCTCCGAGTGTTGACAGCAGAGAAGAGTCGTGGAAATAGGGAGCCAGTTGGGCGCACAGGGGTAACCAAGCCCTTCTCACCTGAAAACTGCGAGAAATCAGCGGTCGACCCGGGGGGGGGGGGGGGGGGGGGGCACTAAATATTTGCAAGACGTGACGTCCTATTTTTTATTCAGCTCCTTTTTACACCCACCCACCCCTACGTGCAAATTTCCTACTCCCGTTCTCAGACACCCCCCCCCCCCACTCTCCCATTAAAATCCAAAATAAACTTATAAACTTAGTAGGCACAGCTGTCTTTAGGGGTGTTTCATAATGTTCTTAAACTGCTACCACCAATTTAAACCTCTGTGGGCTGCTGTGGGCCCCAATCTACAAATGACAAGCTGTTCATTACCAGGCTTGGCCAGAGCAGGTGTACATATACGGGAACAAATTTTCATTTGAATTGTTCTGTCAGTATTCTCGGGTGTTTGCTACTTTCCTCTTCTATCCATACAAATTCTATTAATAAATAAATAACTTGGTTTGAATTTAGTGCATCAGAGAGAATTTTCCCAAAATATTGTCTGCACATTTTCTACATTTCGAACAAGACACCCACCCCTTACTAACGTGTGACATTTTCCCAGATTAAGCCCAATATTCTCACATATAAAGCCTCCTGATGTTGTATTTATGTTAATAGTGTGATGTACAACATCATCTTTAAGGTTTGAAACACAAATGATGGTATATATTTGCTGATATATTTTAAAAAAATTCAAAAATGTGCATAAGTTGGAAATGCACGTTTTTGGCGCACTCAAGAGACCCATACACCCCACGTCACGTCTTGCAAATTTTTGGTGCCCCCCCCCCTCCCTGGTCGACCAAAGTTTTATTATTAAAGTCTAATGATTTAAGGGTCATGTTACGTTGAATGTTGAGAGTTTGACCTCCAAAAGGGGCTTCTCCAAAAATGCAGATTAGGGCCAAACTTTGAATAGATGGTCGCTGTGTATTTATTAACCCTTTACCTAACCTGAAAAGCAGACGACACTTGCAAAAAAATTCATTCTTGAATAACTAATTTTTTTTATTTTTTGTCTCAAAAACATAGGTTGTGACCCCTCGTTGGAACGAGCTCGATATTTGGTATGCAACATCCCTTGGGGGTCAGATTCAAGTTTGTCCAAATTGAAGCCTTCGGTTAATATTTGGGCTTTATATTGGGGTCTAATGTTTTACTAGTGCAATATGAGGGGATTTCTTTAAAAATCTTCCTTCTTCAGATCCACCAAACAGAATCCTCTCATATTAGGTATACAGCATCTTTGGGGGGAGGGGGGCATGGGGTGGGGTGGGGGGGGGGGAGTCAGATTCAAGTTTGTTCAAATCGAGTCCCGGGTTAACATTTGGGCTCCCTATTCCAGCCGGACTTTTAGTGCAATATGAGGGAATTTCTTCAAAAATCTTCTTCAGATACACCACTCAGAATCCTTTCATATTTGGTATACAACATCTCTAGATGGGTCACATTCAGGTTTTTTGTTCGAATCGGGTTCCCCGGTTAACTTTTGGGTTTTCTATTGGAGCCCAAAAGTTAACTTAGAGCATTATGAAGAATATTCTTTAAAAATCTTCATGAGATTCACCAGTGAAAATATTTTAATATTTGGTATGCAACATCTCGGGGGGAGGGGGGGGGGGGGGGCAGGGGTTGGGGCTGGTGCAGATTCAAGTTTGTTCAATTCGAGTCCCTGGGTTAATATTTGGGCTCTCTGTGAGGCGGGGGGTGGGAGGTTAGGTTCAAGTTTATTCAAATCCATTCCTTACTGTTTGTCCATAAAGTCTGCCTTTCAAACTGCAGTGACATAACAACCGTGGAAGTTTAGCAGCTTCTTGTCGACAGCTGATAGAATTGGAAGCAATCATGAGGAGCTATGATAATAATCATCTGACATGGACACCAGAGTCATGAATAATTTTATGGCTTCATTTCTCTGTAGTATAGATGAACCATGACTAACTTCTTTGAACCACTTTGGCAGGTTGGTGATTAAGGCCCCGTGGGGCTCTTGTTTATTTATGTTCTTTACAAGAGAAAACATCTTCGTCTTGGCTTAATCGACTCATCACACGACTGAACAGTTATTTTAACGAAACTTTGTTAAAGTTTAATAAAGTTCTCAGATAAAAGAAAGAGGATTTTTTCTTAAAACTATCAAAATTCCAACAACTTAAGAAAACTCCAGATTGTGAACATTATGAAGCTTTACTATTACAGGGAAACTTTTATGGTTTTTCTAAACTTTTAATTTAGTTTTTTGTTAACATTACACATTATGTCTTGTTCTGAGTTGGGCTCACTTATTATTACATTCACAAAAAACTCACTCATAAACCCCTTCTCAGCATCGAAGCCAAAAGAAAAAAAAACATAAATAACATGACACAATTTTTCACGTTTTTCATTAACCCTTTACCTAACATAAAAAGCAGACGACACTTGCAAAACAAATTCTTGAATAACTAATTTTGACCCCTCGTTGGAACGAGCTC